>CANTUR010001654.1:0-208808 GCA_947683625.1 Mallotus nudiflorus
ATATAAAGGGTATTTTCGGTATTTTTATAAATTTCATGTATTTTGTGTATATCTCGTGAATTATGAACCTCGATCGGTAGAATCGTAGTTTGGGAGTCCGACCGAGGGGTTGTGTGACTGTATATACTCGAAGTGTGTTTTTTTTGCAGGACCAGCTCTACTTTTTGAGTAGAGAGATGTCCATTTTTACAGGGAAGGTTCTGTCGAATTTTTAGTAGAATTCTCGTAAAACGTGACATTCGGTCAAATCCCTATTCCTAGTATGTGTCCAGTGTTTTAGATCGAGTCTCTAGAATTTTCGTTAGATTTATTCTAATTTTGTGCTGTCGTTTATTTGTTTAGTTGCGCCGAAATCGAGGCCTAGTGAACCAAGTCCGTCGGACCCGTCTCGTGATGCGCATAACTGTGAGTTGTTATTTTATATATACGTGTATTAGGATGCATGTTTTTAAAAATATATGTTTTAATTTTATTAATTATGCATAAATAATTTAATAAATGCTTAGGTATACTTTAGGTATATTTTAGTATATTTTTGGTATATTTTGAATTAAATACATGTTTTATCCATGATTTATACTTAAATTTTTTTAAGTATTATATATAGTTTATTTCTGGTTTATTTTGTAATTAAACTGAATTTGTTTGACATATATATACTTGAAATATACTTGGGTTATTTTTGATATATTTCTAGTATATATATGGTTTATATTGTCATTTTAATTAATTTCATGCATCATTTATTTTATGAATGTATGAGTTTATTTTTAAATAAAGGATATCAATAGAACGTGCTAACTAGTGGGCAGCACTAGGACCGAGTATGTACCGGTACAACGATAGAATTTTGGTTAAATTACTAACCTATTTATGTATATTGATTGGATTAATTTGATTGATGTGTGATGTGATTAGAGAGTGTGATTGCTGGAGCTCGGTTTGACCAAGTGTCTCGGGGCCAATCACACTGACAGTCAGATTGTTGGAGCTCGGTTGACTTTAGTGTCTCGGGGCCAATCTACTGTCCAAATGGAACAAGTGAATTTATTTGGAATAAGTGAGCCTGTATGGCTAGAGTTTTGTCTAACATTGTTTGAGGTTGCGATCATTTAGGGTTCTATTTGATCCTTCATAAACGGTTATTATTTTCAATATTATATAAAATAATTTTTGCTGCATCTGTGTGTATTGCATGTATATTATTTATTATATATACTCTACTGAGTGTTTGCATTGTCATTTAGTTATGCATGTATATATATTATAATAATTCACTCAATGAGGTCTGACTCCCCCTCCGTTGATTTGGTTTTTCAAGAGCGTCTTCGTCCTCAGACCTCAATAGCAGACCTTTACGTCGGATTTCTTCTGCCCCGACTTTATTATGTAAACTACTTATGTCACGACCCAAAACAGGGGCCATGACCGGCGCTAGGGAACGGGAATTCTTTCGAATCCGGAACCCGTAGCAAGCCTAAAAATAAAATAAATCATGCAATAATAATATAACAATAATATATATACAGCGGAAATAAAAATCATAATATCATAATAACATTTTCCATCAACTGGATTTAATTCAAATCTCATCTCATCACATATATATAGTCTTTAATACAAATCCAGTTTCAACATAATACATCTCTTTTAAAATAAAATACATGAAATCCAATACTTTAATTCACAACTACTACAGTGTCTAGATAAAATAAATAAGACTCAAGTAGATAATTTACATAAAGAAAGCCGGGGCGGAAGAAATCCGGCGTATCGACTTGCTACTGAGGTCTGAAGAAGTTGACTCTCCTGAAAAATAGTCAACGGAGGGGAGTCAGACCTCACTGAGTGAATTACTATAATATATATACATACACACTAGATGATAATGCATACAGTCAACAGTATATATGTAATATGTATATATACAGGCAAATTCATACAGATGCAGAAAAATCATTTTTATATATTTTATTGGAAAATCCCAGTTTATGAAGGATCACATAGAACCCTAGAATATCGCAACCTCAGAAATAGTGTTAAATAACACTCTAGCCATATAGGCTCACTTATTCCAAATATATCCACTTAATCCATTTGGACAGTAGACTGGCCCCGAGACACTAAGTCAACCGAGCTCCAGCAGTCTGACTGCCAGTGTGATTGGCCCCGAGACACTTGGTCAACCGAGCTCCAGCAATCACACCTCCAAACCACATTTCACACATCAATTAAATAATATCCAATCAATATCCACAAATGGTTAGTAATATAGCCTAAATACTATAGGCGTACCGGTACGTACTCGGGTCCTAGTGCTGTCCACTAGGTAGCACGTTCTATCGATATCCTTCATCATTAAATATAAAACATTCATTCACAAAAGTAAATGATGCATGAATGTAAATGGAATAACAATATAACCCATATATATACCAGAAATATACCAAAAGTAAACCAGGTATATTTCGAGTATATATACGTTAAATAAATCCAGTCAAATTATAACTTAAGCTCGGATATATTTAAAAACATTTTAAATATATTTTATTTACAAAACATGCATATAATTTAATATATACCAAAAATATACTTAATATAAACTTAAGAATAATCAAATTATTTATGCATATTTAATCAACATAAAACATGCATTTCTAAATCATGCATCCTAAGCATATTGTAATATCCCGTGTTTTTAAAATATTTTTTTTCACTGTACCGGGGATATGCAGTGTTAATAATTTATGTATTTTATATGATATTTTTATGAGTTAATATGTATTTTAAAACCTATTTTAATTATTGTGTATTATTTCCAGTGTTTTACGTAAAATTTTCCCGGGACTTGCATTTCCGGGGAAATTTTCACGTAAAACAATGTATTATTAATTATTTTAAAGGTATTTACGGACTTGCATGACTCATACATATTTTTAAGTTATTAAATAAGCCGATGTGTGTATATTTATTTAATTAGGGTTTATTATTTCCCTAATATTTTATTAGGTATTTAATTGTTTTATTGTTATTTAATTAATTTTATTTAGTATAAATTATTAAAATATTAATATTTTTATGTGTGTGGTGTATATTTGATGTGTGTAATTTAATATTATTTTAATATATAGTATAAGGTATATATATATACATATATACATCAAAATCAAAAAGAGTTGCCAAATTACCATTTTGCCCCCCTCCCTCTCCTTCTTCTCTCCCGATCGACAACCATCACTGCGCCTCCCATTCCAGCACGCCGGACCGCCCCTCGCCGCCACCAACTGCTGCCAACCTCCTTCCCCTTCCTTCCTCTTCCTCTCCGACGTGACCAGGCCGCCGGAAGCCCGCTGGAACGCCCGGAATCCGCCATGGCAGCAAGTTGAGCTTTTTGCCGGTCGACGACGATTCCGCCACCATTTCGTGCACCGCCGGTCCTTCATCGACTCCTTGAGCTCCAGTGATTCCAATTCTAAGCTCCTTTTGGCCTGAAATCAAGTGGATTTTGAGGTTTGAGCTAAAACTCAATTCGGTCACATTAGGGTTTTCATTTTTTTTTGAGCTTCGAATTGGATGATTCATGGAAACTTCCTTCACAAATGTGTTCCTAGTAGCTTAATCTTCATGTATGAATTTTTGTAGAATTTTTGGAGGTTTTTTGGATTTTTGGGTATTTTTGAATATTTTAATATTATTTTCTAATTTTCGGAAATTAATTATTTAAATTATGAAATTGGAGTTTATGGTTGAATTAGGTGTTGAAATGAATTATAGGAATTTATTGGAATTTTTATGAATTTCTAAGTATTTATTTTGAATTATTGAAGTTTATGGAATTTTGGAAAAATTAGGTTAAATGTGTTTTAATTTGAATTTAATTGGTTAATTGAGTTTAAATATTGAAATTATTGATAAATATGTTGAGAAAATTAATTTTGGATAATTGTATGATTTTTGGTGAATTTTTGAAGTAATTTAAGTATATTTATATATATAGGGGTATTTTGGTAATTTTACCCTAAATTGTCTAAAAATTTAATTTAATTGGTTTTAATATTTATTTAAGGTATAAAAATGATTTCTACAAAATATTTGGTATTTTTAACTAATTAAAACTATTTTTCGTGATTATTTTCAATTATATATATAATATACGGTTTTTCTAATAAAATGAGTTTTAATCGGTTTTTATAGTGTTTCAAGGTCAATTATGTAATTTTTATCTATAAAATGTATTTCTATGTTGTAAGGATATTTCGGTATATCTGGAATCATTCTGTGTTTGTGGACCTCGGTCGGTGGACTGTAGTTTGGAGTCCGACGTGGGATTTTGATTGTGTTGAGCTCGTTTTTCGAAGTGTATTTTCTTTGCAGGGTCGGCTCTACTCTTTTGAGTAGAGAGATGTCCGTTTTACAGGGGAGGTTCTGTCGAATTTTCGGTAGAATTTCTCGTAAAACGTGATGTCCAGTCGAACCCTAATTTTCGATTCTGTGTTTAATACTCTAGATTGAATTCTAGGATTTCTATTAGGGTTACTCTGATATCGGTTATTTATTGCTTGTTTAGTTGCGCCGAGACGAGGGCTAGTGGACCAGGCCCGTCGGACCTGTCTCGTGGAGCGCATTAGGTGAGTTACTGTACTATGTATACATGCTTAGGATGCATGATTTAGAAATAAATTGTTTTACTTTGATTAAAATGCATAAATAATGTGATTTGTATTTAAGTATATTTTTGGTTTATTTTTGGTATATAATAAATTATATGCATGTTTTGTGAATAAAATATATTTAAAATGTTTTTAAATACGTTTCCAGCTTAATTTATAATTTGATTGAATTCATTTGAATTATAATATACTTGAAATATACCTGGTTTACTTTTGGTATATTTCCGGTATATATATGGTTTATATTGTTAATTCATGTACATTCATGTATCATTATTTTTTGTGAATGAATGTTTTACATTATTAATGATGAAGGATATCAATAGAACGTTGCTACCTAGTGGGCAGCACTAGGACCGAGTACGTACCGGTAACGCCTATAGTATTTAGGCTATAATACTAACTATTTGTGGATATTGATTTGATTATGATTATCGATATGTGAGATGTGGTTTGTGGGTGTGTGATTGCTGGAGCTTGGTTGACCAAGTGTCTCGGGGCCATTCACACTGGCAGTTAGACTGCTGGAGCTCGGTTGACTTAGTGTCTCGGGGCCAGTCTACTGTCTAAATGGATTAAGTGGATATATTTGGAATAAGTGAGCCTGTGTGGCTAGAGTGTTGTTTAACACTATTTTCTGAGGTTGCGATATTCTAGGGTTCTATGTGATCCTTCATAAATTGGGATTTTTCAGTAAAATATATAAAAATGATTTTCTGCATCTGTATGAATTTGCCTGTATATATACATATTATATATATACTGTTGACTATATGCATTATCACTTAGTGTGTATGTATATATATTATAGTAATTCACTCAATGAGGTCTGACTCCCCTCCGTTGACTATTTTTCAGGAGAGTCAACTTCCTCAGACCTCGAGTAGCAGTTCGATACGCCGGATTTCTTCCGCCCCGGCTTCTTTATGTAAATTGTCTACTTGAGTCTTATTTATTTTATCTAGACACTGCAGTAGTTGTGAATTACAGTATTGGATTTCATGTACTTTATTTTAAAGAGATGTATTATATTGAAACTGGATTTGTATTAAAAATTATACATTTATGTGATGAGATGAGTTTTGAATTAATCCAGTTGATATGGATGATATTATGATATTATGATTTTTATTTTCCGCTGCATATTATATGGTTATTGTTATAGCATGATTTATTTTATTTTTAGGCTTGCTACGGGTTCCGGATTCGAAAGAATTCCCGTTCCCTAGCGCCGGTCATGGCCCCTATTTTGGGTCGTGACAAAGTTGGTATCAGAGCGGAGTTCTGTGTCAGGGCTTAGTTATGTGAGTTGTGGCCCTAGTTTTAAAGTTGTGTTTTCTTTTGGTAACTACTGCAGTGTATTAGGTTCGAGTATGTCTTGATGAGTATTCCTTGCTATAGTTTTCAGCATTATTCCTCCGTGGTCTGTTTTGTCTGAATCTTTCCGTTTGTCTTTTCAGAATGAGGAGGCGAGCGCGTGTCGCTCCACCGTCGTTGAGGCCGAGGATGATGAGTCTTTTTAGGACGAGGTTTTACCTCCTGAGCAGCCAGTTAGACGTAGAGGTCGTGGCAGAGGTAGACCTCGAGGAGCGGCATCGCCGTAGGCAGAGAGAGTTACAGGACGAGGAGCCTGTTGAGCCTGAGTTTGATGTTCCTGTTCCTCCAGTTGTTCAGCCTGCCTATCAGCAGGGTATGTCTGACCCTGAGGCAGCTTTATTCTATGCCCGAGTTGGCAGGATTGCTTTTGATGGTACTTCTGATCCTTTAGATTTTCTGCATGCGATTGAGACTAGGACTCGGACTGCTCATACCGAGTACCAGAGGATCATGATCGTTGAGTTGTCTGTTGAAGGACCAGCTCTAGATTGGTTCATTCAGATGATCCAGCCCTATATGATGACGATGACGTGGGCTCAGTTTCGAGAGCGATTCATGAGGAGATTTTGTCCAGAGCCTCTTCGTTTGAGTTATCATCTTCGTTTGACTAGTATTTCTCGTGGGAGATAGAGAATTACCCGCTGATTTGATTTTGTTGGATGTGATGGAGTTTGATGTTATTTGGGGAATGGATTGGTTATCTCAGCACTTTGCCGTAGTAGATTGCAGGAATAAGGAGGTGACTTTCAGAATTCCTGGTGAAGAAGAGTTTAAGTTTGTTGGTGATAGGAGTTCAGCACCTCAGAATCTTATTTCTGCTATTTCAGCTAGGAAGTTGTTGAAGAAAGGTTGTCAGGGATATTTGGCATTGGTTAGGGATACGTCAGTGGAGAAGTTGTCACTCACAGATGTTCCTGTTGCTTGTGAGTTTCCTGATGTTTTTCCCGAGGAGTTGCCAGGTTTACCACCTCATAGAGAGATTGAGTTCTGTATAGATGTGGTACCAGGTACTACTCCTATATCTATGCCACCCTATCGTATGGCTCCTGCAGAGTTGAGAGAGTTGAAGGAGCAGTTGCAAGAGTTGTTGGATAAGGGTTTCATTAGACCTAGTGTTTCTCCTTGGGGTGCACCAGTCCTGTTTGTGAAGAAGAAGGATGGTACCCTGAGACTGTGCATTGACTACAGAGAGTTGAATAAGGTGACGGTGAAGAACAAGTATCCTCTCCCGAGGATAAATGATTTGTTTGATCAGCTACAGGGTGCACAGTTCTTTTCTAAGGTTGACTTAAGGTCGGGTTATCATCAGTTGCGGATTAGTGAAGCTGATATTCCTAAGACAGCATTCCGCACTAGATATGGCCATTATGAGTTTCTGGTGATGTCTTTTGGTTTGACTAATGCACCAGCAGCTTTTATGGACTTGATGAACAGAGTATTCAGACCGTATGTGGATCAGTTTGTAGTAGTCTTCATTGATGATATACTGGTATATTCGAGGAGTATGGAAGAGCATGTATATCACTTGAGGATTGTACTACAGACACTGAGAGATCATCAGCTTTATGCTAAATTCTCGAAGTGTGATTTTTGGATGGAGAGTGTTTCTTTTCTTGGACACGTAGTGTCTAAAGAAGGTATTCAGGTTGATCCACAGAAGGTTGAGGCAGTATCTGAGTGGCCTAGACCTACTTCTGTTACGGAGATTCGAAGTTTTCTGGGTTTAGCTGGGTATTATAGGCAGTTTGTGCAGGATTTTTCCAGGATAGCAACCCCTATGACTCGCTTGACTCAGAAGAATGTTAGATTCGAGTGGTCAGAAGCTTGTGAGAATAGTTTTCAGTTATTGAAGGAGAAGTTGACCACAGCGCTAGTATTAGCTTTGCCTAATAGTGTGGATAAATTCACAGTTTACTATGATGCCTCTAGAATTGGTCTTGGTTGTGTGTTGATGCAGAATGGAAGGGTGATAGCCTATGCTTCGAGGTAGTTGAAGAAGCATGAGCAGAACTATCCCACACATGATCTTGAGATGGCTGCAGTGATCTTTGCTTTGAAGATTTGGAGACATTATTTGTACGGGGTGACTTGTGAGATATTTACTGATCACAAGAGCCTTAAGTACATTTTCCAGCAGAGAGATTTGAATCTGAGGCAGAGAAGATGGTTGGAATTGTTGAAGGACTATGATTGCGAGATTCTTTACCATCCGGGTAAAGCTAATGTTGTAGCAGATGCTTTGAGTAGGAAGTCCTCAGGTAGTCTTGCTCACATCGGTGTTGAGAGGAGACCATTGATCCAGGAGTTGCATTTGTTGGTGGATCAAGGTCTGATGATGAAGATCAGTAGATCAGGTGGACTGTTAGCTCAATTTAAAGTACGATCTGTACTAAGGGATAGGATTAAAGCAGCTCAGAGCCGAGATCCTATTCTGGAAGAGCTTGCAGAGAATGTCAGAGCAGGGAAGTTCATTGATTTCACACTTGATGATGATGGTGTGTTGTGGATCAGTGGTAGATTGTGTGTTCCAGATGTGGATGACTTGAGAGAGGAGATTTTAGAGGAAGCACATTCTACAGCCTACAGCGTACATCCAGGTGTTACTAAGATGTACCACAGTATCAGAGATTTATACTGGTGGGACGGATTGAAGAAGGATGTTGCTGGTTATGTTGCTAAGTGCTTGACGTGTCAACAAGTGAAAGCCGAACATCAGAAGCCTTCTGGGAAGCTTCAGCCTCTTCCTATTCCCGAGTGGAAGTGGGAAAGGATAGCTATGGATTTTGTGGTCGGTTTACCTCGTTCGAAGGATGGATACGATTCCATCTGGGTGATCGTAGACAGATTGACGAAGTCTACACATTTCTTGCCTGTGAAAGCCACATATTCAGTTGCTAGATTGGCAAAGTTGTACGTGAAGCATATTGTGTGCCTTCATGGGGTACCTGTGTCCATTGTGTCAGATAGAGGTTCGGTGTTCACTTCTCATTTTTGGCAGAAGTTGCAGGAAGCGATGGGCACTAGGTTGGATTTCAGTACTGCTTTTCATCCTCAGACAGATGGCCAGTCTGAGAGGACGATCCAGACACTGGAAGATATGTTGAGGATGTGTGTCCTGGATTTAGGAGGTAGCTGGGATGATCATTTGCCACTTGTTGAGTTTGCATATAATAACAGCTACCATAGTAGTATTGGTATGGCACCGTATGAGGCGTTGTATGGAAGGAAGTGTAGATCCCCGTTGTGTTGGGATGAGATTGGTGAGAGAGTTTTGACTGGACCAGAGATGGTTCAGGATGCTGCAGAGAAAGTCACCGTGATCAAGCGCAGATTAGAGACCGCAGTTAGCAGACAGAAGAGTTATGCGGATCCTAGGCGCAGAGATGTGGAGTTTCAGGTTGGAGATTTCATTTTTCTGAAAGTATCTCCGATGAAGGGTGTGATGAGATTTGGCAGGAAGGGTAAGTTAGCACCGAGATACTTTGGACCGTTTGAAATTCTGGAGAGAGTTGGCACTGTTGCATATCGGTTGGATTTGCCTCCGAGTATGTCACAGGTGCATCCAGTATTTCATATCTCGATGTTGAGGAAGTATATCTCAGATCCTTCACACGTGTTGCAGCCCGACAGTGTGGAAGTGAATGAAGATTTGACGTTTGTGGAAGAACCTGTGGCGATCGTTGATTTTCAAGTTCGACAGTTGCGATCGAAGCAGATTCCGATGGTCAAGGTTCTATGGCGTAGCGACAGAGTTGAGGAGCATACGTGGGAGACTGAAGCTGAGATGCGAGCTTCTTACCCGTATCTCTTTCCTTCTTGATCTTGTTTTCTGGAATTCGGGGACGAATTCCTGTAAGGGGGGAAGACTGTAATATCCCGTGTTTTTAAAATATTTTTTTTCACTGTACCGGGATATGCAGTGTTAATAATTTCTGTATTTTATATGATATTTTTACGAGTTAATATGTATTTTAAACCTATTTTAATTATTGTGTATTATTTCCAGTGTTTTACGTAAAATTTTCCCGGGACTTGCATTTTCGGGGAAATTTTCATGTAAACAATGTATTATTAATTATTTTAAAGGTATTTACGGACTTGCATGAACTCATACATATTTTTAAGTTATTAAATAAAGCCGGTGTGTGTATATTTATTTAATTAGGGTTTATTATTTCCCTAATATTTTATTAGGTATTTAATTATTTTATTGTTATTTAATTAATTTTATTTAGTATAAATTATTAAAATATTAATATTTTTATGTGTGTGGTGTATATTTGATGTGTGTAATTTAATATTATTTTAATATATAGTATAAGGTATATATAT
Organism: Mallotus nudiflorus; assembly: GCA_947683625.1. NCBI lineage: Eukaryota > Viridiplantae > Streptophyta > Magnoliopsida > Malpighiales > Euphorbiaceae > Mallotus > Mallotus nudiflorus. The sequence goes on from CANTUR010001654.1 coordinate 10,380, forward strand.
ATACATATATACATCAAAATCAAAAAGAGTTGCCAAATTACCATTTTGCCCCCTCCCTCTCCTTCTTCTCTCCCGATCGACAACCATCACTGTGCCTCCCATTCCAACACGCCGGACCACCCCTCGCCGCCACCAACTGCCGCCAACCTCCTTCCCCTTCCTTCCTCTTCCTCTCCGATGTGACCAGGCCGCCGGAAGCCCGCTGGAACGCCCGGAATCCGCCATGGCAGCAAATTGAGCTTTTTGCCGTCGACGACGATTCCGGCCACCATTTCGTGCACCGCCGGTCTTCATCGACTCCTAGAGCTCCGGTGATTCCAATTCTAAGCTCCTTTTGGCCTGAAATCAAGTGGATTTTGAGGTTTGAGCTAAAACTCAATTCGGTCACATTAGGGTTTTCATTTTTTTTGAGCTTCGAATTGGATGATTCATGGAAACTTCCTTCACAAATGTTGTTCCTAGTAGCTTAATCTTCATGTATGAATTTTTGTAGAATTTTTGGAGATTTTTTGGATTTTTGGGTATTTTTGAATATTTTAATATTATTTTCTAATTTTCAGAAATTAATTATTTAAATTATGAAATTGGAGTTTATGGTTGAATTAGGTGTTGAAATGAATTATAGGAATTTATTTGGAATTTTTATGAATTTCTAAGTATTTATTTTGAATTATTGAAGTTTATGGAATTTTGGAAAAATTAGGTTAAATGTGTTTTAATTTGAATTTAATTGGTTAATTGAGTTTAAATATTGATATTATTGATAAATATGTTGAGAAAATTAATTTTGGATAATTTTATGATTTTTGGTGAATTTTTGAAGTAATTTAAGTATATTTATATATATAGGGGTATTTTGGTAATTTTACCCTAAATTGTCTAAAAATGTAATTTAATTGGTTTTAATATTTATTTAAGGTATAAAAATGATTTCTACAAAATATTTGGTATTTTTAACTAATTAAAACTATTTTTCGTGAATTATTTTCAATTATATATATAATATACGATTTTTCTAATAAAATGAGTTTTAATCGGTTTTTATAGTGTTTCAAGGTCAATTATGTAATTTTTATCTATAAAATGTATTTCTATGTTGTAAGGATATTTTCGGTATATCTGGAATCATTCTGTGTTTGTGGACCTCGGTCGGTGGACTGTAGTTTGGAGTCCGACCGTGGGATTTTGATTGTGTTGAGCTCGTTTTTCGAAGTGTATTTTCTTTGCAGGGTCGGCTCTACTCTTTTGAGTAGAGAGATGTCCGTTTTACAGGGGAGGTTCTGTCGAATTTTCGGTAGAATTCTCGTAAAACGTGATGTCCAGTCGAATCCTAATTTTCGATTCTGTGTTTAATACTCTAGATTGAATTCTAGGATTTCTATTAGGGTTACTCTGATATCGATTATTTATTGCTTGTTTAGTTGCGCCGAGACCGAGGGCTAGTGGACCAGGCCCGTCGGACCTGTCTCGTGGAGCGCATTAGGTGAGTTACTGTACTATGTATACATGCTTAGGATGCATGATTTAGAAATATATGTTTTACTTTGATTAAAATGCATAAATAATGTGATTTGTATTTAAGTATATTTTTGGTTTATTTTTGGTATATAATAAATTATATGCATGTTTTGTGAATAAAATATATTTAAAATGTTTTTAAATACGTTTCCAGCTTAATTTATAATTGGATTGAATTCATTTGAATTATATATACTTGAAATATACCTGGTTTACTTTTGGTATATTTCCGGTATATATATGGTTTATATTGTTAATTCATGTACATTCATGCATCATTTATTTTTGTGAATGAATGTTTTACATTATTAATGATGAAGGATATCAATAGAACGTGCTACCTAGTGGGCAGCACTAGGACCGAGTACGTACCGGTACGCCTATAGTATTTAGGCTATAATACTAACTATTTGTGGATATTGATTTGATTATGATTATCGATATGTGAGATGTGGTTTGTGGGTGTGATTGCTGGAGCTCGGTTGACCAAGTGTCTCGGGGCCAATCACACTGGCAGTTAGACTGCTGGAGCTCGGTTGACTTAGTGTCTCGGGGCCAGTCTACTGTCTAAATGGATTAAGTGAATATATTTGGAATAAGTGAGCCTGTGTGGCTAGAGTGTTGTTTAACACTATTTTCTGAGGTTGCGATATTCTAGGGTTCTATGTGATCCTTCATAAATTGGGATTTTTCAGTAAAATATATAAAAATGATTTTTCTGCATCTGTATGAATTTGCCTGTATATATACATATTATATATATACTGTTGACTGTATGCATTATCACTTAGTGTGTATGTATATATATTATAGTAATTCACTCAGTGAGGTCTGACTCCCCTCCGTTGACTATTTTTCAGGAGAGTCAACTTCCTCAGACCTCAGTAGCAGGTCGATACGCCGGATTTCTTCCGCCCCGGCTTCTTTATGTAAATTGTCTACTTGAGTCTTATTTATTTTATCTAGACACTGCAGTAGTTGTGAATTATAGTATTGGATTTCATGTACTTTATTTTAAAGAGATGTATTATATTGAAACTGGATTTGTATTAAAGATTATACATTTATGTGATGAGATGAGTTTTGAATTAATCCAGTTGATATGGATGATATTATGATATTATGATTTTTATTTTCCGCTGCATATTATATGGTTATTGTTATAGCATGATTTATTTTATTTTTAGGCTTGCTACGGGTTCCAGATTCGAAAGAATTCCCGTTCCCTAGCGTCGGTCATGGCCCCTGTTTTGGGTCGTGACACATATATATATAGTATAGTAAGTCACCTAATGCGCTCCACGAGACAGGTCCGACAGGCCTGGTCCACTAGCCCTCGGTCTCGGCGCAACTAAACAAACAATAAATAATAGACATCAGAACAAACCCTAACAGAAATCCTAGAATTCAATCTAGAGTATTTAAATACGGAAACAGAATTAGGGTTCGACTGGACATCACGTTTTACGAGAATTCTACCGAAAATTCGGTAGAACCTCCCCAGTAAAACGGACATCTCTCTACTCAAAAGAGTAGAGCCGACCCTGCAAAGAAATACACTTCGAAAAATAAGCTCAACACAATCCACAACCCCTCGGTCGGACTCCAGACTACAATCTACCGACCGGGGTCCACAAACACAGAATAATTTCAGATATACCAAAAATATCCTTAAAACCTAGAAATACATCTCATAGGTAGAAATTACATAATTAACCTTAAAACACTGTAAAAAACCGATAAAAACTCATTTTATTAGTAAAACCGTATATTATATATATAATTGAAAATAATTCACGAAAAATAGTTTTAATTAGTTAAAAATACCAAATAATTTATAGAAATCATTTTTATACCTTAAATAACTAATAAAACCAATTAAATTACATTTTTAGACAATTTAGGGTAAAATTACCAAAATACCCCTATATATATAAATATACTTAAATTACTTCAAAAATTCACCAAAAATTATACAATTATCCAAAATTAATTTTCTCAACATATTTATCAATAATATTAATAATTAAACTCAATTAACCAATTAAATTCAAATAAAAACACATTTAACCTAATTTCTCAAAATCACATAAACTTCAATAATTCAAAATAAATACTTAAAAATTCATAAAAATTCCAAATAAATTCCTATAATTCATTTCAACACCTAATTTAACCATAAACTCAAATTTCATAATTTAAATAATTAATTTCCGAAAATTAGAAAATAATATTAAAATATTCAAAAATACCCAAAAATCCAAAAAATCTCCAAAAATTATACAAAAATTCATACATGTATATTTAGCTACTGGGAACAACATTTGTGAAGGGAGTTTTCATGAATCATCCAATTCGAAGCTCAAAAAAAATCAAAAACCCTAATGTGACCGAAATTGAAAAATAGAAACCTAAGCAAATCTAAACCATTTTAGCTCAAACCAAATCTAGAATCACACTCACCGGAGCTCAAGGAGAAGAAAGAGACCGGCGGTGTCAAAAACGGTGGTCGAAATCGGCGTGATCGACGGTAGCTCGATTTTCGGCTTCTTCGGCCAAAATCGACTTCCAAGCGCCGGAAACGGCTACCACAGGTGGCGGAAGAGGCTGGGGAAGGTGGTGGCACACCGGACGGCACACCCACGGTGAAGAAACAGCGGTAGCAGCGACCGGAACGGCGAAGGGAGCGGGCGGGAGGAAGAAGAAGGCTCGGGGGCAAATGTGTAATTTTCCAAACTTTTGATTTTTGACAATTTTTAATGTATATATGTATATATATATACTTTACACTATATAATAAAATAATATTAAATTACACACTTTAAATATACACCACACACATAAAATTTAATATTTTAATAATTTATACTAAATAAAAATTATTAAATAACAATAAAACTAATAAATAATTAATAAAATATTAGGGTAATACTAAACCCTAATTAAATAAATATACACACATAGGCTTTATTTAATAATTTAAAAATATGCATGAGTTCATGCAAGTCCGAAAATATATTTAAAATAATTAATATTACATTGTTTACGTGAAATTTTCCCCGAAAATGCAAGTCCCGAGAAAATTTTACGTAAAACACTGAAAATAATACACAGTAATTAAAATATGTTTTAAATACATATTAACTCGTAAAAATATCATATAATATACATGAATTATTAACACTGCATATCCCGGTACAGTGTAAAAATATTTTAAAAACACGGGATATTACAGTCTTCCCCCCTTACAAGAATTCGTCCCCGAATTCCAGAAAATAAGATCAAGAAGGAAAGAGATACGGGTAAGAAGCTCGCATCTCAGCTTCAGTCTCCCACGTATGCTCTTCAACTCTGTCGCTATGCCACAGAACCTTGACCATCGAAATCTGCTTCGAACGCAACTGTCGAACTTGATAATCAACGATCGCCACAGGTTCTTCCACAAACGTCAAATCTTCACTTACTTCCACACTGTCAGGTTGCAACACGTGTGAAGGGTCTGAGATATACTTCCTTAACATCGAGATATGAAATACTGGATGCACTTGTGACATACTCGGAGGCAAATCCAACCGATATGCAACAGTGCCAACTCTCTCCAGAATCTCAAACGGTCTAATGTATCTCGGTGCTAACTTACCCTTCCTGCCAAATCTCATCACACCCTTCATCGGAGATACTTTCAGAAAAATGAAATCTCCAACCTGAAACTCCACATCTCTGCGCCTAGGATCCGCATAACTCTTCTGTCTGCTAACTGCGGTCTCTAATCTTCGCTTAATCACGGTGACTTTCTCTGCAGCATCCTGAACCATCTCTGGTCCAGTCAAAACTCTCTCACCAATCTCATCCTAACTCAAAGGGGATCTACACTTCCTTCCATACAACGCCTCATACGGTGCCATGCCAATACTGCTATGGTAGCTGTTATTATATGCAAACTCAACAAGCGACAAATGATCATCCCAGCTACCTCCCAAATCCAGGACACACATCCTTAACATATCTTCCAGTGTCTGGATCGTCCTCTCAGACTGACCATTTGTCTGAGGATGAAAAGCTGTGCTGAAATCTAACCTAGTGCCCATCGCTTCCTGCAACTTCTGCCAAAAATGAGAAGTGAACACCAAACCTCTATCTAACACAATGGACACAGGTACTCCATGAAGGCATACAATATGCTTCACATACAACTTCGCCAATCTAGCAACTGAATATGTGGCTTTCACAGGCAAGAAATGTACAGACTTCGTCAACCTGTCTACAATCACCCAGATAGAATCGTATCCATCCTTCAAACGAGGTAAACCGACCACAAAATCCATAGCTATCCTTTCCCACTTCCACTCGGGAATAGGAAGAGGCTGAAGCTTCCCAGAAGGCTTCTGATGTTTGGCTTTCACTTGCTGACACGTCAAACACTTCACAACATAATCAGCGACATCCTTCTTCAATCCATCCTACCAGTATAGATCTCTGATACTGTGGTACATCTTAGTAACACCTGGATGAACGCTGTAGGCTGTAGAATGTGCTTCCTCTAAAATCTCCTCTCACAAATCATCCACATCAGGAACACACAATCTACCACTGATCCACAACACACCATAATCATCGAGTGTGAAATCAGTGAACTTCCCTGCTCTGACATTCTCTGCAAGCTCTTCCAAAATAGGATCTCGGCTCTGAGCTGCTTTAATCCTATCCCTCAGTACAGATCGTACTTTAAATTGAGCTAGCAGTCCACCTGATCTACTAATCTTCATCATCAGACCTTGATCCACCATCAGATGCAACTCTTGGATCAATGGTCTCCTCTCAACACTGATGTGAGCAAGACTACCTGAGGACTTCCTACTTAAGGCATCTGCTACCACATTAGCTTTACCCGGATGGTAAAGAATCTCGTAATCATAATCCTTCAACAATTCCAACCATCTTCTCTGCCTCAAATTCAGATCTCGCTGCTGGAAAATGTACTTAAGGCTTTTGTGATCAGTAAATATCTCACAAGTCACCCCGTACAAATAATGTCTCCAGATCTTCAAAGCAAAAATCACTGCAGCCATCTCTAGGTCATGTGTGGGATAATTCTGCTCATGCTTCTTCAATTGCCTCGAAGCATAGGCTATCACCCTTCCATTTTGCATCAACACACAACCAAGACCAATTCTAGAGGCATCACAGTAAACTGTGAACTTATCCACACTATTAGGCAAAGCTAATACTGGCGCTGTGGTCAATTTCTCCTTCAACAACTGAAAAATGTTCTCACAAGCTTGTGACCACTCGAATCTAACATTCTTCTGAGTCAAGCGAGTCATAGGGGCTGCTATCCTGGAAAAATCCTGCACAAACCGCCTATAATACCCGGCTAAACCCAGAAAACTTCGAATCTCCGTAACAGAAGTAGGTCTAGGCCACTCAGATACTGCCTCAATCTTCTGTGGATCAACCTGAATACCTTCTTTAGACACTACATGTCCAAGAAAAGAAACACTTTCCATCCAAAAGTCACACTTCGAGAATTTAGCATAAAGCTGATGATCTCTCAGTGTCTATAGTACAATCCTTAAGTGATATACGTGCTCTTCTATACTCCTCGAATAAACCAGTATATCATCAATGAAGACTACTACAAACTGATCCACATACGGTCTGAATACTCTATTCATCAGGTCCATAAAAGCTGCTGGTGCATTAGTCAAACCAAAAGACATCACCAGAAACTCATAATGGCCATATCGTGTGCGAAATGCTGTCTTAGGAACATCGGCCTCACTAATCCGCAACTGATGATAACCCGACCTCAAGTCAACCTTAGAAAAGAATTGTGCACCCTGAAGCTGATCAAACAAATCATCTATCCTCGGGAGAGGATACTTGTTCTTCACCGTCACCTTATTCAACTCTCTGTAGTCAATGCACAGTCTCAGGGTACCATCCTTCTTCTTCACAAACAAGACTGGTGCACCCCACTAGGTCTAATAAAACCCTTATCCAATAACTCTTGCAACTACTCCTTCAACTCTCTTAACTCTGTAGGAGCCATACGATAAGGTGGCATAGATATAGGAGTAGTACCTGGGACCATATCTATACAGAACTCAATCTCTCTATGAGGTGGTAAACCTGGCAACTCCTCGGGAAAAACATCAGGAAACTCACAAGCAACAGGAACATCTGTCAGTGACAACTTCTCCACTGACGTATCCCTAACCAATGCCAAATATCCCTGACAACCTTTCCTCAATAACTTCTTAGCTGTAATAGCAGATTCTGAGGTGCTGAACTCCTATCACCAACAAACTTAAACTCTACTTCACCAGGAATTCTAAAAGTCACCTCCTTATTCCTGCAATCTACCACGGTAAAGTGCTGAGATAACCAATCCATTCCCAGAATAACATCGAACTCTATTACATCCAACAATATCAAATCAGCGGGTAATTCTCTATCTCCCATGAGAATTGGACAACCAGAAAGAACAATATCGGCGTCCAAAGAATCACTCAGAGGAGTGGCAACAGACAAAGGAAAAGCCATCCTCGAAGCTTGCCAACAAGATTTAGAAGCAAAAATAGGAGAAACAAACGAATGCGTGGCACCCGGATCAAATAAAACCCATGCATCCAGGTAACACACAGAAAGAATACCTGCCACGACTGCATTAGATGCCTGAGCATCCTGCTGAGTAAGATGAAAAACTCTGGCCTGAACTCGACCTCCCTGTTGACTGGTAGAAGCCTGGCCAACACCTCTGGTACCTCCTCTAGTACCTCTACCACGACTCTGTTGTGGAACAAACTGAGTGGAACTCTGATGCTGGGCTGGTGGTAACTGAAATGGCACAGGTGCAGCACTAGCAATCGACTGCTGTGGAAATCTCAGAATCTGCTACTGCTGATACCCAGAATAAGGACACGATCTGGCAAAATTTCCTGTCTGCCTGCATCTGAAGCATGTCAGTGGTGTCAGATAACACGGTCCCTGATGGACTCTACCACAAGTCTGACAAACACTGGCCGCTGATCCGGAACTACGACCACTGCTGCTGCTCGAAGCACCTGACCCAAATCTGAATGATCTACGTTGACCTCCACGGCCATGTCTACTGCTCCGATGCACTCGCTGTTGCTGTCTCTAACTCTGCTGAGTCGAACCTCGCTGCTGACTACTCGAACCAACATGAAAACTCGAATACGGAGTAGCCTGCAATCCACTCGACTGAACTCCCAGCTGGTAATAATCAGGCATCGCTCCCTGCCTAACTAGCCTCAGCTCAATCTCCTTAGCTAGCTCAATCACAGACTCGAGAGTAAGGCCTGCTGTAGGCATACCAGCAAAAGCTGAACCCAAACCAGTAACATATGTAGTGACAGCGAAATACTGATCTCGCATCAGATCCTCAGCATATCTACCCAGATAAAGAAACTCTCGGGTATACTCCTCTATAGATCGATCTCCACGAGAAATACTGGTCAAACGAAGACGATAACTCAAACGAAGAGGCTCTGGACAGAATCTCCTCATAAACCGCTCTCGAATCTGAGCCCATGTCATCGTCATCATATAGGGCTGGATCATCTGAATGAACCAATCTAGAGCTGGTCCCTCAACAGACAACTCGACGATCATGATCCGCTGGTACTCGGTATGAGCAGTCCGAGTTCTAGTCTCAATCGCATGTAAAAAGTCTAAAGGATCGGAAGTACCATCAAAAGCAATCCTACCAACTCGAGCATAGAACAAAGCTGCCTTAGGGTAAGACATACCCTGCTGATAGGCAGGCTGAACAGGCTAAACAATTGGAGGAACAGGCACATCAAAATCAGGCTCAACAGGCTCCTCGTCCTGTAACTCTCTCTGCCTACGGCGACCTGCCGCTCCTCGAGGTCTACCTCTGCCACGACCTCTACGTCTAACTGGCTGCTCAGGAGGTAAAACCTCATCCTGAAAAGACTCATCATCCTCGGCCTCAACGACCGGTGGAGCGACACGCGCTTGCCTCCTCATTCTGAAAAGACAAACGGAAAGATTCAGACAAATTAGACAATGGAGGAATAACGCTGAAAACTACAGCAAGGAATACTTATCAAGACGTACTCGAACCTAATACACTGCAGTAGTCCAACAGAAAACACAACTTTAAAACTAGGGCCACAACTCACATAACTAAGCCCTGACACAGAACTCCACTCTGATACCAACTTTGTCACGACCCAAAACAGGGGCCATGATCGGCGCTAGGGAACGGGAATTCTTTCTAATCCGGAACCCGTAGCAAGCCTAAAAATAAAATAAATCATGCAATAATAATAATAATAATAATAATATATATACAGCGGAAATAAAAATCATAATATCATAATAACATTTTCCATCAACTGGATTTAATTCAAATCTCATCTCATCACATATATATAGTCTTTAATACAAATCCAGTTTCAACATAATACATCTCTTTAAAATAAAATAAATGAAATCCAATACTTTAATTCATAACTACTGCAGTGTCTAGACAAAATAAATAAGACTCAAGTAGATAATTTACATAAAGAAGCCGGGGCGAAAGAAATCCGGCGTATCGACCTGCTACTGAGGTCCGAAGAAGTTGACTCTCCTGAAAAATAGTCAACGGAGGGGAGTCAGACCTCACTGAGTGAATTACTATAATATATATACATACACACTAGATGATAATGCATACAGTCAACGGTATATATGTAATATGTATATATACAGGCAAATTCATACAGATGCAGAAAAATCATTTTTATATATTTTATTGGAAAATCCCAGTTTATGAAGGATCACATAGAACCCTAGAATATCGCAACCTCAGAAATAGTGTTAAATAACACTCTAGCCATATAGGCTCACTTATTCCAAATATATCCACTTAATCCATTTGGACAGTAGACTGGCCCTGAGACACTAAGTCAACCGAGCTCCAGCAGTCTGACTGCCAGTGTGATTGGCCCCGAGACACTTGGTCAACCGAGCTCCAGCAATCACACCTCCAAACCACATTTCACACATCAATTAAATAATATCCAATCAATATCCACAAATGGTTAGTAATATAGCCTAAATACTATAGGCGTACCGGTACGTACTCGGTCCTAGTGCTGCCCACTAGGTAGCACGTTCTATCGATATCCTTCATCATTAAATATAAAACATTCATTCACAAAAGTAAATGATGCATGAATGTAAATGGAATAACAATATAACCCATATATATACCAGAAATATACCAAAAGTAAATCAGGTATATTTCGAGTATATATACGTTAAATAAATCCAGTCAAATTATAACTTAAGCTCGGATATATTTAAAAACATTTTAAATATATTTTATTTACAAAACATGCATATAATTTAATATATACCAAAAATAAACCAAAAATATACTTAATATAAACTTAAGAAATAATCAAATTATTTATGCATATTTAATCAACATAAAACATGCATTTCTAAATCATGCATCCTAAGCATATACATATAGTATAGTAACTCACTTAATGCGCTCCACGAGACAGGTCCGACGGGCCTGGTCCACTAGCCCTCGGTCTCGGCGCAACTAAACAAACAATAAATAATAGACATCAGAACAAACCCTAATAGAAATCCTAGAATTCAATCTAGAGTATTTAAATACGGAAACAGAATTAGGGTTCGACTGGACATCACGTTTTACGAGAATTCTACCAAAAATTCGGCAGAACCTCCCCAGTAAAACGGACATCTCTCTACTCAAAAGAGTAGAGTCGACCTTGCAAGGAAATACACTTTGAAAAATAAGCTCAACACAATCCACAACCCCTCGGTCGGACTCCAGACTACAATCTACCGACCGGGGTCCACAAACACAGAATAATTCCAGATATACCAAAAATATCCTTAAAACCTATAAATACATCTCATAGGTATAAATTACATAATTAACCTTAAAACACTGTAAAAAACCGATAAAAACTCATTTTATTAGTAAAACTGTATATTATATATATAATTGAAAATAATTCACGAAAAATAGTTTTAATTAGTTAAAAATACCAAATAATTTATAGAAATCATTTTTATACCTTAAATAACTAATAAAACCAATTAAATTACATTTTTAGACAATTTAGGGTAAAATTACCAAAATACCCCTATATATATAAATATACTTAAATTACTTCAAAAATTCACCAAAAATTATACAATTATCCAAAATTAATTTTCTCAACATATTTATCAATAATATTAATAATTAAACTCAATTAACCAATTAAATTCAAATAAAAACACATTTAACCTAATTTCTCAAAATCACATAAACTTCAATAATTCAAAATAAATACTTAGAGATTCATAAAAATTCCAAATAAATTCCTATAATTCATTTCAACACCTAAGTTAACCATAAAATCAAATTTCATAATTTAAATAATTAATTTCCGAAAATTAGAAAATAATATTAAAATATTTAAAAATACCCAAAAATCCAAAAAATCTCCAAAAATTATACAAAAATTCATACATGTAGATTGAGCTACTGGGAACAACATTTGTGAAGGGAGTTTTCATGAATCATCCAATTCGAAGCTCAAAAAAAATCAAAAACCCTAATGTGACCGAAATTGAAAAATAGAAACCTAAGCAAATCTAAACCATTTTAGCTCAAGCCAAATCTAGAATCACACTCACCGGAGCTCAAGGAGAAGAAAGAGACCGGTGGTGTCAAAAACGGTGGCCAAAATCGGCGTGATCGATGGTAGCTCGATTTTCGGCTTCTCCGGCCAAAATCGACTTCCAGGCGCCGGAAACGGCTACCACAGGCGGCGAAAGAGGCTGGTGAAGGTGGTGGCACACCGGATGGCACACCCACGGTGAAGAAACAGCGGTAGCAGCGACCGGAACGGCGAAGGGAGCAGGCGGGAGGAAGAAGAAGGCTCGGGGGCAAATGTGTAATTTTCCAAACTTTTGATTTTTGACAATTTTTAATGTATATATGTATATATATATACTTTACACTATATAATAAAATAATATTAAATTACACACTTTAAATATACACCACACACATAAAATTTAATATTTTAATAATTTATACTAAATAAAAATAATTAAATAACAATAAAACTAATAAATAATTAATAAAATATTAGGGTAATACTAAACCCTAATTAAATAAATATACACACATAGGCTTTATTTAATAATTTAAAAATATGCATGAGTTCATGCAAGTCAGAAAATATATTTAAAATAATTAATATTACATTGTTTACGTGAAAATTTCCCCGAAAATGCAAGTCCGAGGAAAATTTTACGTAAAACACTGAAAATAATACACAGTAATTAAAATAGGTTTTAAATACATATTAACTCGTAAAAATATCATATAATATACAGGAATTATTAACACTGCATATCCCGGTACAATGTAAAAATATTTTAAAAACACGGGATATTACAACTTACTTGAATCTATTTTGTATTCTAGACACTGTAGTAGTTAAGTTTGTGGGATGTATGTATTATATATGTATGAGATTTACATTTTAAAAGTTGGAACCAAGAATTTGTATTAAAAGATTTTATATATATGAGGTGGATTTGTGTTATTTAATCAGTGGATGAGTTATATTATTACTTATGACATTTTAATTTTCCCTGTAAGATATTTTATTTATTTTATTATTATTGTATGCTTTTATTTTATTTTAAAGGCTTGCTACGGGTTCCGGATTAAAAAGAATTCTCATTTCCTAGCACCGGTCATGGCCCTCTATTTTGGGTCGTGACAAAGTTAGTATCAGAGCGGAGTTTTGTGTCAAGGCCTTAGTTGTGTGAGTTATGGCCCTAGTTTTTAGTGTTGAGTTTTTCTTTCGAAACTACTGCAGTGAATTAGGTTCGAGTATGTCTTGATAAGTATTCCTTGATTTAGTTTTCTATGTTATCCTCCGTTGTCTGTTTTTTCTGAATCATTTTGTTTGTCTTTTCAGAATGAGGAGGCGAGCGCATGACGCTCCATCGGTCGTTGAAGCCGAGGATGATGAGTCCTTTCAAGATGAGGTTTTACCTCCTGAGCCGCCAGTTAGGCGTAGAGGTCGTGGCAGAGGTAGACCTCGAGGAGTGACAAGTCGCTATAGACAGAGAGAGATACAGGATGAGGAGCCTGTAAAGCCTGAATATAAAGATGTTCCTGTACCTCAAGTAGTTCAGCCTGTTTAGCCTGCCTATCAGCAGGGTATGTCTGACCCTGAGGCAGCTCTGTTCTATGCCAGAGTTGGCAGGATTGCCTTTGATGGGACGTCTGATCCTTTATATTTTCTATACGCGATCGATACTAGGACTCGGACTGCTCACACCGAGTACCAGCGGATTATGATAGTGGAGCTTTCTGTTAAGGGACCAGCCCTAGACTGGTTTATTAAGATGATCTAGTCGTACATGATGATGATGACCTAGGCTCAGTTCTGAGAGCGATTCATGAGGAGATTTTGCCCAGAGCCGCTTCGTATGAGTTATCGACTCCGGTTGACCAGTATTTCTTACGGTGACAGATCTGTTAAGGAGTACACTTAAGAGTTCCTCTGGCTTGGCAGATATGCAGAGGATCTGATGCAAGACCAGTACTTCGCAGTCACCACATATGTTACTGGATTAGGTTCTGCATTTGCTGGTATGCCTACAATGGGCCTTACTTTGGAGTCAGTGATTGAGTTGGCCAAAGACATTGAGCTGAGGCTAGTCAGGCAAAGAACTATGCTTGATTATTATCAGTTAGGTGTACAGTCAGGTGGATTCCAAACTACTCCGTACTCGAGTTTCCAGATTGGATAAAGTAGTCAGCAGACTCAGAGACAGCAGCAGCGGGTACATCGGAGCAGTAGACATGGCCGTGGAGGTCAGTGGAGACCATTCAGACTTGGGTCAGGTGCTTCGAGCAGCAACAGTGGTCGTAGTTCCGGGTCAGCTGTCAGTGTTTGCCAGACCTACGTCATAGTCCATTAGGGACCATGTTATATGACACCGCTGACATGCTTTAGATGCGGGCAGACGAGACATTATGCTAGATCATGTCCTTATTCCGGGTATCAGCAGTTGCAAATTCCGCAATTACCTTAGCAGTCGATTGCTAGTGCTGCACCCGTTCCTTTTCAGTTGCCTCTAGCCCAACATCAGAGTTCTACCCAGATTATAATTATCATATAATTATTTAAATAAAAGACTTAAAAAATTGTAATGAATAATAACTATATAAAGTTAATATCGTATTGTTATATAAATAAATAACATTGTTATTATTTTAAAAACTTTTATTATTATTATTATTATTATTATTAATTATTTATTTACTATATATCACAAGTTTAATAAACTTTTTGTTTACGTGTGAAACATATGATAGTTTACTAGTGTGTGTATACACGTGAAACACGTGATAGTTTACTAGTGTATACATATACACACATACTAGTAAACTATCATGTATTTCATACGTGAACAACAAATTTATTAGACTTATGAATCTAGTAAATAATGATAATAATAATAAGTTTAATTATTATTATTATTATTATTATTATTAAATAAAGTTTTAAAAATAATAACAAATAAAATAGGAAGCATACCTTTAATTAAATTAGAATTATATTTAGTTAATTTAATTTTTATTAGAAATAAAATAAAAATTAACCTAATTAAAATAGAAAATAAATTTTAATCAAATTAAAATTATATTTTAATCAATTATATTTTATTTTTATTAATAAATGACTAAATTATTTTAATTTTTATATAATAATAAGTGAATATTATTTCGTGCTTTTGTTTGTCTTCTATTCGGGTGTGTGTATATATATATATAGAGAGAGAGAGAGAGAGAGAGAGAGTGCATCTTCAATCTCTATCTTTTTATTCATCAATTCTTTTCGCTGTTCATTTCTTTGAACTAATCTTGGTCTAAATTAGCTGATGTTGCAATGGAATATTATTTAAGGTCGTATCTATTATTCTGATATTGGGTTTGCTTGGTTCAGGGCAGGGCAAGGAGAATGCAGTTCTCCGCTAATTCATTTTTATCTGATCAGTGTGTCATGCCAAAATGTAAGAACTCTGTTAAATTCGCATTTTGTGATTTATTCTTAAAGGAAAGGGAAATTAATGGAGTTCTAAGTCATTGTCATACTCATATCACTTATCTCAATTGGCAAAAGCAAAAGCCAAAGCCTAAGCCTTAGGAACCAAACCAATAGGTTCAAATGCCGGTGATGTCAAGTTTTGGGTTATTCATTACGTCCCACTTATTTATATATATTAGTAAATAATTATGTGATTAAAAATTTTATTGCACTTGTAATGTCTAGTAAATAAATTATTATTATTAATAAATTGTAATAACTTTAGTTTTTAAATTATTTTATTTTAAAATAGAATATGCAGTTTTAATCAAATTTAAAATTTATATGTGATTATTTTATTATTTTGTGATTAATATTTATTATTTCATGTTTAATCAAAATTTTCAACGTAAATATTTATTTTAAAACTTATTATTTTAAAAATTTATTTACGTTATATTTATTATTTTGAGAATTATTTTAATAATCTTATTTAAGTACTAAGGTTATTTTATTTTTTAAAATGATGTTCATCTTCATTATTATTATTATTATTATTATTATTATTATTATTATTATTATTATTATTATTATTATTATTATTTTATATTTTTTATTAAAATGCATTAATGCATGATTATATTATGTGTTAATATATATATATATATATATATATATATATATATAAATATATATATACATATATATTAGGGTTAGTATTGTTATTTTATTTGTGTGTGAATATATATGTGTGTATATTAATATATATATATAAAAATATATGTGTGGGGTTAATATTTAAGTTATATATTATATTATTATTAAATAAAGTTTATTAACTATATAATATAATATTATATACATAAAATATATATGCATATAGTACATGAAACATAAAAATAAAAAACACATACCTATTCTCCTTCTTCTTCCCCGAAACCACCCATCACCATCCCTTCTTGTCATTGTCACGCCGTTCCCTCACCGTCAAAGTGCCTCACTGCCATCTAGCCACTTCCTACCATCATCCCTGTCTCCTCCTTCTCCGGTGAGCAGCAAATCAGCGGCAACAAGAAGAAACCGAAACTCAAGCTCACCGACGTTACCAACTTTTTTGGCCACCATTTCCTTCGATTCCGGTCTTGTTTTCTTCCTCTCTTGTCAGTGAGTGTAAATCTAAGCTTCCTTTTAGCTTAAAACTCGATTTGGTGAGGTGTTTTTCATGTTTTTGCATTCGGTCATTTAGGGTTTTGAATTTTTTTTTTTTTGATGTTAATGGTTGATTCATGAAAAATTCCTTCACAAATGTTGATCCTACTAGCTTAAGCTACTCTCATGAATTTTTTTGTGATTTTTGGAATTTATTTTGATTTTTGTGAATTTTTGAATATTTTAGTAATTTTTGTAAATTAATTATATAAATTATGAAATTGTGATTTTTGGTGTTATTGGTAATTATTATTAATTTTAGAATCGAGTTTATAATTTTTGTGATTTTTGTGTAATTTTTATAATTATTTTAGGTTTATGTCAATTTTGAAAAATTAGGTTAAATATATATTTTGTTAGAAATAATTGGTTAATTATATATTTTTGTTGATATTATTGAGATATATGTTGAGAAAATAATTTTTGTGTATTTATATAATTTTTATTAAATTTTTGAATATTATTAGTATATTATGAGTATTTTTGAATATTAGGGTTAATTGTGTAATTTGGTGATAATTTTAGTTAAATATTATGTTTAATTGGTTTTAATAATATTTGAGGTACAAAAATGTTTTTTATAAATTATTTACTAATTTTAACTAATTAATACTAATTTTCAAATAATATATAATATAATATTTTTGTAATAAAATGGATTTTTAGTAATTTTTAATATGTATTTGGACTAATTAAGTTACTTGGATTTATAAAATGAAATTTTATTAATATTTGTGTAATTATTGGAAAAAGGGTTTTTTAATAATATTATATTATTATTTAAGGTTTTTAAGTAATTATTAGGAAAATAATTATTTTGATGTTTTTATGATAAATATACTATATTTTGATGTTTCGAGGGTATTTATGATATTTATTGATTTTTTTAATATATTTTATTATATTATGTGAATTTTGGACCTCGATTGGGAGAATTTGGTAGTTCGGGATCCCAACCGAGGGTTATGAGAATTTTGATATTAGAAGTGTATTTTTCTTACAGGACTAGCTCTACTTTTTAGTAGAGAGATGTCCGTTTTACAGAGGAGTTTCTGCCGAATTTTCGGTAGAATTATCATAAAACGTGACATTGGGTCTAATTCCAATTTTTTGTCTGATTATGTTTAGTAATCATAGATCGAGTCTCTAGAATTTAAGTTAGATGTACTCTAATTTAGTAATCATTTTTATTATTTAGTTGCACCGAGACCGAGGCCTAGTGGACCAGGCCCGTCGGACCAGTCTCGTGGAGCGCATCCCTATGAGTTGTTATTATATAGATACATTGCTTTAGGTTGAATGTTTTAGAAATATATGTTTTAAATGTATTATTATGCATAATTGTTTTATTAAATGCTTAAGTATATTTTAGGTATATCCTAGGTATATTTTGAAATAAATACATGTTTTACTTTTAATTTATATTTAAATTATTTTCAAGAATATTATTGGTTTATTTTGAGTATATTTCATGGTTTATTTGAGTTTATTTTACATATATATACTTGAAATATACTGTCACAACCCAAAAACAGGGGCCATGACGCGCGCTAGGGAACGGGAATTCTTTCGAATCCAGAACCCGTAGCAAGCCTAAAAAAAATAAAATAAACATGCAATAATAATAACAACATCTCTTAATGCAGCGGAAATAAAATCATAATTATCAAAATAGAAATTCATATCTCATATAAGATAAATCCTTTAATACAAGTTTCAGTTCAATTTCTCAAAATACATAACTCACACAAATATAATACATAAAATCCATAATTAATTTACAACTACTGCAATGTCTAGATTATAAAAATAAAACTCAAGGCTCAGATAAGCAGTTTACACAAAGAAGCCGGGGCGGAAGAAATCTGGCGTACAGGCCTGCTACTGAGGTCTGAAGATGATGACTCTCCTGAAAAATAGTCAACGGAGGGGAGTCAGACCTCACTGAGTGAATTACTATAATATATATACATGCATACTAAATGTCAATACACACAGTCAACAATATATATATAATATGTATGTATACAAGCAAATACACACAGATGCAATAAAATCATTTTATATATATTTCATTGAAAATCATCATTTATGAAGGATCACATAAAACCCTAGAATATTGCAACCTCGAAAACAGTGTTAGACAACACTCTAGCCATACAAGCTCACTTATTCCAAAATATTCACTTATTCCATTTAGACAGTAGACTAGCCTCGGACACTAAGTCAACCGAGCTCCAGTAGTCTGACTGTCAGTGTGATTGGCCCCGAGACACTTGGTCAACCGAGCTCCAGCAATCACACTCCCAAACCAATATCTCACACATCAAATAATTATATCCAATCAATATCCACAAATAGGTTAGTAATATAGCCTAAATGCTATAAGCGTACTGATACGTACTCGGTCCTAGTGCTGCTCACTAGGTAGCACGTTCTATTGATATCCTTCATTAAAATATAATCATACATTCATAAAAGTAAATGATGCATGAATTGAATAAAATAGTAACATAAACCATATATATACTAGAAATATACCAAAAATAAACCAGGTATATTTTGAGTATATATACGTCAAAGAAATCCAGATAGATTACGAAATAAACTAGAAATATATTCAAAAACATTTTAAACCTAATTTATTAGCAAAACATGCATATAATTTAAAATATACCAAAAATATACTAAAGATAAACCAAAATAAACTAAAAATAAACTTAAGTACTAATTGGATTATTTATGCATAATTAATCAAAATAAAACATACATTTCTAAATCATGCACCCTAAAGCATACATATATAGAATAGTAACTCACACTTAGTGCGCTCCTCGAGATGGGTCCGACGGGCCTGGTCCACTAGCCCTCGGTCTCGGCGTAACTAAACAAACAAAAATAATAGACATCAGGATAAACCTAACATAAAATCCTAGAAACTCGATCTAGAATATTGGACACAGAAACAGAATTAGGGTTTGACCGGACATCACGTTTTACGAGAATTCTATCGAAAATTCGGAAGAACCTCCCCTGTAAAATGGACATCTCTCTTCTCAAAAAGTAGAGCCGGCCTTGCAAAGAAACACACTTCGAAAATAAACATAGAATTACAATCACAACCCCTCAGTCGGATTTCAAACAACAGTTTACCGACCGGGGGTCCATAATCACAGAATAATATAAAAATACCAAAAATGCCCTTATATCACAGAAATACATTTTATAAGTAGGAATTACGTAATTAGCCTTAAAACACAGTAAAAACCGATAAAAACTCATTTTATTAGTAAAATCATATATTATATATATAATTAAAAATAATTCATGAAAAATAGTTTTAATTAATTAAAAATACTAAATAATTTGTAGAAATCATTTTTATACCTTAAATAACTATTAAAACCAATTTAATTACATTTTTAGCCAATTTATGGTAAAATTACCAAAATACCCCTATATATATAATTATATTAAAATTACTCCAAAAATTCACCAAAAATAGTATAATTATCCAAAATTAATTTTCTCAACATATTTATCAATAATATAAATAATTAAACTCAATTAACCAATTAATTTCAATTAAAAACACAATTAACCCTATTTTCCAAAAATTACATAAATTAATTAAATTCAAAATAAATACATAGAAATTCATAAAAATTCCAAATAAATTTATATAATTCATTTAAACACCTATATTTATCATAAAACACAATTTCATAATTTAATTAATTAATTTTCGAAAATTAGAAAATAATAATAAAATATTCAAAAATACCCAAAAATCAAAATAATTCCCAAAAATTCTACAAAAATTCACACATGTAGATTAAGCTAAGGGGAACAATATTTGTTAAGGTACTTTTCATGAATAAACCATTTTAAGCTCAAAAAAAATCAAAAACCCTAAGATGGCCAAATTGAATAATTGAGAAAAACCTTACCAAATCAAGTTTTAAGCTTAAAAAAAGCTTGGAATTGTCTTCTATGGAGGCTAGGGATTCCAACGACACCAGAATCACTAGATTTGGTGGTCAGGAAGTCGGTGAACGGTGAGGAGGGAAGTTTCGACCATTCCGGCCAAAAGCAAGCCAAATCGTGCCGGAGAAGAAGGCTAAGGGCGGCGAAGCTGCTGGCTGGGAAGGGCGGAGCTGCTGGCAGCACACCGACGGCCTAAGAACGGAGTTAGCAGCGGTGAAGGGGAGAAGGAGACGATCGGGAAGAGGAAGGAAGAAGGAGGGGTTGAAATGGTAATTTTCTAAAATTTTGATTTTTATAACATATTATATGTATATATATATACTTTACACTATATATTAAAATAATATAAAATCACACACATTAAATATACACCACACACATATAATTTAATATTTTTAATAATTTATACACTAAATAAAATAATTAAATAACAATAAAACTAATAAATAAATAATAAAATAATAGGGTAATTAATTAAACGCTAATTAAATAAATAAGTACACTTATATACATTATTTAGTATTTTAAAAATATATATGAGTTCATGCAAGTCCGTAAATCTATTTAAAATAATTAATAGTAAATTATTTACGTGAAAATTTCCCCGAAAATGCAAGTCTCGGGAAAATTTTACGTAAAGCACTTACAATAATACACAATAATTAAAATAGGTTTTAAATACATATCAACTCGTAAAAATATCATAATATATATACAAAAATTATTAACACTGCATATCCCGATGCAGTATTCAAATATTTAAAAACACGGGATATTACATATACTTAGTTTATTTTAAGTATATTTCAATTATATATATGGTTTATTTGATTATTATCAATGACTTTATGCATTATGTGTTTATTTGAATGTATGTTTTATTTTAAATGAAGGATATCGATAGAACGTGTTTCCTAGTGGGTAGCACTATGACCGAGATCGTACCGGTGCGATAGATTGTAGGTTAAACTACTAACTTATTTATGGAAATTATGATATGATTGATTTGATTGATGTGTGATGTGATTGATAGTGTGATTGTTAGAGCCCAATTGACCAAGTGTCTCGAGGCCAATCACACTGACAGTCAGACTGCTGGAGTTCGGTCGACTTAGTGTCTCGGGGCCAGTCTACTGTCCAGTTGGATGAAGTGAATTTATTTGGAATTAAGTAAGCTAATATGGCTATAGTGATTTTTATTGTTATTGAGGTTGCGATCATTTAGGGTTCTATTTGATCATTCAAAACTTATTTTCAATATGGTGAAATAAAGTGATTTTTAGCATCTGTGTGTACATGCCTGTATATATATTTATTATATACATATGATTGTTTGCATTTGTCATTTAGTAATACGTGTATATATATTATAAAAATTCACTTATTGAGGTCTGACTCCCCTCCGTTGATATTTTTACAAGAAAATCTTCTTCTTCAGACCGCCGAATTTCTTTTGCCCCGGCTCTATTATGTAAATCTTTTATGTAGTTTTATTATTGTATTCTGGAAAATTATAGTAGTTGTATTTATATTAGTCGGAAGTTGTACTCTGTATTTATGTATATTGATTTTAGTTCAGAGATGCCTGTCTCTGAATGTTGTATTAAAATATTCTATTTTATTATATGAGGAGATTATTTAGTACATAATTATTGAGATTTAAATTTTGATGTATTTTTAGTTATTTTATTTTATTTATTATTTGTTTTTATTTTTTTGAGGCTTGCTATGGGTTCCGGATTCAAAAGAATTCCTATTCCCTAGCACCGGTCAGGGCCCCAGTTTTGGTTGTGACAAAGTTGATATTAGAGCGGAGTTTTGTATCAGGGCCTTAGTTATTGAGTTGTGGCCCTAGTTTTTAGTGTCATGTTTTCTTTTGAAACTACTACAGTTAATTAGGTTCGAGTATGTCTTTGATAAGTATTCGTTGATTTAGTTTTCTACGTTACCATTAGTTGTCTATTTTGTCTGAATCCTTCTATTGTCTTTTTAGAATGAGGAGGCGACCGCGTCGCTCCACCGATCATTGAGGTCGAGGATGATGAGTCCTTCTAGGATGAGGTTTTACCTCCTGAGCCGCCAGCTAGGCGCTGAGGTCGTGGTAGAGGTAAACCTCGAGGAGTGGCAGGTTGCCATAGACAGAGAGAGCTACAGGATGAGGAACCTGTAGAGCCTGAATATGAGGATATTCCAGTACCTCCAGTTGCACAGCCTGTTCAGTCTGCCTATCAGCAGGGTATGTCTGACCCTGAGGTTGCATTATTCTATGCTAGAGTCGGCAGGATAGCTTTTGATGGGACTTCTGACCCTCTAGATTTTCTGTATGCGATCGAGATGAGGACTTGAACTGCTCACACCGAGTACCAGCAGATCATGATAATTGAGTTGTCAGTTGAGGGACTAGCTCTGGACTAGTATATTTAGATGATTTAGCCATACATGATGACGATGACCTAGGCTCAGTTCAGAGAGCGATTTATAAGGAGATTCTGCCCAGAGCCACTCTGTATGAGCTACAAACTTTGACTGACTAGCATTATCTGAGGTGATAGATCTATTGAGGACTACACTAGAGAGTTTCTTCAGCTCGATAGATATGCAGATGATTTGATGAGGGATCAGTACTTCGCAGTCACTACTTATGTCACTGGTTTGGGTTCTGCATTTACTGGTATGCATTGCCTGATTATTACCAGTTGGGCGTTTAGTCAGGTGGATTTCAGATTACTCCATACTCGAGTTTTTAGATTGGTTCGAGTAGTCAGCAGAGAGGCCTAGCCCAGTAGAGCCAGAGGCAATAGTAGAGAGTATATAGGAGCAGTAGGCATGGCCGTGGAGGTCAGTGTAGACCATTCAGACTTGGGTCAGGTGCTTTAAGTAGTAGCAGTGGTTGTAGTTCTGGGTCAGCTGCCAGTGTTTGTCAGACATGTGGTAAAGTCCATTGAGGACCATATTATATGACACCACTAATGTGTTTTAGATGTAGATAGATGGGACACTTTGCTAGATCATGTCCCTATTCTGGTCATCAGGAACTGCAAATTCCACGATTTCCACAACAGTTGATTGCCAGTGCAACACCCATTCCTTTTCAGTTGCCTCCAGCTCAACACCAGAGTTCTACTCAAATTATTCCTCAGCAGGGTCGTGGTAGAGGTACCAGAGGTGTTAGCCAAGCTTCTACCAGTCAGCAGGGAGGTCAAGGTCAGGCCAGAGTTTTCCATCTTACTCAGCAGGATGCTTAGGCATCTAATGCAATCATGGCAAGTATTATTTCTGTCTGTTACCTGGATGCATGGGTTCTATTTGATTCGGGTGCCACGCATTCATTTGTTTCTCCCATTTTTTCTTTCAAGTCTTATTGGTAAGCTTCGAGGATGGCTTTTTCTTTGTCTGTCGCCACTTCTTTAAATGATTCTTTGGACACCGATATTATTCTTTGTGGTTGTCCAGTTCTTATCGGAGGTAGAGAATTGTCCGCTGATTTGATTTTGTTAAATGTGACAGCATTTGATATTATTCTGGGTATATATTGGTTATCTTAGCACTATGCCATAGTGGATTATTGAAGTAAAGAGGTGACTTTCAGAATTCCTGGTGAAGAAGAATTTAAGTTTGTGGGTGATAAGAGTTATGCACCTTAGAATCTTATTTCCACTATTACGGCTAGGAAGTTGCTAAGGAAGGGTTGTCAGGGTTATTTGGCATTAGTCAGGGATACTTCAGTGGAGAAGTTGTCACTCACAAATGCTCCTGTTGCCTGTGAGTTTCTTGATGTTTTTCCTGAGAAGTTGCCAGGTTTACCACCTCACAGAGAGATTGAATTCTATATAAATGTGGTTTCAGGCACTACCCCTATTTCTATGCCACCCTACAGAATGGCTCCTCAAGAGTTGAAAGAGTTGGAGGAGCAGTTGTAAGAATTGCTGGATAAGGGTTTTATTAGACCTAGTGTTTCTCCCTGGGGTGTACCAGTCCTGTTTATGAGGAAGAAGGATGGTACCCTGAGATTATGCATTGACTACAAAGAGTTGAATAAGTTGATAGTGAAGAACAAGTATCTTCTCCCGAGGATAGATGACTTGTTTGATTAGCTACAGGGTGCACAGTTCTTTTCTAAGATTGATTTGAGGTCGGGTTATCATCAGTTATAGATCAATGAAGCCGATGTTCCTAAAATGGCATTCCACACTCGATATGGCCATTATGAGTTTTTGGTGATGTCTTTTGGCTTGACTAACGCACCAGTAGCTTTTATGGACCTGATGAATAGGGTATTCAGACTATTTATGGATTAGTTTGTGGTAGTCTTCATTGATGATATATTGGTGTATTCGAAGAGTATGGAAGAGCATGTATATCACTTGAGAACTGTACAACAAACACTGAGAGAATATCAGCTTCATGCTAAATTCTCGAAGTGTGAATTCTGGATGGAGAGTGTTTTCATTTCTTGGACATGTGGTGTCTAAAGAGGGTATCCAAGTTGATCCACAGAAGATTGAGGCAGTGTCTGAGTGGCCTAGACCGACCTCAGTTACTGAGATCAAAGTTTTTTGGGTTTAGCTAGATACTATCGGACGTTCGTACAGGATTTTTCTAGAATTGCAGCTCCTATGATTCGCTTGATTCAAAAGAATGTGAGATTTGAGTGGTCAGAAGCTTATGAGAATAGTTTCCAGTTGCTGAAGGAGAAGTTGACCACAGCTCCAGTTTTGGCTTTGCCTAATGGAGAAGATAAGTTCACAGTATATTATGATGCCTTTAGAGTTGGCCTAGGTTGTGTGTTGATGTAAAATGGTAGGGTGATAGCCTATGCTTTGAGGCAGTTGAAGAAGCATGAACAGAACTATCCTACCCACGACCTAAAGTGTCACGACCCAAAACAGGGGCCATGACCGGTGCTAGGGAACGAGAATTCTTTCGAATCCGGAACCCGTAGCAAGCCTAAAAAAATAAAATAAAATATGCAAAAGTAACAACAACAATAATATATATATGCAGCGGAAATAAAAATCTTAAATATCATAATAATATTTTCATCAACTGGATTTAAATCAAATCTCAACTCATCACATATATAAAATCTTTCGGTACAAATCCAGTTTCAATATAATACATCTCTTTAAATAAAATACATGAAATTCCATACTTTAATTCACAACTACTGCAGTGTCTAGATTATAAAATAAGACTCAAGTAAATAATTTACACAAAGAAGCCGGGGCGGAAGAAATCTGGCATATCGACCTGCTACTGAGGTCTGAAGATGTTGACTCTCCTGAAAAATTATCAACGGAGGGGAGTCAGACCTCACTGAGTGAATTACTATAATATATATACATACACACTAAGTGACAATGCATACAGTCAACAGTATATATGTAATATGTAAATATATACATGCAAATTCACACAGATGCAGAAAAATCATTTTTATATATTTGTATTGAAAATCATCTTTTATGAAGGATCACATAGAACCCTAGAATATCACAACCTCAGAAATAGTGTTAAACAACACTCTAGCCATACAGGCTCACTTAATCCAAACATATCCACTTAATCCATTTAGACAGTAGACTGGCCCCGAGACACTAAGTCAACCGAGCTCCAACAGTCTGACTGCCAGTGTGATTGGCCTCGAGACACTTGGTCAACCGAGCTCCAGCAATCACACCCAAACCACATCTCACACATCAATAATCACATTCAATCAATATCCATAAATAAGTTAGTATTATAGCCTAAATACTATAGGCGTACCGGTACGTACTCGGTCCTAGTGCTGCCCACTAGGTAGCACGTTCTATCGATATCCTTCATTAATAAATATAAAACATTCATTCACAAAAATAAATGATGCATGAATGTAAATGAAATAACAATATAACCCATATATATACTAGAAATATACCAAAAGTAAACCAGGTATACTTCGAGTATATATACGTCAAATAAATCCAGTCAAATCATAAATTAAACTAAAAATATATTTAAAAACATTTTAAATATATTTTATTAACAAAACATGTATATAATTTATTATATACCAAAAATATACTTAATATAAACTTAAGAAATAATCAAATTATTTATGCATATTTAATCAACATAAAAACATGCATTTCTAAATTATGCATCCTAAGCATATATATATAGTATAGTAACTCACCTAGTGCGCTCCACGAGACGAGTCCGACGGGCCTGGTCCACGAGCCCTCGGTCTCGGCGCAACTAAACAAGCAATAAATAACCGATATTAGAATAAACCTAACAAAAATCTTAGAATTCGATCTAGAGTATTAAACACAGAATCAGAAATTAGGGTTCGACTGGATATCACGTTTTACGAGAATTCTACCAAAAATTCGGCAAAACCTCCCCTATAAAATGGACATCTCTCTACTCAAAAGAGTAGAGCCGACCCTACAAAGAAATACACTTCGAAAAAACTACACAGAGCACAATCAAAATCCCATGGTCGGACTCCAAAATAACTATTAAAACCAATTAAATTACATTTTTAGACAATTTAGGGTAAAATTACCAAAATACCCCTATATATATAAATTTACTATAATTACTTCAAAAATTCACCAAAAATTATACAATTATCCAAAAATTAATTTTCTCAACATATTTATTAATAATATTAATAATTAAACTCAATTAACCAATTAAATTCAATTAAAAACACATTTAACCTAATTTGCCCAAAATTCCATAAACTTCAATAATTCAAAATAAATACTTAAAAATTCATAAAAATTCCAAATAAATTCCTATAATTCATTTCAACACCTAATTTAACCATAAACCCCAATTTCATAATTTAAATAATTAATTTCCGAAAATTAGAAAATAATATTAAAATATTCAAAAATACCCAAAAATCCAAACAATCTCCAAAAATTCCACAAAAATTCATAAATGTAGATTAAGCTACTAGGATCAACATTTTTGAAGGGAGTTTTCATGAATCAATCAATTCGAAGCTTAAAAAAATAAAAAACCCTAATGTGACCGAATTGAGTTTTAGCTCAAACCTCAAAATCCACCTGATTTCAGGCCGAAAGGAGCTTAGAATTGGAATCACTGGAGCTCAAGGAGTCGATGAAGATCGGCGGTGCACGAAATGGTGGCCGGAATCGTCGTCGACGACAAGAAGCTCAACTTGCTGCCATGGCGGATTCCGGGCGTTCTAACGGGCTTTCAGTGGCCTGGTCACATCGGAGGGGAAGAGGAAGGAAGGGGAAGGAGGTTGGCGGCAGCTGGTGGCGGCGAGGGGCGGTCCGGCATGCTGGAACGGGAGGCACAGTGAAGGTAGACGATCGAGAGAGAAGAAGGAGAGGGAGGGGCTAAACGGTAATTTGGCAATCCTTTTGATTTTTAATGTATATATGTATATATATATACTTTACACTATATAATAAAATAATATTATATTATACACATTAAATATACACCACACACATAAAATTTAATATTTTAATAATTTATACTAAATAAAATAATTAAATAACAATAAAACAAATAAATAATTAATAAAATATTAGGGTAATACTAAACCCTAATTAAATAAATAATTATATGTATACACGGTGTTTAATATTTTAAAAATATGTATGAGTTCATGCAAGTCCGAAAATATATTTAACATAATTAATAATAAAATATTTACGTGAAAATTTCCCCGAAAATGCAAGTCTCGGGAAAATTTTATGTAAAGCACTGTAAATAATACACAATAATTAAAATAGGTTTTAAATACATATCAACTCGTGAAAACATTGTATTATATATTCAAAAATTATTAACACTGTATATCCCGGTACAGTGTAAAAATATTTTAAAAATACGGGATATTACAGTCTTCCCCCCTTACAAGAATTCGTCCCCGAATTCCAGAAAGAAAAGATTACAGAATCAAGAAGGAAAGAGATATGGGTAAGAAGCTCGCATCTCAGCTTCAGTCTCCCACGTATGCTCCTCGACTCTGTCACTACGCCACAAAACCTTGACCATCGGAATCTACTTCGATCGCAACTGTCGAACTTGAAAATCAACGATCGCCACAGGTTCTTCCACAAACGTCAAATCTTCACTCACTTCTACACTGTCAGGCTGCAACACGTGTGAAGGGTCTGAGATATACTTCCTCAAAATCGAGATATGAAATACTGGATGCACTTGTGACATACTCGGAGGTAAATCCAACCGATATGCAACAGTGCCAACTCTCTCTAGAATCTCAAACGGCCCAATATATCTCGGTGCTAACTTACCCTTCCTACCAAATCTCATCACACCCTTCATCGGAGATACCTTCAAAAAAATGAAATCTCCAACCTGAAACTCCACATCTCTGCCGCCTAGGATCCGTATAACTCTTCTGTCTGCTAATTACGGTCTCTAATCTTTGCTTAATCACGGTGACTTTCTCTGTAGCATCCTGAACCATCTCAGGTCCAGTCAAAGCTCTCTCACCAATCTCATCCCAACTTAGAGGGGATCTACACTTCCTTCCATATAAAGCCTCATACGGTGCCATACCAATACTGCTATGGTAGCTGTTATTATATGCAAACTCAAAAAGTGGCAAATGATCATCCCAACTACCTCCCAAATCCAAGACACACATCCTCAACATATCTTCCAGTGTCTGGATCATCCTCTCAGACTGACCATCTGTCTGAGGATGAAAAGCAGTACTAAAAACTAACCTAGTGCCCATCGCTTCTTACATCTTCTGTCAAAAATGAGAAGTAAACACCAAACCATTATCTGACACAATAGACACAGGTACTCCATGAAGGCACACAATATGCTTCACATACAACTTCGCCAATCTAGCAACTGAATATGTGGCTTTCATAGGCAA
Source organism: Mallotus nudiflorus (assembly GCA_947683625.1). Lineage (NCBI taxonomy): Eukaryota > Viridiplantae > Streptophyta > Magnoliopsida > Malpighiales > Euphorbiaceae > Mallotus > Mallotus nudiflorus. The sequence continues at coordinate 40,101 of CANTUR010001654.1, forward strand.
GAAATGTGCAGACTTCGTCAATCTGTCTACAATCACCCAGATGGAATCATATCCATCCTTCGAACGAGGTAAACCAACCATAAAATCCATAGCTATCCTTTCCCACTTCCACTCGGGAATAGGAAGAGGCTGAAGCTTCCCAGAAGGCTTCTGATGTTTGGCTTTCACTTGCTGACATGTCAGACACTTCGCAGCATAATCAGCGACATCCTTCTTCAATCCATCCCACCAGTATAGATCTTTGATACTGTGGTACATCTTAGTAACACCTGGATGAACGCTGTAAGCTGTAGAATGTGCTTCCTCTAAAATCTCCTCTCTCAAATTATCCACATCAGGAACACACAATCTACCACTGATCCATAACACACCATCATCATCGAGTGTGAAATCAGTGAACTTCCCTGCTCGAACATTCTCTGCAAGTTCTTCTAAAATAGGATCTCAGCTCTGAGCTGCTTTAATCCTATCCCTCAGCACATATCGTACTTTAAACTAAGCTAGCAGTACACCTGATCTACTAATCTTCATCATCAGACCTTGATCCACCAACAGATGCAACTCCTGGATCAATGGTCTCCTCTCAACACCGATGTGAGCAAGACTGCATGAGGACTTCCTACTCAAGGCATCTGCTACAACATTAGCTTTACCCGGATGATATAAGATCTTGCAATCATAATCCTTCAACAATTCTAACCATCTTCTCTGCCTCAAATTCAGATCTCGCTGCTGGAAAATATACTTAAGGCTCTTGTGATCAGTAAATATCTCACAAGTCACCCCGTACAAATAATGTCTCCAAATCTTTAAAGCAAAGATCACTGCAGCCATCTCAAGATCATGTGTGGGATAGTTCTGCTCATGCTTCTTCAACTGCCTCGAAGCATAGGCTATCACCCTTCCATTCTGCATCAACACACAACCAACCAATTCTAGAGGCAATCACAGTAAACTGTGAACTTATCCATATTATTAGCAAAGCTAACACTAGCACTGTGGTCAACTTCTCTTTAAACAACTGAAAACTATTCTCACAAGCTTCTGACCACTCGAATCTAACATTCTTCTGAGTCAAGCGAGTCATAGGGGCTGCTATTCGGGAAAAATCTTGCACAAACCGCCTATAATACCGGCTAAACCTAGAAACTTCGAATCTCTGTAACAGAATTCGGTCTAGGCCAATCAGATACTGCCTCAACCTTCTGTGGATCAACCTGAATACCTTCTTTAGACACTACATGTCCAAGAAAAGAAACACTCTCCATCCAGAAATCACACTTCGAGAATTTAGCATAAAGTTGATGATCTCTCAGTGTCTGTAGTACAATCCTCAAGTGATATACATGCTCTTCCATACTCCTCGAATAAACCAGTATATCATCAATGAAGACTACTACAAACTGATCCACATACGGTCTGAATACCCTGTTCATCAGGTCCATAAAAGCTTTTGGTGCATTAGTCAAACCAAAAGACATCACCAGAAACTCATAATGGCCATATCGAGTGCGGAACGCTGTCTTAGGAATATCGACCTCACTAATCCGCAACTGATTATAACTCAACCTCAAGTCAACCTTAGAAAAGAATTATGCACCCTGTAGCTGGTCAAACAAGTCATCCATCCTCAGGAGAGGATACTTGTTCTTCACTGTTACCTTATTCAGCTCTCTGTAGTCAATGCACAGTCTCAGGGTACCATCCTTCTTCTTCACAAATAGGACTGGTGCACCCCCAAGGAGAAACACTAGGTCTAATGAAACCTTTATCCAACAACTCTTGCAACTACTCCTTCAACTCTTTCAACTCTGCATGAGCCATATGATAGAGTGGCATAGATATAGGGAGTAGTACCTGGTACCACATCTATACAGAACTCAATCTCTCTATGAGGTGGTAAACCTGGCAACTCCTCGGGAAAAACATCAGGAAACTCACAAGCAACAGGAACATCTGTGAGTGACAACTTCTCCACTGAAGTATCCTTGACCAATGCCAAAAACCCCTGACATCCTTTCTTTAACAACTTCCTAACCGTAATAGCAGAAATAAGATTCTGAGGTGCTGAACTCCTATCACCCATAAATTTAAACTCTACTTCACCAGGAATTCTGAAAGTCACCTCTTTATTCCTGCAACTCTACCACGGTATAGTGCTGAGATAACCAATCCATTCCCAAAATAACATCAAACTCCATCACATCCAACAGAATCAAATCAGCGGGTAATTCTCTATCTCCCACGAGAACTGGACAACCAGAAAGAACAATATCAGTGTCCAAAGAATCACTGAGAGGGAGTGGTAACAGACAAAGGAAAAGCCATCCTCAAAGCTTGCCAACAAGATTTAGAAGCAAAAACAGGAGAAACAAACGAATGCGTGGCACCAGATCAAACAAAACCCAAGCATCCAGGTAATAGACAGAAACAATACCTGCCATGACTGCATTAGATGCCTGAGCATCCTGTTGAGTGAGATGAAAAAATCTAGCCTGACCTCGACCTCCTCGCTGACTAGTAGAAGCCTGGCCAACACCTCTGGCACCTCCTCTAGTACCTCTACCACGACTCTGCTGTGGAACAAACAGAGTGGAACTCTGATGTTGAGCTGGTGGTAACTGAAATGGCATGGGTGCAGCACTAGCAATCGACTGCTGTGGGAATCACGAAATCTACTACCTGCTGATATCCAGAATAAGGACACGATCTGGCAAAATGTCCTGTCTGCCCGCATCTGAAGCATGTCAGTGGTGTCAGATAACACGATCCCTGATGGACTCTACCACAAGTCTGATAAACACTGGCCGCTGATCCCAAAACTACGACCACTGCTGCTGCTCGACAGCACCTGACCCAAATCTAAATGATCTACGCTGACCTCCACGGCCCATGGTCTACTGCTCTGATGCACTCGTTGCTGCTGTCTCTGACTTTACTGAGTCGGGGACCTCGGCTGCTGGACTACTCAATCCAACATGAAAACTCGAATATGGAGTAGCCTGCAATCCACTCGACTGAACTCCTAACTGGTAGTAATCAGGCATCGCTCCCTGCCTAACTAATCTCAACTCAATCTCCTTAGCTAACTCAATCATAGACTCCAGAGTAAGGCCTGCTGTAGGCATACCAGCAAAAGCTGAACCCAAACCAGTAACGTAGATAGTGACTGTAAAATACTGATCTCACATCAGATCCTCAGCATATCTACCCAATCGAAGAAACTCTCGGATGTACTCCTCTATAGATCAATCTCCATGAGAAATACTGGTTAAACGGAGATGATAACTCAAACGAAGAGGCTCTGGACAGAATCTCCTCATAAATCGCTCTTGAAACTGAGCCCACGCCATCGTCATCATACAAGGCTGGATCATCTGAATGAACCAATCTAAGGCTGGTCCCTCGGCAGACAACTCGACGATCATGATTCGCTGGTACTCGGTATGAGCAGTCCGAGTCCGAGTCTCAATCGCATACAGAAAATCTAACGGATCAGAAGTACCATCAAAAGCAATCCTGCCAACTCGGGCATAGAACAAAGCTGCCTCAGGGTCAGACATACCCTGCTGATAGGCAGGCTGAACAGGTTGAACAACCGGAGGAACAGGAACATCAAATTCAGGCTCTACAGGCTCCTCGTCCTGTAACTCTCTTTGCCTATGGCGACCTGCCGCTCCTCGAGGTCTACCTCTACCACGACCTCTACGTCTAACTGGCTGCTCAGGAGGTAAAACCTCATCCTGAAAAGACTCATCATCTTCGGCCTCAACGATCGGTGGAGCGACACGCGCTCGCCTCCTCATTCTAAAAAGACAAACGAAAAAATTCAGACAAAACAGACAATGGAGGAATAACGCTGAAAACTACAGCAAGGAATACTCATCAAGACATACTCGAACCTAATACACTGCAGTAGTCCAACAGAAAACACAACTTTAAAACTAGGGCCACAACTCACATAACTAAGCCCTGACACAGAACTCCGCTCTGATACCAAACTTTGTCACGACCCAAAACAGGGGCCATGACCGACGCTAGGGAACGGGAATTCTTTCGAATCCGGAACCCGTAGCAAGCCTAAAAAATAAAAAATAAAATATGCAATAGTAACAACAACAGTAATATATATATGCAGCGGAAATAAAAATCTTAAATATCATAATAATATTTTCATCAACTGGATTTAAATCAAATCTCAACTCATCACATATATAAAATCTTTCGGTACAAATCCAGTTTCAATATAATACATCTCTTTAAATAAAATACATGAAATTCCACACTTTAATTCACAACTACTGTAGTGTCTAGATTATAAAATAAGACTCAAGTAAATAATTTACACAAAGAAGCCGGGGCGGAAGAAATCCTGCGTATCGACCTGCTACTAAGGTCTGAAGATGTTGACTCTCCTGAAAAATTATCAACGGAGGGGAGTCAGACCTCACTGAGTGAATTACTATAATATATATACATACACACTAAGTGACAATGCATATAGTCAACAGTATATATGTAATATGTAAATATATACATGCAAATTCACACAGATGCAGAAAAATCATTTTTATATATTTGTATTGAAAATCATCTTTTATGAAGGATCACATAGAACCCTAGAATATCACAACCTCAGAAATAGTGTTAAACAACACTCTAGCCATACAGGCTCACTTAATCCAAACATATCCACTTAATCCATTTAGACAGTAGACTGGCCCCGAGACACTAAGTCAACCGAGCTCCAGCAGTCTGACTGCCAGTGTGATTGGCCCCGAGACACTTGGTCAACCGAGCTCCAACAATCACACCCAAACCACATCTCACACATCAATAATCACATTCAATCAATATCCACAAATAAGTTAGTATTATAGCCTAAATACTATAGGCGTACCGGTACGTACTCGGTCCTAGTGCTGCCCACTAGGTAGCACGTTCTATCGATATCCTTCATTAATAAATATAAAACATTCATTCACAAAAATAAATGATGCATGAATGTAAATGAAATAACAATATAACCCATATATACACCAGAAATATACCAAAAGTAAACCAGGTATATTTCGAGTATATATACGTCAAATAAATCCAGTCAAATCATAAATTAAACTAAAAATATATTTAAAAACATTTTAAATATATTTTATTAACAAAACATGTATATAATTTATTATATACCAAAAATAAACCAAAAATATACTTAATATAAACTTAAGAAATAATCAAATTATTTATGCATATTTAATCAACATAAAACATGCATTTCTAAATCATGCATCCTAAGCATATATATATAGTATAGTAACTCACCTAGTGCGCTCCACAAGATGGGTCCGACGGGCCTGGTCCACTAGCCCTCGGTCTCGGCGCAACTAAAAAAGCAATAAATAACCACAATTAGAATAAACCTAACAGAAATCCTAGAATTCGATCTAGAGTATTAAACACAGAATCAGAAATTAGGGTTCAACTGGATATCACGTTTTACGAGAATTCTACCAAAAATTCGGCAGAACCTCCCCTGTAAAATGGACATCTCTCTATTCAAAAGAGTAGAGCCGACCCTGCAAAGAAATACACTTCGAAAAACTACACAGAGCACAATCAAAATCCCACGGTCGAACTCCAAACTACAGTCCACCGATCGGGGTCCACAATCACAGAATAATTCCAGAAATACCAAAAATATCCTTATAACATAGAAATACATTTTATAGGTAGAAATTACATAATTAACCTTTAAACACATTAAAAACCGATAAAAACTCATTTTATTTGAAAAACCGTATATTATATATATAATTAAAAATAATTCACGAAAAATAGTTTTAATTAGTTAAAAATACCAAATAATTTGTAGAAATCATTTTTATACCTTAAATAACTATTAAAACCAATTAAATTATATTTTTAGACAATGTAGGGTAAAATTACCAAAATACCCCTATATATATAAATATACTATAATTACTTCAAAAATTCACCAAAAATTATAAAATTATCCAAAAATTAATTTTATCAAAATATTTATCAATAATATTAATAATTAAACTCAATTAACCAATTAAATTCAATTAAAAACACATTTAACCTAATTTTCCCAAATTCCATAAACTTCAATAGTTCAAAATAAATACTTAAAAATTCATAAAAATTCCAAATAAATTCCTATAATTCATTTAAACACCTAATTTAACCATAAACCCCAATTTCATAATTTAAATAATTAATTTCCGAAAATTAGAAAATAATATTAAAATATTCAAAAATACCCAAAAATCCAAACAATCTGCAAAAATTCCACAAAAATTCATAAATTTAGATTAAGCTACTAGGATCAACATTTGTGAAGGGAGTTTTCATGAATCAATCAATTCGAAGCTCAAAAAAATCAAAAACTCTAATGTGACTGAATTGAGTTTTAGCTCAAACCTCAAAATCCACCTGATTTCAGGCCGAAAGGAGCTTAGAATTGGAATCACCAGAGCTCAAGGAGTCGATGAAGACCGGCGGTGCACGAAATGGTGGCCGGAATCGTCGTCGACGGCAAGAAGCTCAACTTGCTGCCATGGCGGATTCCGGGCGTTCCAGTGGGCTTCCGACGGCCTGGTCATGTCGGAGGGGAAGAGGAAGGAAGGGGAAGGAGGTTGGCGATAGCTGGTGGCAGCGAGGGGTGGTCCGGCATGCTGGAACTGGAGGCGCAGTGAAGGTAGACGATCGGGAGAGAAGAAGGAGAGGGAGGGGCTAAACGGTAATTTGGCAATCCTTTTGATTTTTAATGTATATATGTATATATATATACTTTACACTATATAATAAAATAATATTATATTATACACATTAAATATACACCACACACATAAAATTTAATATTTTAATAATTTATACTAAATAAAATAATTAAATAACAATAAAACAAATAAATAATTAATAAAATATTAGGGTAATACTAAACCCTAATTAAATAAATAATTATATGTATACACGATGTTTAATATTTTAAAAATATGTATGAGTTCATGCAAGTCCGAAAATATATTTAACATAATTAATAATAAAATATTTACGTGAAAATTTTCCCGAAAATGCAAGTCTCGGGAAAATTTTACGTAAAGCACTATAAATAATACACAATAATTAAAATAGGTTTTAAATACATATCAACTCGTGAAAACATTGTATTATATATTCAAAAATTATTAACACTGTATATCCCGGTACAGTGTAAAAATATTTTAAAAACACGGGATATTACATAAAGATGGCTGCAGTGATCTTTGCTCTCAAGATCTGGAGACATTATCTGTACGGGGTGACTTGTGAGATTTTTACTAATCACAAGAGCATTAAGTACATTTTCTAGCAGAGAGATCTGAATCTGAGGCAGAGGAGATGGTTGAAATTGTTGAAAGATTATGACTGTGAGATTCTATATCATCCAGGCAAAGCTAATGTGGTAGCAGATGCCTTGAGTAGAAAGTCCTTAGGCAGTCTTTCTCACATTAGTGTGGAGAGGAGACCGTTGATCCAAGAGTTGCATCAGTTAGTGGATTAAGGTCTGATGATGAAGGTGAGTATATCAGGTGGACTGCTAGTCAGTTTAAGGTGCGATCTATGTTGAGAGATAGGATTAAGGTAGCTCAGAGCCGAGATCCTATTCTGGAAGAGCTTGCAGAGAATGTTCGAGCAAGGCAGTTCACTGATTTCACACTTGATGATGATAGTGTTTTGTGGATCAGTGGTAGATTGTGTGTTCCTGATATAGATAATTTAAGAGAAGAGATCCTTGAGGAAGCACATTCTAAAGCCTACAGCGTACATCTAGGTGTCACTAAGATGTACCATAGTATTAGAGATTTATACTGGTGGGATGGACTGAAGAAGGATGTAGCTAATTATGTTGCTAATTGTTTGATGTGTCAGCAGGTAAAAGTTGAACATCACAAACCTTTTGGGAAACTTCAGCCTCTCCCTATTCCTGAGTGGAAGTGGGAAAGGATTGCTATGGATTTTGTGGTTGATTTACCTTATTCCAAGGATGGATACGATTCCATTTAGGTGATTGTGGACAGGTTGACCAATTCTGCACATTTCTTGCTTATGAAAGCCACTTATTCTGTAGTTAGATTGGTGAAGCTGTATATGAAGCATATTGTGTGTCTTCATGGAGTACCTGTGTCTATTGTGTCAGACAGAGGTTCAGTGTTTACCTCTCATTTTTGGTAGAAGTTGCAAAAAATGATGGGCACTAAGTTGGATTTCAGTACTACTTTTCACCCTCATACAGATGGTCAGTCTGAGAGGACGATCTAGACATTGGAAGATATGTTGAGGATGTGTGTTTTGGATTTAGGAGGTAGCTACGATGATCATTTGCCACTCGTTGAGTTTATATATAATAACAACTACCATAACAATATTGGAATGGCACCATATGAGGCTTTGTATGGAAGGAAGTGTAGATCGCCTCTGAGTTGGGAGGAGATTGGAGAGAGAGCTTTGACTGGACCTGAGATGGTTCAGGATGCTGCAAAGAAAGTTGCTGTGATCAAGAGGAGATTAGAGATCGCAGTTAGCAGATAGAAGAGCTATGCGGATCCTAGACGTAGAGATGTGGAGTTCCAGGTAAGAGACCATGTTTTTCTGAAGGTGTCTCCAATGAAGGATGTGATGAGATTTGGCAGGAAGGGTAAGCTAGCACCGAGATATATAGGACCGTTCGAGATTCTGGAGAGAGTTGGCACTGTTGCATATCGGTTGGCTTTGCCTCTGAGTATGTCTTAAGTGCATCCAATGTTTCATATCTCAATGCTGAGGAAGTATGTTTCAGACCCTTCATATGTGTTGCAGCCCAACAATGTTGAAGTGAATAAAGGCCTGACGTTTGTAGAAGAACATGTTGCGATCATAGATTATCAAGTTCGATAGTTGCGTTCGAAGCAGATTCCAATGGTCAAGGTGTTGTGGCGCATCAACAACGTAGAAGAGCATACCAGGGAGATTGAAGCTGAGATGCGAGCTTCTTACCCGTATCTCTTTCCTCCTTGATTTTTGTTTATTCTTTTCTTGAATTCAAGGACGAATTCTTATAAGGAGGGGAGACTGTAATAACCCTAGTTTTTAAATTATTTTATTTTAAAATAGGATATGCAGTGTTAATAAAATTCAAAATTTATATTTGATTATTTTATTATCTTGTGATTAATATTTATTATTTCATGCTTAATCAAAATTGTCAACGTAAATATTTATTTTAAAACTTATTATTTTAAAAATTTATTTACATTATATTTATTACTTTGAGAATTATTTTAATAATCTTATTTAAGTACTAAGGTTATTTTATTTTTTAAAATGATGTTCATCTTCATTATTATTATTATTAAAATGCATTATTGCATGATTATATTATGTGTTAATATATATATATATACACACACATATATATTAGGGTTAGTATTGTTATTTTATTTATGTGTGAATATATATATGTGTGTATATAAATATATATATATTAAAATATATGTGTGGTTTATATTTAAGTTATCTATTATATTATTATTAAATAAAGTTTATTAACTATATAATATAGTATTATATACATAAAATATATATACATATAATACATTAAACATAAAAATAAAAAACATATACCTGTTCTCCTTCTTCTTCCCCGAAACCACCCACCACCATCCCTTCCCGTTGCTGTCACACCATTCCCTCATTGTCGGAGTGCCTCACCACTGTCCAGCCACCTCCTACCATCATCCCCATCTCCTCCTTCTTCTCCGGCAAGTAACAGGTAGGCAATAATAAGAGGAAACCAAAACTTAAGCTCACTAGCGTTCCAAGCTTTTTTTACCACTATTTCCTTCAATTCCGGTCTTGTTTTCTTCCTCTCTTGCCGATGAGTGTAAATTCAAGCCTCCTTTGAGCTTAAAACTCTATTTGGTGAGGTGTTTTTCATGTTTTTGCATTTGATCATTTAGGGTTTTTGAATTTTTTTTGGGTGTTAATAGTTGATTCATGAATAATTCCTTCACAAATATTGATCCTACTAGCTTAAGCTACTCTCATGAATTTTTGTGTGATTTTTGGAATTTATTTTGATTTTTGTGAATTTTTGAATATTTTATTATTATTTTAGTAATTTTCGTAAATAAATTATATAAATTATGAAATTGTGATTTTTGTTGTTATTGGTAGTTATTATTAATTTTAGAATTGATTTTATAATTTTGTGATTTTTGTGTAATTTTTATAATTATTTTAGGTTTATGTCAATTTTGAAAAATTAGGTTAAATATATGTTTTGTTAGAAATAATTGGTTAATTATATGTTTTTGTTGATATTATTGAGATATATGTTGAGAAAATAATTTTTGTGTATTTATATAATTTTTATTAAATTTTTGAGTATTATTAGTATATTATGAGTATTTTTTAATATTAGGGTTAATTGTGTAATTTGGTGATAATTTTAGTTAAATATTGTGTTTAATTGGTTTTAATAATATTTGAGGTACAAAAATGATTTTTATAAATTATTTACTAATTTTAACTAATTAATACTAATTTTCAAATAATATATAATATACTATTTTTGTAATAAAATGGATTTTTAGTAATTTTTAATATGTATTTGGACTAATTAAGTTACTTGGATTTATAAAATGAAATTTTATTAATATTTGTGTAATTATTGGAAAAAGGTTTTTTAATAATATTATATTATTATTTAAGGTTTTTAAGTAATTATTAGGAAAATAATTATTTTGATGTTTTTATGATAAATATACTATATTTTGATGTTTCGAGGGTATTTATGGTATTTATTGATTTTTTTAATATATTTTATTATATTATGTGAATTTTGGTGAATTTTGGACCTCGATTGGGAGAATTTGGTAGTTCGGGATCCCAACCGAGGGTTATGAGAATTCTGATATTAGAAGTGTATTTTTCTTGCAAGACTAGCTCTACTTTTTAGTAGAGAGATGTCCGTTTTACAGAGAACGTTCTGTCAAATTTTTGATAGAATTCTCGTAAAACGTGACATCGGGTCTAATTCCAATTATGTGTCTGGTTGTGTTTAGTAATCTTAAATTAAGTCTCTAGAAGTTAAGATAGATGTATTCTGATTTCATAATCATTTTTATTGTTTAGTTGTGCCAAGATCGAGGCCTAGCAGACCAGGCCTGTTGGACTAGTCTCGTAGAGCATATTCCTGTGAGTTGTTATTATATATATACATTGCTTTAGGTTGCATGTTTTAGAAATATATGTTTTAAATGTATTATTATGCATAATTGTTTTATTAAATGCTTAAGTATATTTTAGATATATTTTTAGTATATCCTATGTATATTTTGAAATAAATGCATGTTTTACTTTTGATTTATATTTAAATTATTTTTAAGAATATTATTGGTTTATTTTGAGTATATTTCATGATTTATTTGAGTTTATTTTACATATATATACTTGAAATATACTTAGTTTAGTTTAGATATATTTCTAGTATATATATGGTTTATTTGATTATTATGAATGACTTTATGCATTATGTGTTTATTTGAATGTATGCTTTATTTTAAATGAAGGATATCAATAGAACATGCTTCCTAGTGGGCAGCATTAGAACCGAGTACGTACTGGTGCGATAGATTATAGGTTAAACTACTAACTTATTTATGGAAATTATGATATGATTGATTTGATTGATGTGTGATGTGATTGTAATATCCCATGTTTTTAAATATTTTAATACTGCATCGGGATATGCAGTGTTAATAATTTTTGTATATATATTAATGATATTTCATGAGTTCTTATTTAAATAAAATTTATTTTTAATTATTTTATATTATTTTAAATACTTTACATAAAATTTTCCCGATGCAGTTTAAAATATTTTTAAAACACGGGATATTACAGTATATATGTGAAGCATATTGTGTGCCTTCATGGAGTACCTGTGTCCATTGTGTCAAACAGAGGTTCAGTGTTTACTTCTCATTTTTGGCAGAAGTTGCAGGAAGCGATGGGCACTAGGTTGGACTTCAGTACTGCTTTTCATCCCCAGACAGATGGTTAGTCTGAGAGGACGATCCAGAAACTGGAAGATATGTTGAGGATGTGTGTCCTGGATTTGGGAGGTAGTTGGGATGATCATTTGCCACTCGTTGAGTTCGTATATAATAACAGCTACCATAACAGTATTGGCATGGCACCATATAAGGCGTTGTATGGAAGGAAGTGTAGATCCCCTTTAAGTTGGGATGAGATTGGTGAGAGAGCTTTGACTGGACCTGAGATGGTTCAGGATGCTGCAGAAAGAGTCACCATGATTAAGCGCAGATTAGAGACTGCAGTTAGTAGACATAAGAGCTATGTGGATCCTAGGCGCAGAGATGTGGAATTTCATTTTAGAGATTATATTTTTCTGAAGGTATCTTCGATGAAGGGTGTTATGAGATTTGGTAGGAAGGGTAAGTTAGCACCGAGATATATCAGACCATTTGAGATTCTAAAGAGAGTTGGGACTGTTGCATATCGGTTGACTTTGCCTCCGAGTATGTCACAGGTGCATCCAGTATTTCATATCTCGATGCTGAGGAAGTATATCTCAGACCCTTCACACGTGTTGCAGCCCGACAGTGTAGAAGTTAGTGAAGATTTGACGTTTGTGGAAGAACCTGTGGCGATCGTTGACTATCAAGTTCGACAATTGCGGTCGAAGCAGATTTCGATGGTCAAGGTTCTATGGCGTAGCAATAGAGTTGAGGAGCATACGTGGGAGAATGAAGCTAAGATGCGAGCTTCTTACCCGTATCTCTTCCCTTCTTGATCTTGTAATCATTTTCTTTCTGGAATTCGGGGACGAATTCTTGTAAGGGGGGAAGACTGTAATATCCCATGTTTTTAAATATTTTAATACTGCATCGGGATATGCAGTATTAATAATTTATATATATATATATATTTATGATATTTCATGAGTTGTTATTTAAATAAAATTTATTTTTAATTATTTTATGTTATTTTAAGTACTTTACGTAAAATTTTCCCGGGACTTGCATTTTCGAGAAAATTGACACGTAAATTATTTATTATTAAATATTTTAAATAATTTCACGATTTTGCATGAATTCATATATATTTTGAAAGTACTAAATAAAGTATATATGTGTATTTATTTATTTAACTAGGGTTTAATTAATTACCCTAATATTTTTTTATTATTTATTAATTAGTTTTAATATTATTTAATTATTTTTAGTGTATAAATTATTAAAATATTAAATTATATGTGTGTGGTGTATATTTAATGTGTGTGAGTTTATATTATTTTAATATATAGAGTAAAAGTATATATATATATATATACATACACATATAATATTTAAACAAAATATAAAGTTTGAGTTATTTACGAATTTGCCATCGAAGCTTCTCCTTCTTCCCTAATTGATTTCAGCCCTCACCATCGCCTGCCATCCCGTTTTCTCACCGTCGGTGTGCCTCCCGGTGTGCCACCTCCTCCCTCCAGCTGTTCCGCAGCCAGCAGAGCCCATTTCCAGCGTCGGGAAGCTTGTTTTGGCCGGAGAAGCCGAAACTTTAGCCACTATCGTTCACAGTGTTTCCGGCCACCATTTTTGACACCGCTGGTCTCTTTCTTCTCCTTGAGATCCGATGAGTGTGATTCTAAGCTTTGTTTCACTTAAAATGGTCTAGATTTGCTTAGGTTTTGATTTTTGCAATTCGGCTATTTTAGGGTTCTTTATTTTTTTTAACTTCGAATTGATTGATTCATGAAAAATTCCTTCACAAATATTGTTCCCCTTAGCTTAATATACATGTGTGAATTTTTGTAGAATTTTTGGAAATTATTTTGATTTTTGGGTATTTTTGAATATTTTATTATTATTTTCTAATTTTCGAAAATTAATTAATTAAATTATGAAATTGTGTTTTATGGTAAATATAGGTGTTGAAATGAATTATAGGAATTTATTTGGAATTTTTGTGAATTTCTATGTATTTATTTTGAATTTAATTAGTTTATGTAATTTGATAAAATAGGGTTAATTGTGTTTTTAATTGAAATTAACTAGTTAATTGAGTTTATTTATTGATATTATTGATAAATATGTTGATAAAATTAATTTTGTGCAATTATACTATTTTTGGTGATTTTTTGGATTAATTTTAGTATATTTATATATATAGGGGTATTTTGGTAATTTTACCCTAAATTGGCTAAAAATGTCATTAAATTGGTTTTAATAGTTATTTAGGGTATAAAAATGATTTCTAAAAATGATTTAGTATTTTTAACTAATTAAAACTATTTTTCGTAAATTATTTTCAATTATATATATAATATACGATTTTTCTAATAAAATGAGTTTTTATCGATTTTTACTGTGTTTTAGGGTTAATTATGTAATTTATATTTATTAAATATATTTCTATGATATAAGAGTATTTTCGGTATTTTTATATTATTTTGTTAATTGTGGACCTCGATCGGTAAACTGTAGCTTAGAGTCCGACCGAGGGGTTGTGATTATAATTCTGTGTCTACTTTTTGAAGTGTATTTCTTTGCAGGGCCGGCTCTACTCTTTGAGTAGAGAGATGTCCGTTTTACAGGGGAGGTTCTGCTAGATTTTCGATAGAATTCTCGTAAAATATGATGTCCGGTTGAACCCTAATTCTGATTCTATATCTAATATTTTAGATCGAGTTTCTAGGATTTTCTGTTAGGTTTATTCTGATGTCTGTTATTTTTATATGTTTAGTTGCGCCGAGACCGAGGCCTAGTGGACCAGGCCTGTCGGACCCATCTCGAGGAGCGCACTAAGTGTGAGTTACTGTTCTATATATATATGCTTTAGGGTGCATAATTTAGAAATGTATGTTTTATTTGGATTAAATATGCATAAATAATTTAATCAGTACTTAAGTTTATTTTTAGTTTATTTTTGATATATTTTGAATTATATGCATGCTTTATTAGACATTTATGTTCAAAATGTTTTAAATATATATTTGGTTTATTTTACGATTTAATTGGATTTATTTGACGTATATATACTCGAAATATACCTGGTTTACTTTTGGTATATTTCTAGTATATATATAGTTTATGTTGTTATTTTATTCAATTCATGCATCATTTACTTTTATGAATGTATGCTTTATATTTTAAATGAAGGATATCAATAGAACGTGCTACCTAGTGGGCAGCACTAGGACCGAGTACGTACCTGTACGCCGAAAGTATTTAGGCTATATTACTAACCAGTTTGGGGATATTGATTGGATTTGATTTGTCTGATGTGTGATATGATTTGGGAGTATGATTGCTAGAGCTCGGCTGACCAAGTGTCTCGGGGCCAATCACACTGACAGTCAGACTGCTAGAGCTCAGTTGACTTAGTGTCTCGGGGTCAGTCTACTGTCCAGATGGAACAAGTGAACTTATTTGGAATAAGTGAGCCTATATGGCTAGAGTGTTGTCTAACATTGTTTTGAGGTTGCGATATTCTAGGGTTCTATTTGATCCTTCATAAATTGTGATTTTCAATAAAAATATATTAAATGATTTTTATTGCATTTGTGTGTAGTTGCTTGTATACATACATATTATTTATATATTGTTGACTGTATGCATTGTCATTTAGTATGCATATATATATATTATAGTAATTCACTCAGTGAGGTCTGACTCCCTCCGTTGACTATTTTTCAGGAGAGTCATCTTCATCAGACCTCAGTAGCAGGCCTGTAAGCCGAATTTCTTCTACCCCGGCTTCATTATGTAAATTGCTCACTTGAGTTTTATTTTATGGATCTAGACACTGCAGTAGTTGTAAAAGTGTTAAAGGGGTTTCATATTATAATTGTGTGAGATATGTACTTTAAATATTTGAACTAAAACTTGTATTAAAAGTTTATTTATATATATGAGATGAGGATTGGATTTAATTTCATCTGGTGTAAATATTATTTTGATATATATGATTTTATTCTGCTGTAAATTATGTTATTATTAGTATTGCATGTTTTATTTTATTTTTAGGCTTGCTACGGGTTCCGAATTCGAAAAAATTCCCGTTCCCTAGCGCCGGTCATGGCCCCTATTTTGGGTCGTGACAGTGATTGATGGTGTGATTGCTGGAGCTCAGTTGACCAAGTGTCTCAGGGCTAATCACATTGACAGTCAGACTACTGGAGTTCGGTCGACTTAGTGTTTCGGGACCAGTCTACTATCCAGTTGGATGAAGTGAATTTATTTGGAATTAAGTGAGTCAATATGGCTATAGTGATTTTTATTTTTATTGAGGTTGCGATCATTTATGGTTCTATTTGATCCTTTAAAACTTATTTTCAATATGGTGAAATAAAGTGATTTTTAGCATTTGTGTGTACATGTCTGTATATATATTTATTATATATATATATATGATTGTTTGCATTTTTCATTTAGTAATGTGTGTATCTATATTATAACAATTCACTCAGTGAGGTCTGACTCCCATCTATTAATATTTTTACAGGAGAGTCTTCTTCTTCAGACTTTAATAGTAGGCCTATCCGCCGGATCTGCCCCAGCTCTATTATGTAAATCTTTTACGTAGTTTTATTATTGTATTCTAGAAAATTGCAGTAGTTGTATTTATATTAGTCGGAAGTTGTACTCTGTATTTATGTATGTTGATTTTAGTTCAGAGAGGCCTGCCTCTGAATGTTATATTAAAATATTTTATTTTATTATATGAGGAGATTATTTAGTACATAATTATTGAGATTTAAATTCTGATGTATTTTTCGTTATTTTATTTTATTTATTGTTTGTTTTTATTCTTTTAAGACTTACTACGGGTTTCGAATTTGAAAGAATTCCCATTTGCTAACGCCGGTCATGGCCCCCGGTTTGTGTCATGACATAAATAAAGTTTAGTAATAATGTTATTTATTTAGAAATTTGATATTAACTTAATATAGTTATAATTTATTACAACTTTTATAAATCTTTTATTTAAATAATTATATGATATTCTTTCAATATTTTTTATAACTAATTTTTCTCAATTCTAAAACTAATTTCATATACAAAAAAAATATTATGGCTATAATTAATCATAAGATACTAAAAAGTTATTAATTATTTTTTAATAAAAAATTGAAAATAATAAAAAAGTTATATTTATTTTATATAACAATTTAAATATTATAATCCATTAAATCTATAATTTATTACAATTTTAGTAAATTTTTATTTAAGTTATAATACTTTATTTGTTCAATATTTTTAATATTAATAATTTTATTTACTCAAAAATTAATTTAATGTAATTTTTTAAGTTCAACTAATAATTAATTGATAAATATTAATTAATTTAATTTTAACTCTTTTTTGTTAAATTATATAAAAATATTTAAAAATGATAATTATACTACTTTTATTATAGAAAATATACTTTCAAACAAAGTTTATGCTCTATTTTTATTTATTAATTTTTAATTTATAAAAATATATACTTTATAACAAAGTATATGCTTTTCCTATTTTATAAAATTTATTATTTTTATTTTAATTATTTACTTATTAAGTTTAATATAATAAGACTTATAAAATTATGTTATCTAATTTGATTTATATTAGATAAAATATAAGTATATCTAATTAAAATAGAAAAAATATATATTTTTAACAAAATTACTACTAAAAGTTTAATTAATTTAATTTTATTAGAGATAAAATAAAAATTAACATAATTAAAATAAGAACCATACTTTTAATTAAATTAGAATATATGTTAATTATTTTCATTTTTATAGAGATAAAATAGAAGTTAACTTAATTAGACTATGAAATATACCTTCAATTAAATTAAAATCACATTTTAATTAATTTAATTTTGTTACAAATAAAATAAAATACATACTTTCAATTATATTAAAATTAATATGTTTTAATTGAATTAATTTTTATTAGATATTGTAATATCCCGTGTTTTTAAAATATTTTTACATTGTACCGGGATATACAGTGTTAATAATTTTTTAATATATATTACGATATTTTCACGAGTTGATATGTATTTAAAACCTATTTTAATTATTGTATATTATTTACAATGCTTTACGTAAAATTTTCCCGGGACTTGCATTTTCGGAGAAATTTTCACGTAAATAATTTATTATTAATTATTTTAAATATATTTTTGGACTTGCATAAACTCATACGTATTTCTAAATTTCTAAACACCGTGTATGTGTGCGATATTTATTTAAATAGGGTTTAATATATATTATCCTAATATTTTATTATTTGTTTATTAATTTATTGTTATTTAATTATTTTATTTATTATTAAATTATTAAAATATTAAGTGTGTGGATGTAAATTTTTCTAAATATTTTATTAAAATTATTTTTTTATTATTTATTTTTCTTTTTTTTTTCTTTTCTTTTTATTTTTCTTTTTCTTTCTTTTTCTTTCTTTTTCTTTTCTTTCTTTTTTCTTTTTCTTCTTCTTCTTCTTCTTTCTTCTCCCGTGCGCCCGACCACCCATCCCTCACCGCTGCAACTCTCGATTCCCGGCCGTTGGTGTGCCGCCAGGAGCTCCGCCTTCCCCAGCCAGCCACTCCGCCACCCCCAGCTCCTTCCCTGGTGCCGATTAGCCCCCGTTTTCCCTTTTGGCCGAAACTTCTTCCCTTTGCTGTCGATGATGATTCCGACCACCATTTTTGACACCGTCGGTCTCTTTCTTCTCCTTAAACTCCGGTGAGTGTGATTCTAGCTTTGGTTTGAGCTAAAATGGTCTAGATTTGCTTAGGTTTCAAATTTTTAATTTCGGTCATATTAGGGTTTTTTATTTTTTTGAGCTTTGAATTGATTGATTCATGGATACTCCCTTCACAAATGTTGATCCTAGTAGCTTAATCTACATGTATGAATATTTTTGGAATTTTTGGAGATTTTTTGGATTTTTGGGTATTTTTGAATATTTTAATATTATTTTCTAATTTTCGGAAATTAATTATTTAAATTATGAAATTGTGTTTATGGTTAAATTAGGTTTTTAAATGAATTATAGGAATTTATTTGGAATTTTTATGAATTTCTAAGTATTTATTTTGAATTATTGAAGTTTATGTAAGTTTGAGAAATTAGGTTAAATGTGTTTTTAATTGAATTTAATTGTTTAATTGAGTTTAATTATTAATATTATTGATAAATATGTTGAGAAAATTAATTTTGGATAATTGTATAATTTTTGGTGAATTTTTGAAGTAAATATAGTATATTTATATATATAGGGGTATTTTGGTAATTTTACCCTAAATTATCTAAAAATGTAATTTAATAGATTTTAATAGTTATTTAAGGTATAAAAAAATAATTTCTACAAATAATTTAGTATTTTTAACTAATTAAAACTATTTTTCGTGAATTATTTTCAATTATATATATAATATACGGTTTTTCAAATAAAATGAGTTTTTATTGGTTTTAATATGTTTAAAGGTTAATTATGTAATTTCTACCTATAAAATGTATTTTTAGGTTTTAAGGGTATTTTTGGTATTATCAAAATTGTTTTGTGTTTGTGGACCCCGATCGGTAGATTGTAGTCTGGAGTCCGACCGAGGGGTTGTGAATGAGATGTGGTGTTTGTTTTTTGAAGTTTGTTTCTTTGCAGGGTCGGCTCTACTCTTTTGAGTAGAGAGATGTCCATTTTACAGAGGAGGTTCTGCCGAATTTTTGATAGAATTCTCGTAAAACGTGATGTCCAGTCAAACCCTAATTCTGTTTCTGTATTTAATACTCTAGATCGAATTCTAGGATTTCTATTAGGTTTATTCTAATTTCGGTTATTTATTGCTTGTTTAGTTGCGTCGAGACCGAGGGCTAGTGGACCAGGCCCGTCGGACCCGTCTCGTGGAGCGCACTAGGGTGAGTTACTATACTATATATATATGCTATAGGATGCATGTTTTAGAAAAGTATGCTTTATTTTAATAAAATATGCATAAATGATTTAAGTATTACTTAGGTTTATTTTCGGTATATTTTGGTATATTTTCAACTATATGCATGTTGTATAACTAAATTATTCTTAAAAATGCTTTTATGTATATTTTGGTATATTTTAGTTTCTTCTGTATTATATTGGAATTATTTGACGTATATATACTCGAAATATACCTGGTTTACTTTTGGTATATTTCTTGTATATATATGGTTTATGTTGATATTTTATTGAACTTTATGCATCATTTATTTTTGTGAATGAATGTTTTATATTTATTAATGAAGGATATCGATAGAACGTGCTACCTAGTGGGCAGCACTAGGACCGAGTACGTACCGGTACGCCTATAGTATTTAGGCTATATTACTAACCATTTGTGGATATTGATTGAATATGATTATTGATATGTGTGAGATATGGTTTGGAGGTGTGATTGCTGGAGCTCGGTTGACCAAGTGTCTCGGGGCCAATCACAATGGCAGTCAGACTGCTGGAGCTCAGTTGACTTAGTGTCTCGGGGCCAGTCTACTGTCTAAATGGATTAAGTGGATATATTTGGACTAAGTGAGCCTGTATGGCTAGAGTGTTGTCTAACACTATTTCTGAGGTTGCGATATTCTAGGGTTCTATGTGATCCTTCATAAAATATGATTTTCAATAAAATATATATAAAAATGATTTTATTGCATCTGTGTGTAATTGCCTGTATATATACATATTATATATATACTGTTGATTGTATGCATTGTCATTTAGTGTGTATGTATATATATTATAGTAATTCACTCAGTGAGGTCCGACTCCTCTCCGTTGACAATTTTTCAGGAGAGTCAACATCTTCAGACCTCAGTAGCAGGCCTGTACGCCAGATTTCTTCCGCCCCGACTTCTTTGTGTAAACTGCTTACTTGAGTCTTATTTTTATAATCTAGACACTGCAGTAGTTATAAATTAATTATGAGACATTATGTATTTTATTTATGCGAGGTGCATTTTAAGAATTTGAACTGGATTGTATTAAAGAGATTTATATATATATGAGATGAGATTTGATTTAAATCCAGTTGGGGAAAATGATATTGTGATATGTATGATTTCCATTTCCGCTGCATTATATATTGCTACTATTATTGCACGTTTATTTTATTTTTAGGCTTGCTACGGGTTCCGGATTCGAAAGAATTCCCGTTCTCTAGCGCCGGTCATTGCCCCTGTTTTGGGTCGTGACGGATATAAAATAGAAGTTAATCTAATTAGAATATAAATTATACTTTCAATTAAATTAGTATTTTTGTTAGAGATAAAATAGAAGTTAACCTAATTAAAATAGGAAACATACTTTCAATTAAATTAGAATTATATTAATTTAATTTTTATTAGAGATAAAATACAAGTTAACCTAATTAAAATAGAAAATAGACTTTTAATCAAATTAAAATTATATTTTAATTAATTTAATTTAATTTTTTTAGTAAATGACTAAATTATCCAATTTTTATATAACAATGAGTGAAGACTGTTTCATAACTTTGTTTGTCTCCCTTTTCTTACATTTATATATATTGTAGATATAGATTTAATTAAATTAATTTTTATTAGATATAAAATAGAAGTTAATCTAATTAGAATATAAAATATATTTCAATTAAATTAATATTTTTATTAGAGATAAGATAGAAATTAACCTAATTAAAATAGGAAACATACTTTCAATTAAATTAGAATTATATTTAGTTAATTTAATTTTTATTAGAGATAAAATATAAGTTAACCTAATTAAAATAGAAAATAGACTTTCAATCCAATTAAAATTATATTTTAATTAATTTAATTTAATTTTTATTAATAAATAAATAAATTTTATATAATAATTAGTGGAAACTGTTTCGTAATTTTGTCTGTCTTCCCTTCGTATATTTATACATATATTATAGATATATATAAAATCTACTAGTAATAGTAATACTTTGATGAATAGTAATACCCCTTGAATTGGGGGTAAAAAAGAAAATAATTTTTTTTAATTTTTTAGTAGAATCTGTGTTCATATCATGAATCTCAACATATTTAATTTTCTATCAAAATATTCATATGTCAAAAAAAAAAAAAAATATTCGCATACACAATAATTTTGGAAAAAAAAAAATCAAATTATGTATGGTTTCTTCCGTTGAAAGCTTTTATTACTTTCTTTTATAGTCAATGCACATTGTGATCCGAACACTTAAGACCCGTAAAAATAAGCCTCAAATCAATCTATGCAGATGCGAGTTCACTATTATGTTATTTTTAGCAAGTTATGATATATTTTCAAATTCTAAAAATAAACACACCTTAATTAGTTGATTTTATTTATAGAAATTTCAGCTGCTATATGAAGACGTATGTAGCAGCTTCATGATCATTAATTCTAAGAAAACATGATGACATTCACAGAATCCAGACGTTTAGATGTAATTTTTTAACCTTCAATTGTATCATTTTTTATAAATTAATGCTATTTGTCATTTCTTTTTTCTGCTAATGCCCATCTAATTATGATTATGTTTTTTTAAATTGGGTGCAGTATTTGGAGGTTCTCACCATCCTGATCTTTGTGGGATCATTTAGCGTTGGAATAGCTCAAATCGGTAAGGGTAATGAAGTGAAATACTCTGCCTTAAACTGTCGCAAGCACTCTGCATCTTTGACAGATTTTGGAGGTGTTGGAGATGGAAAAACATTAAACACAAAGGCCTTCCAAGCTGCCATTGCCAATCTTAGCAAATATGCTAATGATGGTGGAGCTGAACTCGTTGTACCAGCAGGAAAATGGTTAACTGGCAGTTTCAATCTCACTAGCCATTTCACCCTTTTTCTGCACAAGGACGCTACCATTCTTGCTTCTCAGGTAACCCTTTTTTCTCATTTAAATGTTTTTGTATTCATTTTCCCACGATGTCTTGTCTGTAAAAGATTATATAAGTTCTGATAGTGATTACATTATGTGCAGAATGAAGCAGACTACCCTCTTACCGCTCCATTGCCCTCTTATGGAATAGAGAAAAATTTTACTAATGGAAGGTTTACTAGTCTCATTCATGGAACAAACCTTACCGATGTTGTGATTACTGGTAATTGGACATTATGCAATAATTTGAATTCTCCATAGTTAAATTTTTGTAAAGACTAATGCAAAGTATTGGGACTGATCTTTGCCATTAGGAAACAATGGCAGTATTGATGGTCAGGGTGCTCCCTGGTGGGACAAATTCGCCAATGGCACAATGAAGGCGTGGCGACCGTTCTTGATTGAGCTTATGTACACTACTAACCTCCAGATATCAAGCATCACTTTACGCAATGCTCCGTTTTGGAATATCCATCCTGTCTATAGCAGGTTTGCAAATATTCTATGCTCAAACTTGTATTTGCAGTTCATGATAACCGCTTTAATTATACAGTTGTGATATTCTGATGAGATTTGCCAAAATACAGCAATATTGTGATCCAATCAGTGACAATTATTGCCCCTGTTGATATTCCTAACACAGATGGCATTAATCCAAGTCAGTTTCTCTCGTTACCTTTGCATTAATACTACTTGGATCAAGCATGAATTTTTTTTTTTCTTTTAGTCTTGATGAGATATGGATCCCATGTTTATGTGATTCAGATTCGTGCTCAAACGTTCGTATAGAAGATTGTTACATTGTATCAGGAGACGACTGCATCGCAGTTAAAAGTGGGTGGGATCAATACGGAATTAAATTCGGGATGCCCACAAAAGACGTAATAATAAGAAGGCTAACCTGCATTTCCCCTGACAGTGCTGCTATAGCTCTTGGCAGTGAGATGTCTGGTGGAATTCAAAATGTCAGGATTGAGGACCTCACAGGCATCAATACTCAATCGGGTATTAGGATCAAAACTGCACCTGGAAGAGGAGGATATGTTAAAGACATATTTGCAAGAAGGATGACCTACTCAATCGTACCCCATTATATTTTCTGGATATCAGGTGCTTATAAGAGTCACCCAGATGATGGCTATGATCCAAATGCACTAGCTGAGATTACCAATATCAACTTCAGAGACATTGTAGCCGAGAATGTGACCACAGCAGCATCGCTCAATGGATTTGCTGGTCATCCCTTCACCGGAATATGTATTTCAAATACAACTATCAAAACATTGCATGAAGACGCAAAATTTCAACAGTGGAATTGCACTGATGTACAAGGAGTTATAAGTAATGTTGCAATACTGCAATACCCCTGTTTCAAGACCTGCAAGTTATTGACTGAAAAGGCCAACACTGTCTGCGCTTTCCCAGAAGATAAACTGCCGATTGAAAGCGTGCAGCTAAACGCTTGTTCTGCAAAGGGAAGTGTACCGTAATATAAAAAGAAAAGTAGCACGCTTGTGCCATATAGTAATAAATGTGTAGATTTTTCATTATATATAATGTAATTGAATTGAAAATTTTTGTACCTGTTAAATATCAGGAGAATATATAATTATCCGTTATAATACATTCAAAATATGTAAGTCTTTCTTTTTCTTCTTAATATAAAAGTGCAAGCATCAAGTTAAATTTTATAGTTATTTCAATATTGTTTTTTTTTTTTTTGGAGAATTAGTGATGCATGCTTTTTTAATAAAATTTTATTATTTTGTAATTGATAATTTATTTGAAAATAAGTTTAAGATATTATAGTAAAGATAAAAATTAAAATATTCCATAGAAAAATTTGATTTCAAATGCTTTATTTACATTTATTTTAACGTTATTTTAGAAGTAATTTTGGTTTTCAGACGAAAAAAATTCTTCCTTTTTTCTTTCCAAGTATATATATATATATATATATATATTCTGTATATATGGTTCCCTTAACTGATTTCTTTCTTTCCTAAAATATAATAAAATGTGCTAATTGCAGAAAATTATACGCTAAAATTGAAATATATTTTTACAGTTCAAATTCCTTATGGTAGCCTCCATTTCATGGCTTTAATTAATCTAATTAATTTTTCACTCATATACTCACTGCCTTCAATATGCAGTGCAATCTCTTCTCAATTTAGTTGTTGTGTCCAAAATTTTAGTTTCAAAATGTAACCCAAGACTTTATTTAAATTATAACAACATCTTGTCAGCTGTTGATATATTTATTTATTCATTTGGACAAAGATAGTTAAGACAAAACAATGTTGGGTTCAATTCCAATATTGCACCAATATTAATTAATATTTATTTTTTTGAATTTTAATTTTTTTCAAAATTTTAATTTTTTGAATTTTTTTTTGAGAATTCTAAACCTAAAGTCACACATGGGTGAAGTATAAAAATTTAAATATATATAACCTGTAAATAAATGTTTTTATTTTTTTAATAATGTAATTATAAAAAAATAAAAAAAATAAAACAGTAAATATTGCTATACATCAATGTAGATGCTCCTATCACAACAATTATCATTTCCCTATTCATTTGTTTATATGAAATTATCACAACAATTATCATTTCCCTATTCGTTTGTTTTTATGAAATTATGTATCTAAAATGAATTATACTTCCTTTACTTGCTTCATCAATTACCATTTATAATAACATTGTGTATTCTAAAAGTTTCTTAACTTATTGCTAGATTCCATAACTTGATTTTATGTGGATTCTTTTCCAAAAATGATTCATTAATTCAGAGTATACTCTTTATATCCAGATTGAGTGCATCTTCAATTTCTCTCTCTCTCTTTTTATTTCTTAATTCTTTTGGCTGTTCATTTCTTTGAAGTAATTTTTGTCTACATTAGCTGACGTTGTAATGGAATATTATTTGATATGGGAACAGATTTTTAAGGCCGTATCAATTATTCTGATATTGGGTTTGCTTGGTTCAAGGCTAGGAGAATGCAGTTCTCATACTGTTAATTATCCTGCGCTAAGCTGTAGAAAATACAGCGCGGTTTTAACAGATTTTGGGGGGGCTGGAGATGGAAAAACATCCAATACAAAGGCTTTCCAGTTAGCAGTAGCTAATCTAAGCAAGTATTCATCACATGGTGGAGCACAACTAATCGTGCCTCCAGGAAAATGGTTAACTGGGAGCTTCAATCTCACTAGTCACTTCACTCTTTTTCTCCACAAGGATGCTGTTCTTCTTGCTTCTCAGGTAACTTTTTTTCCTTTTCATTGCAATACACTCAGCTAGCCACAACGCTCCCAACTAATCTGAATTGAGTCAGGTGGATCTAATCTTTCCGCATCTGTTTTCTCATTTGGACTGGAGACCTTACTTAAGGAATCCATACTCCTTGCTTCTTAAAGTATAGGAAATTGATGTACCCGTGTCCTTTCTATCGGTGGTGGATAGTATGCGCTCTCTGTTGTTGGGTGCTTGGAAATATATTCTATTAACAGGGTTCTTTTTAAATCTCATAGTTTCATACGTAATGTTTATGTTTAGGATGAGGCAGAATGGCCTCTTCTGCTTCCATTGCCTTCTTATGGGAGAGGAAGAGATGCAGCTGGTGGAAGATTCAGCAGTCTCATTTTTGGTACTCATCTTAGGGATGTGGTGATTACTGGTAATCCAAATTAACACCCTTTACTCTTGAAATTAATTAAGCATGATTTTTTAGTTAAATTTTGCTTAATGGGTTCAATTCTTGCTCTGTTTTTTTTTTTCTTTTTCCTGCATTAGGCTACAATGGCACCATTGATGGGCAGGGTGCAACTTGGTGGGAAAAGTTTCACGGGGGTCTGTTGAAGCACACTCGTCCATATCTCATTGAGCTGTTGTACTCTCACCATATTCAAATATCCAATCTTACGTTGATCAACTCTCCATCATGGCATGTTCACCCCACGTATAGCAGGTTCAATCATTTATATATGTATACTTTTCTTTTTTTAATTAGAAACGGGAGAAAATAATCGAGCTATACAGAGTTACGTTATTAGACTATCCAATTTTTGGCGACTATTTAGATATACTAGTGTATGTTTCAGACATGAATTTTTTATCATTGGACTCAATTTCATAAAATAAATTTTAATTTTAATAAATTAAATATTTTACATGATTGCTAATAATGAGAAAATACAATTTTTAAAATTTTTTATTTTAATTAATTATAAAATATTTAATTTTGTAGTTGATTTTATACTTTTATTTTAAATTAGATGATAAAATTTATAAATTATTTTTTCAATTTTTTTTAGTGTTAATACTATTCTCCTCTTTAAAATTTTTTATTTTATTTAAAAATTATATTTAATTTTAAACAAATAAAAATATTAATTAATTTAATTTCAATTTTTCACTAAATTTTAATTTGATAAAATTTTTAAAAATAAAAAGTAATATTTTATTGATATAATAATATAATTTTTCAAATTTGGTAGAGGTATATTATAATAAAATAATTTATTTCAATCTTAATAAATTCTTAATTTGAACAATTATATAACATTCCTTTATTTCTTTTCTATATAATAATCATTTAACTTTACAAATTTGATAGAGTTATAATATAGTAATTCATTATATTTATAATAAAATTTTTATTTAAATAATTATACAATATTCTTTCAACATTATTAGTGTTAATATTTTTTTTACAATTAACTATTTTTAAAAATTGTATGGGGGATTGATAAAATTACTAAACAATTTTTACTTATTATTATCAGTAAATGACTTAATTATTCAATTTTTATATAATAATAAGTAAATACTATTTAATAATTTTATCTGTCCCCACATATATATATATATCATAGATTATGGATTATGGACATAGATATGCACAAATTACCAAATAAATTTCGCTAATTCGCAACTACGTTGAAAACATTAATGTAGTTTCCATATTTGAAAAATTGCAGTGATGTGTTGATCCAAGCACTGACTATTCTTGCACCGGTTAATTCCCCTAACACAGATGGGATTAATCCAGGTTTGTTTGTGTTATAATTAGGTTCCACTTTTGTTTCTTTTGTGGGTAGGATTCATTCTGAAAAATTAATTTTTGTTGTGCAGATTCATGCACGAATACTCGAATCGAAGATTGTTACATAGTCTCAGGAGACGACTGCATTGCTGTTAAAAGTGGATGGGATGAATATGGAATCAAATTTGGAATGCCTACAAAGCATCTAGTGATAAGAAGGTTAACCTGCATTTCTCCTGACAGTGCTACAATTGCACTAGGCAGTGAAATGTCAGGCGGAATCCAGGACGTTAGAGCTGAAGATATCAAAGCAATCAACACTCAATCAGGGGTCAGAATAAAAACAGCACCAGGAAGAGGAGCTTATGTGAAAGACATTTTTGTGAGAAGAATGGATCTTAAGACAATGAAGTATGTTTTCTGGATGAGTGGCTCTTATGGATCGCACCCAGATAAAGGTTATGATCCAAATGCACTTCCTAACGTTACTCGTATAAACTACCGAGACATTGTAGCAGAAAATGTGACCAATTCAGCGTGGCTTGAAGGGATTGAAAAAGGTCCTTTCACAGGAATTTGCATTTCTAATGTAACAATTACACTGACACAGAAACCAAAGAAACTACAATGGAATTGCACAAACATAGAGGGAGCAACAAGCGATGTTACTCCTAAACCGTGCAATTTGTTACCTAGCAAAAGAATTCAGTGTCCTTTTCCAGAAGACAGGCTGCCTATTGAGAATGTTAAGCTAAAAACTTGTTCTGCTGATAGATATAGCTTAAGCTAAGTTCCATGTTGATTCTCCGCAAGAAGAAATAAAATGCAGCTGTTCTGTAACACCAAAAAAGATTTTGCTGCTATTTGAGTTATATCTTATATCGCGTTGTGCTTTGGACAGTACAATTTTAACTACTAAATTCAAAATTAATAATAGAAATCCTATTATATGGCAAATAATTTTATATATAAAATCTCAATTTTTAAATTGAGAAAATGGTTTCATTCATCTTCAACTATAAGCCAATTTTCTAAATAATCTTAATTTGTATCAATTTAGACCATTAATTTTTTTATTTCTTTCAATAGGTAACAAAAGAAAAAAAGTTACAGAGTAAGTTATATAGCTAACAAAAAAAACAAGGGTCAAAAATGAAAAAAACAGAAACATAAAATTGGAAAAGTAGAAGTTCAAAAATGGAAAAAAAAAAATCCGGAGCCAAAAATGAAATTTGTAGGTCAAATGGTCTAAAACTTCCTGGGATTAATCCAGGTCTGTAATTAGGTTCCACTTCTGTTTCTTTTGTGGGTAGGACTCATTCTGAAAAATTGATTTTTGTTGTGCACTCATGCACGAATAATGGAATTGAAGATTGTTACATAGTCTCAGGGGACGACAGCATTGCAGTTAAACGTCGATGGGATGAATTTGGAATCAAATTTAGAATGCCTACAAAGCAACTAATGATAAGAAGGTTAACCTGCATTTCTCCCGACAGTGCTACAGTTGCACTTGGCAGCGAAATGTCAGGCGGAATCCAGGAAGTTATAGCTGATGGAGTCACAGTTGTAGACTATAAATTCTCTCATTTTAACAAATAATTTCATAACTATTATAAAATAAATGAATAAATATACCAACAACTGTTGGATCGGCTGACAAGGCCTGTTCATTTGTAATCAGCTGAACACTTGTTCTGCCAAGAGAATTTTCCCCTGAAATGTGTTAAATGGTTGGTTCAGTTATGACCCACCATGTTCAGTACTATCAAAGGAAGCAAGTAATATGGAATAAAAAACAGTAGTGTGTATGTTCCATATAGCAGCATATTGCAGTTCGTGCAGCAAGTATGAACAGAACCTACCAAATGTATTGTATAAAGTAACTAGAAACGAAGACCAAAGATTAAAATGTTCTCACCACCCAAAACGTAAATATAATCTTGAACCTGTAACCCATTACAAAACTTGTCTTTAATTCGACATCATTTTCTGATACGCATTACCACAGCTTTCCCTTTCATGTGTATTAAAATCAACCTCACCCGATTTTGCAGTTGTCTGAGTCTCTTGCGAGCATGTTTGATGAGATGGGGAGTGTCTCCTCATCCGACGTTCCTACATTATATGATCATTAAAGATAATTCAGTGAGATATGATTCTTAACGTTGAAATGAAATCGATGAAGGCATTGTGTTAGTGTTGTAATTAGTACATCATTTAGTAGTAAGTCGCGCGGCTCAAGCATGTGTATCACTTCACCCATGGTAGGCCTGTGCTTTATATCAGGATCAACACATCGAAGAGCAAGTAAAAGCACGCGTTTGAGCTCCTTTGAAGATGGCATTCCTGGCAATTTGGGATCTGCTACATACTTGATTTTGTGGTTTGCAACCATGGACTTCAACCAGTCAACTAAATATGCCTGCAATTGATAGCTAATTTATATGACAAAAGGTATGAACTTTAGTCTCGAACAAATCACCCCAATGGTTTTAGGAATCTTTACTTGGGGTTGATTGTGATTTACAGGAGTCCTTCCGCATATGATCTCCATTACTAGAATTCCGAAGCTATAGACGTCAGTCCTCTCATTCAGAACTCCATTTGAAGCACATTCTTGAGATAAATAACTGCAGAAATAATAAGCACGCTATTTGACATGGTCAGCCAAATTATTAAGTTTCCCTTACCAGAACTTAGGCGCGTTGCCCTTGTAATGAAATTGCATATTTGAGCAAATTAGCAAGGGATGCTTACCCAGATGTGCCCATCAGGCGAGCTGCTGTATGATTTCGCTTAGGGCTACAGAGCTTGACAATCCCCAGGTCTGAGATCTTAGGATTCCATTGGTGATCAAGCAATATGTTGGTAGATTTTAGATTTTGATAAATGATCTTCGGTTCAATGTCCTCGTGGAGGTAGGCTAATCTTTAAAAGCAAACTCTTCAAATCACATAAGCATAAAGTAAAAGGAAGCATATGGAGTGCATAATGATTAAAATGAAAATGTCAGGATCAAATAGCTCACCCTTTTGCTACTCCTTGGATAATGTTCATCCTTATACCCCATGATAGAGGGCTAACTTGTTCTGTCCATCCATGAAGCCACTGATGCAGATTTCCATTATCCACATACTCATTCACAAGCATTCTGATTGAAGCAAAGGCTTAAAAGTAACTACTAAATGAAAATAATTCCTGAAGATAAACAATAGATGATAATACCTGTATCCTCCTTCCACACAGTATCCAAGCAATTTCACTAAATTCTTATGTCTAACATGTCCTATGACCTCCATTTCAGCTATAAATTCCTCAGCTTGGCAACTGATAAATAATGGTTGTATCAATAATATGTAATTGTATCAGAAACTTGTAAATGCCATATAATTGACAAACCGTGCCATCATTAATGAAGAAAAATGCATATATAAGTGCATGCAGTAGATTTGAGGAAGAGCATACCTCTTATTCAGTAGGCTCTTTACAGCCACTCTAGTAGTATCCAATAAAATGCCACGATAAACAACTCCATGATCGCCATTTCCGATCAAATTCTCATTAGAAAATCCATTGGTCACCATCTCAATATCCTTATAAGCAAACCTATTTCCTCTCCATGCATCCAGAACTACAGGGCAGTATCTAGCAACTGACTCCAAATCAGCTGCGTTAATATTAGGTGTGGCCATCCCACCCCCACCAAGATTATTACGATGGTCTAGCTTTGCCATGTTCATTTCAATCTCAACAACACGTTGAGACAACAGCCTTCTGTCCAGTGACGATGCACTGTAACTCTTCCTAAAGTTGTTGCTGCAAGAAATGGGATTTGGTAGAAGGAAATGGGGTTTGAAGGATTTTGATTTCTTCTGACGACAAATATAGTTAATGCTGATAAAGATGACAAGGAGAAAGAGAAAAGTGAAGAGTAGAGCTAAAGCAACTAAAATAATCCATAACCTGATGCCAAAAAATGGTGTATGCTTAGAGAGATTTTTGTTAAGGGAAGATTGATGGTAGGACATGATTAGAAGGACTTGGAACTGATGAGAGAGCTTCAAGGGAATTTTGAAGATGAACAGAAGAAATGGTAACAGGAGATTTTTGAGCTTAGCCAGAACACTTCGTTGTAGTTCAAAATCTCTGACGTATCAACTAACCAGCTAGAGTAACGGGAAAATCTGCATACAGTTTTAGGTGCACAAACAAGACCCTGGCACCAAATGAACCAACAGTTGTTTGCCACTTCAAGAAAATATTAGTTGTTATGATATGATTTGTTTTATCAGAAGCTCCCGCGTTTTGTGAAACTGAAGCTATTAGTATTTGGCAAATGAAAATTCCTCGTTACGTCAATTTTAACTTATTTTTTAGCTTCCTATCATAATACAAACAACATTGTTTTCGTCCATCACATGTTAATCAGGTTAGCAGTTGTGTCTTGTTCGTAAATAGACGATGTCATTATCAGAATATTAATTAATGTTCAAGCATCATGGTTGGTGAATCACAATCTTGTTAATGATGTTTCATTGATTTTACCTGTAATTTTATTAAAATTCTTTCCCATACCGAAGATAAAGACAACCCAAGGGTTCTGCAAGTGAGAAAGCACATAAAACAAATATTCATCTTGCAGCACATTAACGTTGTTCTGCTAGGAGGCGAGTTAATGGCATTTTGTACACTCTATGGATAATTCCATCTTAACTAGCATGATTGAATACCCAAATAAAGAATGAGTGATCGCCGTCTTCTGAGGGGTCTTCTAACGTTATTCTGCGCATCAGCCAAACTTAACAGGAGCAAGTTTATCTATAATCCCAGGTCTCAGCCATCCAACTCCAATAACAGTGGGCTTGTCAAAACCTTCATGGGTGTAGCTGATTATGGTATGCAAAGCTGCTTAATCGATCTACTGTTGACACTTTTTTTCACCTGATGCAATTTGATTTCATAAAGCTTTGGCCATAGTTTTCCAGTAACTGCACACAAGGATAACAGAGAGACTTCAAATGAAATGCACACGAATGGAAAGACCAAATTCCAAAAACAAGAAGCTATGAGTATCATGAGTTAAAAGAGACGACAAATCAGACTTTAGGCAACCTAATGCTGCAAATAAGACAGATTTCAACCGTCAACTTCTGACAGAAGCTACAAGGGGATGCTCTGATATGTTCAAATCAGATCACTAATTCCAAATCAAGATTGAATTCTTTAATAAAGACAAGGATGTCTAAACAATCAATCAATGTTTGCACCAGTAAATAACTCATAAGAGCAACAAACAGTAGCAATACAAATTAGCAACAGCTATATCATGAATTGAGTGGAACGTATTAAACCAAGAATTGTGCAACCAAGTCCAGTATGCAAGAAAATTATAGGCCACATTTACAACTTCAAAGATTTTTGTCAGTATAATAGCTTACCAAAAAGACGGTTGTCATTGCTATCCCATGCAATACCATTTAAAACATCAATGCCCTGAGAAGTAGAGAAAAATTCAGGTGCATCAGATGAAGAAGGAAATTATTAGTCTTCAAGTAACCACTATACTCTTTTAAAAAAAAAAAAGAAAACAAAAGACATATGCCCCCACACACACATGAGAGGAAGATAGTATCATTAAAAATGCAAGGAACTTCTGGCTAACAAAACACTAAAAAAATATCAAATAGACCACGTCAAATAAAAAACAGCTTTCAAAAAAGATGAATAAAGTTTTTTCCTTTTTCTCACAAAGACATGACATCTTATGTGTGACTAAATCCTCACCCTGTATCCAGCTGCTAGCAATCCTTTCCTGTAAAAACACAAGTGAAAACTATGATTCTGTGAAACTCTTAAGTCATATGGACAATATCATGATAAGATAACAGAAAATTATCAACTAATCCAGTTTAAGGAGCAGGCAAAAAAAAAAACAGGAGGAACACCTTAAATTTTCAAGAAGAATCCATCCAAGCAGAGTGCCATCTTTTTGAGAGATCCTTGCAATGCAATCAGTCTACATAAGGAAAACACAAACCTTTGAGGGCCCAATTATTTTACATTTGTAGCAAAAACCTGAAGCAAAATCTTCTCTTCAACAATGGTGAGGTTCCAAGCACTTTCAACAAAGAGTAGAGTGTACCTGCCAAACATTGGCCCAAATTTCACCATTTACAAACTCTAATTCATTGAGGTAGCGTACTTCCTGATCATTGTATTTCACAATGTTTCTTTTACTTACTGCATCAAACAACACAAATGAAGCATCATTCTGTACAACTCAAAAAACCAAAGACATATTAAGAGTTGTAGAGAAAAACCTTTCAATGTCTGAGGATCAAGCTGATACAGTGTTGAAGTTCCATCACTGCCAAACAAAACTTTACCATCAGTGGCCAGTCCCCAACCATCATGCATCTGATGAGTAAACTGTTTAACCTGCATTAAGTGACAAAAAAAAAAAAGTAAAGATCCAAAAACAAGAACTCTTCAGCCAACCAAAAAAAGAACACACCTCAATCTAACAAAAGAAACCATGGCAAAAAATTCTTAAAAGCACAGTAGGGCAGAAGATGCACAAAGTTGTATCGAAAGGAAAAGACCTGTCTAAAGTGCACTTCTATGTGCAGGAGAAAGCCAGGAACATTTCAAGATGGTGTGGTGAAAACAGAAATCATTTCAGAAACAATTAAAAGTGGCAGAATTTTCAGACACTGAAATGAGGGTTATTGTACCATATAATCATAGGGATGAAACAGAAACCCAAAAAAAACCAGGAACATCGTAGAAATGCTAACTTAGATGAGAAAATGATTTAACAGCATAGCAATATACTGCATACATATACAAGCCATAAAGAAAAATGGTGAAGCACAAACTTTGTTTAAATCATTTCGGTCATATATGAAACCCTTGTTCGTCTTCCAAGTTACTTGGAATAGCCTACAAAAGATCATAAAGAATTACTACATCAGAATAATAACTTTCTTAAGCATTTATACAGCTGCACATGTAAAATCAAGAATTTAAGAAACAAGATGTAATTGCAGTTATATTTGAAACAAAGTATACAAATAATCACTACCCATATATGCCCAACTATCTATTTAAGAGATAGATAGTTCTTCAATTTCAGGGCAGAAAAAGAGACATGAAATCATTAGGTCTATCATATTTGTGAAGTTTCTGCTCTATGATCAGGTCTATCATACTTGTGAGGCAGATGAGCTGTATATGTGAAATTCCAAGCGTGCAATGTTTTGTTTTCACAACATGTGTTTTGAATTAAACCCACAACATTAATATTACAGATGGGGGTACTCATATAGCAGGCAGTGGGGGAGGCAACAGATTTTCTTTGGTAGCTGATTCAGTGGTTATGAAAATATAATAAGTCAAATCTAACTTATGCCATCAATCATCTCAAAATCTGATAAACTGAAACTCCTATTCTTGAAAGAAATTTACGGTTGAGCAGCAAATCCAACTTTGTTAAATCAACAAAAGAACCAAAATGCAAGTGAGTCAAAACCTTTCTCCAAGAAGGGTTAAGCCTTCCCCGAAATAAGAGCTATCCATGTTATGAAGAACCTCAACCTGGACATGTGAAACACAATACAAAGCGTGAATTGAATATCCAACTTTATTGCAATTATTAAATCTTAAGAAACAGAAAACTGACTGAACAAAATTCTAAACCATGAGAAGTCTAAAATAAGAATTTGAAAGCGAGAGAAATACGTACCCTGCCGGACCTAAGATCAACTCTCCGAACTGATGACTGTAGTCATAAAAGTAGAAAGTTAATTGATGGATAAAACCAAACCAAATGTGATTACCACAAAAACGAAGAACGTTGCCTATATTTTTGTAGTGAAAGAGAAAGCAAACAAAAACACCTCGCCATAAAGGCCTGTGGACTCAAACATCGTATCGTTTTCTGCATAAAGAAGACCCTGATACCAAATTTGTCAATTAGCTACTTATAAATTCAAATCAGAGTATAAATCAAAGCTCGAACTGAAATTTTTTTTCTTAAATTAAATTAAAAAAATTAACCTATAATTAAATGTCATCAAAACTGAGAATTAGATTAAACCTGAGTAAAGGCGTTGGGGTCGTGAGGGAACTCATTGATCACTTGAATTGCATAGATTTGAGGTGATCGATTAGCAAACCGGAAAGAGTCCAAGGAGATCGAAGAAACGCCTAAGAGAGCGACAAGACCAAAGGTCATAAAGAATAAAACAAAGAGTGGTACTTTTGTAAGAACGAAATAAGAAGTTTGAGAAGTAGAAGGCATTGCGGTGTCTGGTTCGGGGACAGATCGCTTGCTGATGGACCTCTTCTTCAGAGATTTATTCCCCATAGAAAGACGACTTCATTAGCGATGTACGAAGAGAGATTGCGAGGGAGGAGCAGCGTCGGAAGATACAGCACGAGTCAATGCAATGAGGAGCTGCCTTTTGTGATTGGTTTGGCTGGTTGGTCAGCTGACTGGACTGGTTTCTCCTTTACGTGCATTAGAAAGAGCCGGATCAGCTAAGGCAGCCACCAATCACATAAAGCTAGCAACTAGTTGGCGCAATTTGATTGATCG
Source organism: Mallotus nudiflorus (assembly GCA_947683625.1). Taxonomy (NCBI): domain Eukaryota; kingdom Viridiplantae; phylum Streptophyta; class Magnoliopsida; order Malpighiales; family Euphorbiaceae; genus Mallotus; species Mallotus nudiflorus. The sequence goes on from CANTUR010001654.1 coordinate 76,700, forward strand.
GTAAAACAAATTTGTCATAATATTTTTAAAAAAATTATTAATTCGTGATATCATAAAATCAGAAATCATTCTTGTCGTGGACCCGCTCCAAAAGCCGGATAAAAAAATAGGGTAGGGTGTGATTTGACAAAAATGGACAACAAAAATAATATGCCCCTGATTGCATGGGGGCAGTTTGGTAAAAAAAATTAAGAAAGCTCAATGTATCATCACTCAAAACAAAAAAAGTTTTAGAATTCAATTGTGATATTTCGAAAAATAATGGGACATCTTAAAACTAAAATTGTAGTCAGGGGTGTCCAGGACCCGTCCCATCCGAATTTTTCATTTTGGACCAACCCAATAATAGGGAAATGGGTCGGAGTGAAGCGGGTAGTAAAGAGGATTGGAGGGTGGAAATTCGGTTTGCGGAGGACGGGCCAGTTGGCTCCCAGTGATAACCGACCTGTTCGATCTTCCAAAATCCTATATATCTATAATATATAACAGATAAAATTATGAAAATTTTTTTACTTATTATTATATAAAAATAAAATAATTTAATTATTTATTAATAAAAATAAATTTAAATTAATAAAAATATAATTTTAATTTGATAGAAAGTTTATTTTATATTTTAATTAAACGAATTTCTATTTTATCTCTAATAAAAATTAAATTAACTAAAATATAATTTTAATTTAATTATAAATGTGGATCCTATTTTATTTAGGTTAATTTCTATATATTTTATTTAAATTAATTTCTATTTTATCTCTAATAAAAATTCTAATTTAATTAAAAATATATTTTATATTCTAATTATGTTAACTTTTATTTTATTTCAAATAAAATTAATTTAATTAAATTTAATTCTAATATAATTGAAAGTATGTAACCTATTTTAATTAGGTTAACTTCTATTTTATTTCTAAAAAAATTAAATTAAATTAATTAATTAAAATGTAGTTCTAATTTAATTAAAAGTATATTTTCTATTTTAATTAGGTTAAATTTTATTTTATCTCTAATAAAAATAAAATTAATTAACATATAATTTTAATTTAATTAAAAGTATGTTTCCTATTTTAATTATGTTAATCTCTATATATCTAGAACAAAATTAAATTAATTAAAATTTTAGTGATAATTTGGTTTAAAATATATATTTTTATATTTTAATTAGGTCTACTTATATTTTATCCAATATAAATCAAAATATGATAATAAATTATGTCATTAGTAACTACATGAATAATAAGTATTAATTTTAAAAATTTTAATTTAATTGAAAGTATATTGTTTATTCTATTTAGGATAACTTTTATTTTATCTTTTATAAAAATTAATTTAAGTAAGATATAATTCTAATATAATTGAAAATATGTTTTTTATTTTAATTAGGTTAACTTCTATTTTATCTCTAACAAAGTTATATATATATATATATATATATATATATATATAATTAAAGTGTAATTATAATTTAATTGAAAGTATATTTCTTATTTGTCACGACCCAAAACAGGGGTCATGACTGGCATTAAGGAGCGAGAATTCTTTAGAATCTGGAACCCATAGCAAGCCTTAAAATAAAATAAAACATGCAATAATCTTATTAACATAATTAAAGTGCTCTGCAGCAGAAATAAAATCATAAATATTAAAATAATAATCCACCAAATGAAATTAAATCGAACAACTCATCTCATATATAAATAATCCTTTAATACAAAACCAATTCAAATATTTAAATTACATAACTCACACAAATAAATACATAAACCCCACATCTGATTACAACTACTGCAGTGTCTAGATTATAAAATAAAACTTAGATAAGCAGTTTACATAATGAAGCCGGTGTCACGACCCAAAATAGGGGTCATGACCGGCGCTAGGGAACAGGAATTCTTTCGAATCCGGAACCCGTAGCAAGCCTAAAAATATAATAAAACATACAATAATAATAATAACAACACTTAATGCAGTGGAAATAAAATCATAAATATCAAAATAATATTTCCATCAAACGAAATTAAATCGAATCCCTGTCTCATATATATAAATAAACTTTTAATACAAATCCAGTTCAATTTCTCAAAATACATAACTCACACAAATATAATATATAAAACCCATAATTAATTTACGACTACTGCAATGTCTAGATTATAAAAATAAAACTCAAGTGAGCAGTTTACATAAAAAAGCCGAGGCGGAAGAAATCTGGCGTACAGGCCTGCTACTGAGGTCTGAGGAAGAAGACTCTCCTGAAAAATGGTCAACAGAGGGGAGTCAGACCTCACTGAGTGAATTACTATAATATATATACATGCATACTAAATGACATTGCATACGGTCAATAGTATATATATAAATATATATACAGGCAAATACACACAGATGTAATAAAAATCATTTTTATATATTTGTTTGAAAACCATTGGTTATGAAGGATCAAATAGAACCCTAGTGTCACGACCCAAAACAGGGGCCATGATCGGCGCTAGGGAACGGGAATTCTTTCGAATCCGGAACCCGTAGCAAGCCTAAAAATAAAATAAAGCATGCCATAGTAACAGTAACAATATAATATGCAGCGGAAAATAAAAATCATAATATCATAATATTATCCACATCAACTGGATTTAAATCAAATTATCATCACATAAATATATAATCTTTAATACAAATCCAGTTTCAACATAATACATCTCTTTAAAATAAAATACATGAAATCCAATACTTTAATTCACAACTACTGCAGTGTCTAGATAAAATAAATAAGACTCAAGTATATAATTTACATAAAGAAGCCGGGGCGGAAGAAATCCGGCGTATCGACCTGCTACTGAGGTCTGAAGAAGTTGACTCTCCTGAAAAATAGTCAACGGAGGGGAGTCAGACCTCACTGAGTGAATTACTATAATATATATACATACACACTAAGTGATAATGCATACAGTCAACAATATATATAATATGTATATATACAGGAAATTTCACACAGATGCAACAAAATCATTTTTATATAATTTATCTGAAAAACCTCTTTTATGAAGGATCACATAGAACCCTAGAATATCACAACCTCAGAAAATAGTGTTAAACAACACTCTAGCCATATAGGCTCACTTATTCCAAATATATCCACTTAATCCATTTGGACAGTAGACTGGCCCCGAGACACTAAGTCAACCGAGCTCCAGCAGTCTAACTGCCAGTGTGATTGGCCCCGAGACACTTGGTCAACCGAGCTCCAGCAATCACACCCACAAACCACATCTCACATATCGATAATCATAATCAAATCAATATCCACAAATAGTTAGTAATATAGCCTAAAGCTATAGGCGTACCGGTACGTACTCGGTCATAGTGCTGCCCACTAGGTAGCACGTTCTATCGATATCCTTCATCATTAAATATAAAACATTCATTCACAATTAAATGATGCATGAATTTAAATAAAACAACAATATAAACCATATATATACCGGAAATATACCAAACATAAACCAGGTATATTTCGAGTATATATATATCAAATGAATTCAATCAAATTATAACTTAAGCTAGAAATATATTTAAAAACATTTTAAATATATTTTATTTACAAAACATGCATACAATTTAATATATACCAAAAATAAACCGAAAATATACTTAATATAAACTTAAGAAATAATCAAATTATTCATGCATATTTAATCAACATAAAACATGCATTTCTAAATCATGCATCCTAAGTATATATATATAGTATAGTAACTCACCTAATGCGCTCCACGAGACAGGTCAGACGGGCCTGGTCCACTAGCCCTCGGTCTCGGCGCAACTAAACAAGAAATAAATAACCGATATCAGAATAACCCTAATAGAAATCCTAGAATTCAATCTAGAGTATTAAAATACGAAAACAGAATTAGGGTTCGACTGGACATCACATTTTACGAGAATTCTACCGAAAATCGGGCAGAACCTCCCCTGTAAAACGGACATCTCTCTACTCAAAAGAGTAGAGCCGACCCTGCAAAGAAAATACACTTCGAAAAATAGGCTCAACACAAATCCATAACCCCTCGGTCGGACTCCAGACTACAATCTGCCGACCGGGGTCCACAAACACAGAATAATTTCAGATATACCAAAAATATCCTTAAATCACAGAACTACATTTTATAGGTAGAAATTACATAATTAACCTTAAAACACTGTAAAAACCGAATAAAACTCATTTTATTAGAAAAACCGTATATTATATATATAATTGAAAATAATTCACGAAAAATAGTTTTAATTAGTTAAAAATACCAAATATTTTGTAGAAATCATTTTTATACCTTAAATAACTAATAAAACCAATTAAATTACATTTTTAGACAATTTAGGGTAAAATTACCAAAATACCCCTATATATATAAATATACTTAAATTACTTCAAAAATTCACCAAAAATCATACAATTACCCAAAATTAATTTTCTCAACATATTTATCAATAATATCAATATTTAAACTCAATTAACCAATTAAATTCAAATAAAAACACAATTAACCTAATTTTTCCAAAATTCCATAAACTTCAATAATTCAAAATAAATACTTAGAAATTCATAAAAATTCCAAATAAATTCCTATAATTCATTTCAACACCTAATTCAACCATAAACTCCAATTTCATAATTTAAATAATTAATTTCCGAAAATTAGAAAATAATATTAAAATATTCAAAAATACCCAAAAATCCAAAAAATCTCCAAAAATTCTACAAAAATTCATACATGTATATTAAGCTACTAGGAACAACATTTGTGAAGGAAGTTTTCATGAATCATCCAATTCGAAGCTCAAAAAAATCGAAAACCTTAATAGGCCGAAATTGACAAAATCGAAACCTAAGCAATTCTAGACCATTTTAGCTCAAACCAAAGCTAGAATCACACTCACCGGAGCTCAAGGAGAAGAAAGAGACCAGCGGTGTCGAAAACGGTGGCCGAAATCGACGTGATCGACGGTGGATCGATTTTCGGCTTCTCCGGCCAAAATCGACTTCCAGACGCCGGAAACGGCCTCCTCAGGCGGCGGAATTGGTCGGGGAAGACGGTGGCACACCGGACGGCACACCCACGGTGAAGAAATGGCACGGCAGCGACCGGAAACGGAGAAGGGAAGAATCGGGGAAGAAAGGGATGATCGAGGGCAAAATGGTAATTTTCCAAACTTTTTGATTTTTGACAAATATATGTATATATATATACTTTATACTATATATTAAAATAATATTAAATTACACACATCAAATATACACCACACACATAAAATTTAATATTTTCATAATTTATACTAAATAAAATTAATTAAATAACAATAAAACAATTAAATACTTAATAAAATATTAGGGAAATAATAAACCCTAATTAAGTAAATATACACACACAGGCTTTATTTAATAATTTAAAAATATGTATGAGTTCATGCAAGTCCGTAAATACATTTAAAATAATTAATAATACATTGTTTACGTGAAAATTTCCCCGGAAATGCAAGTCTCGGGAAAATTTTACGTAAAACACTGAAAATAATATACAGTAATTAAAATAGGTTTCAAATACATATCAACTCGTAAAAATATCATATAATGTACAGAAATTATTAACACTGCATATCCCGGTACAGTGTAAAAATATTTTTAAAAACACGGGATATTACACCTAGAATATCGCAACCTCAAATCAGTGTCAGACAACACTCTAGCCACACAGTCTCACTTATTCCAAAATATTCACTTATTCCATTTAGACAGTAGACTGGCCCCGAGACACTAAGTCAACCGAGCTCCAGCAGTCTGACTGTCAGTGTGATTTGCCCTGAGACACTAGGTCAACCAAGCTCCAGCAATCACACCCCCAAACCATATCTCACACATCAAATAATTATATCCAATCAATATCCACAAATAGGTTAGTAATATAGCCTAAGTGATATAAGCGTACCGGTACGTAGTCGGTCGTAGTGCTGCCCGTTAGGTAGCACGTTCTATTGATATCCTTCATTAATAAATATAAAACATTCATTCACAAATAAATGATGCATGAATTTAAATAAAATAATAATATAAACCATATATATACTGAAAATATACCAAAAGTAAACTAGGTATATTTCGAGTATATATACGTCAAACAAGTCTAATATAATAGCAAAATAAGCTAGAAATATATTCAAAAACATTTTAAACATAAATGGTTAATAAAGCATGCATATAATTTAATATATACCAAAAATAAACCAAAAATAAACCAAAAGTAAACTAAAAATAAACTTAAATACTAATCAAATTATTTATGCATATTTAGTCAAAATAAAACATACATTTCTAAATTATGCACCCTAAAGCATATATATATATAGAATAGTAACTCACACTTAGTGCGCTCCTCGAGAGGGATCCGACGGGCTTGGTCCACTAAGCCCTCGGTCTCGGCGCAACTAAACAAACAATAACAACAGGAATCAGAATAAATCTAACAAAAGTTCTAAGGACTCAATCTAGATTACTAGACACAAAATTAGAATTAGGGTTCGACCAGACATCACGTTTTACGAGAATTCTATCGAAAATTCGACAGAACCTCCCCTGTAAAACGGACATCTCTCTACTCAAAGAGTAGAGCCAACCCTGCAAAGAAACAAACTTCGAAAAAATAGACACAGAATTACATCCACCACCCCTCGGTCGGACTCCAAACTACAATTTACCGACCGAGGTCCACAATTCACAGAACAATATAAAAATATCAAAAATACCCTTAGATCACAGAAATACATTTTATAAGTAGAAATTACATAATTAACCTTAAAACACAATAAAAATCGATAAAAACTCATTTTATTAGTAAAATCGTATATTATATATATGATTGAAAATAATTCACGAAAAATAGTTTTAATTAATTAAAAATACTAAATAATTTGTAGAAATCATTTTTATACCTTAAATAATTATTAAAACCAATTAAATTATATTTTTAGCCAATTTTGTGTAAAATTACCAAAATGCCCCTATATATATAAATATACTAAAATTACTTAAAAAATTCACCAAAAAATAGTATAATTATCCAAAATTAATTTTCTCAAAATATTTATCAATAATATCAATAATTAAACTCAATTAACCAATTAATTTCAATTAAAAACACAATTAACCAAATTTTCCAAAAAATTCCATAAACTAATTAAATTCAAAATAAATGCATAGAAATTCATAAAAATTCCAAATAAATTTCTATAATATATTTCAACACCTATATTTATCATAAAACACAATTTCATAATTTATTTAATTAATTTCCAAAAATTAGAAAAAAATAATAAAATATTCAAAAATACCCAAAAATCAAAATAAATTCCAAAAATTCTACAAAAATTCAAACATATAGATTAAGCTACTATGATCAACATTTGTTAAGGGACTTTTCATGAATCAACAAGAAAAATTCAAAAAAAAAAATCAAAAACCTAATTTGGCCAAAATGGAAAAATTGAAAAACAAGGAAATCAAGGGAGTTTGAGCTCAAACCAAAGCTAGAATCAAGATTACCTTTGCTTGAGGAGTCCAAAGACACCGGAAATGCAAAGTTTGGTGGCCGGAGGAGGAAGAACCGTCGAAGCTTGGAGGTTCGGCCAAAAATGGTAGAAAATGAGCTAGCCGGCGCCGGGGAAGATGACCGGAGTGGTGAGGCAGCGAAGGAAGACGGCGACACGCAGGGGAGGCACACTGTTGGTCGGTGATCGGACGGCGAGGGTGAGGGAGATGGGTTTCGGGGAAGAGGAAGAAAATCGAAGGAAAAAGAAAAGAAAAGAAAGAAAAAGAAAAAGAAAAAAGAAAAAAAAAGAATTATGTATATATATATATATATATATATATATATATATATATATATATATATATATATATATATATATTATAATATAGTATATTAATAGAATACTTGGAAAAATTATCCACCATACACATAATTTAATATTTTAAAATTTAATGCTAAATAAAAATAATTAAATATCAATAAAACTAATAAATAAATAATAAAATATTAGGGTAATTAATTAAACCCTAATTAAATAAAAAAATACACAAATATGCTTTATTTAGTATTTGAAAAATATATATGAGTTCATGCAATTATGGAAATTCATTTAAAATAATTAAATATAAATAGTTTACGTATCATTTCCCTGAAAATGCAAGTCCCGGGAAAATTTTACGTAAAGTACTTAAAATAATATTAAAACAATTAAAATCAATTTTAATTAAACAACAACTCATGAAATATCAATATCATATATAAGAATTATTAACACTGCATATCTCGATGCAATATAAAAATATTTAAAAACATGGGATATTACAATCTTCCCCCCTTACAAGAATTCATCCCCGAATTCCAGAAAGAAAATGATCACAAGATCAGGAAGGAAAGAGATACGGGTAAGAAGCTCGCATCTCAGCTTCAGTCTCCCACGTATGTTCCTCAACTCTGTCGCTACGCCACAGAACCTTGACCATCGGAATCTGCTTCGAACGCAACTGTCGAACTTGATAATCAACGATCGCCACAGGTTCTTCCACAAACGTCAAATCTTCACTTACTTCTACATTGTCGGGCTGCAACACATGTGAAGAGTTTGAGATATACTTCCTTAACATCGAGATATGAAATACTGGATGCACTTGTGACATACTCGGAGGCAAAGCCAACCGATACGTAACAGTGCCAACTCTCTCCAGAATCTCAAACGGTCCGATATATCTCGGTGCTAACTTACCCTTCCTGCCAAATCTCATTACACCCTTCATCGGAGATACCTTCAGAAAAATAAAATCTCCAACCTGAAACTCCACATCTCTACGCCTAGGATTCGCATAACTCTTCTGTCTACTAACTGCGGTCTCTAATCTGCCCTTGATCACGGCGACTTTCTCTGCAGCATCATGAACCATCTCAGGTCCAGTCAAAGCTCTCTCACCAATCTCATCCCAACTCAAAGGGGATCTACACTTCCTTCCATACAATGCCTCATATGGTGCCATGCCGATACTGCTATGGTAGCTGTTATTATATGCAAACTCAACGAGTGGAAAATGATCATCCCAGTTACCTCCCAAATCCAAGACACACATCCTCAACATATCTTCCAGTGTCTGGATCGTCCTCTCTGATTGACCATCTGTCTGAGGATGAAAAGCAGTACTGAAGTCCAACCTAGTGCCCATCGCTTCCTACAACTTTTGCCAAAAATGAGAAGTAAACACTGAACCTCTGTCTGATACAAGGGACACAGGCACTCCATGAAAGCACACAATATGCTTCATATACAGTTTCGCCAATCTAGCTACAGAATAAGTGGCTTTCACAGGTAGGAAATGTGCAGACTTCGTCAACCTGTCTACAATCACCCAGATGGAATCGTATCCATCCTTAGAACGAGGCAAACCGACCATAAAATCCATAGCTATCCTTTCCCATTTCCACTCGGGAATAGGAAGAGGCTGAAGCTTCCCAGAAGGCTTCTGATGTTCAGCTTTCACTTGCTGACACGTCAGACATTTAGCAATATAATCAGCGACATCCTTCTTCAATCCATCCCACCAGTATAGATCTCTAATACTGTGGTACATCTTAGTAACACCTAGATGTACGCTATAGGCTATAGAATGTGCTTCCTCTAGGATCTCTTCTCTCAAATCATCCACATCAGGAACACACAATCTACCACTGATCCACAACAGACCATCATCATCGAGTGTGAAATCAGTGAACTTCCCTGCTCAAACATTCTTTGCAAGCTCTTCTAGAATAAGATCTCGGCTTTGAGCTGCTTTAATCCTATCCCTCAGTACAGATCGCACCTTAAATTGAGCTAGCAGTCCACCTGATCTACTTATCTTCATCATTAGACCTTGATCCACCAACAGCTACAACTCCTGGATCAACGGTCCTCCTCTCAACACTGATGTGAGCAAGACTGCCTGAGGACTTTCTACTCAAGGCATCTGCTACCACATTAGCCTTGCCCGGATGATATAATATCTCACAGTCATAATCCTTTAATAATTCTAACCATCTCCTCTACCTCAGATTCAGATCTCTTTGCTGGAAAATGTACTTAAGGCTCTTGTGATCAGTAAATATCTCACAAGTCACCCCGTACAGATAATGTCTCTAGATCTTCAGAGCAAAGATCACTGCAGCCATTTCAAGGTCATGTGTAGGATAGTTCTGCTCATGCTTCTTCAACTATCTTGAAGCATAGGTGTCACGACCCAAAACAGGGGCCATGACCGGCGCTAGGGAACGGGAATTCTTTCGAATCCGGAACCCGTAGCAAGCCTAAAAATAAAATAAAACATGCAATAATAGTAGCAATATATAATGCAGCGGAAATGAAAATCATAAATATCATAATATTATTTCCACCAACTGGATTTAAATCAAATTCTCATCATTTCATATATATAAATCTTTTAATACAAATTCAGTTCAAATATATATAATACAACATCTCTTTAAATATTTAATGACTACTGCAGTGTCTAGATAAAATAAATCCAAGACTCAGAGAAGCAGTTTACATAAAGAAGCCGGGGCGGAAGAAATCTAGCGTACAGGCCTGCTACTGAGGTTTGAAAACGATGACTCTCCTGAAAAATTATCAACGAAGGGAAGTCAGACCTCACAGAGTGAATTACTATAATATATATACATCACACTAAATGACAATGCATACAGTCAACAATATATATATATATAATATGTATATATACAGGCAAATACACACAGATGCAGAAAAATCATTTTATATATATTTTATTGAAAATCATCTTTTATGAAGGATCACATAGAACCCTAGAATATCGCAACCTCAAAAATAGTGTCAAACAACACTCTAGCCACACAGGCTCACTTAATCCAAATATATCTACTTAATCCATTTAGACAGTAGACTGGCCCCGAGACACTAAGTCAATTGAGCTCCAGCAGTCTGACTGCCAGTGTGATTGGCCCCGAGACACCTGGTTAACGGAGCTCCAGCAATCACACCCCCAAACCATATCTCACACATCAAGATAATCATAACCAATCAATATCCACAAATAGGTTAGTAATATAGCCTAAATGCTATAAGCGTACCGGTACGTACTCGGTCCTAGTGCTGCCCACTAGGTAGCACGTTCTATTGATATCCTTCATTAATAAATATAAAACATTCATTCACAAATAAATGATGCATGAATTTAAATAACATAACAATATAAACCATATATATACTGAAAATATACCAAAAGTAAACCAGGTATATTTCGAGTATATATACGTCAAATAAATCCAATTAAATCATAAATTAAGCTCGAAATATATTTAAAAACATTTTAAATATAATTTATTCATAAAACATGCATATAATTTAATATATACCAAAAATATACTTAAATACAAATCACGTTATTTATGCATATTTAGTCAAAATGAAACATGTATTTCTAAAATCATGCATCCTAAGCATATATATATAAAATAGTAACTCACCCTAGTGCGCTCCACAAGATGGGTCCGACGGGCCTGGTCCACTAGCCCTCGGTCTCGGCGCAACTAAACAAATAATAAATAATAGACATTAGAATAAACCTAACAGAAATCCTAGAATTCGATCTAGAGTATTAAACACAGAATTGATATTAGGGTTCGATCAAACATCACGTTTTACGAGAATTCTACCAAAAATTCGACAGAACCTCCCCTGTAAAATGGACATCTCTTTGCTCAAAGAGTATAGCCAACCCTGCAAAGAAACACACTTCGAAAATAAACACCACATCTCATTCATAACCCCTCGGTCGGACTCCAAACTACAGTCTACCAACCGGGGTCCACAAATACAGAACAATTTCAGAAATACCAAAAATATCCTTATAACATAGAAATTCATTTTATAGGTAGAAATTACATAATTAACCTTAAAACATTGTAAAAACCGATAAAAACTCATTTTATTTGAAAAACCGTATATTATATATATAATTGAAAATAATTCACGAAAAATAGTTTTAATTAGTTAAAAATACTAAATAATTTCTAGAAATCATTTTTATACCTTAAATAACTATTAAAACCAATTAAATTACATTTTTAGCCAATTTTTGTGTAAAATTATCAAAATACCCCTATATATATAAATATACTAAAATTACTTCAAAAATTCACCAAAAATAGTATAATTATCCAAAAATTAATTTTCTTAACATATTTATCAATAATATCAATAATTAAACTCAATTTACCAATTAAATTCAAATAAAAACACATTTAACCTAATTTTTCCAAAATTACATAAACTCAAATAATTCAAAATAAATACTTAGAAATTCATAAAAATTCCAAATAAATTCCTATAATTCATTTCAACACCTAATTTAACGATAAAACATAATTTCATAATTTAAATAATTAATTTCCGAAAATTAGAAAATAATATTAAAATATTCAAAAATACCCAAAAATCCAAAAAATCTCCAAAAATTCCACAAAAATTCATACATGTAGATTAAGCTACTAGAATCAACATTTGTGAAGGGATTTTTCATGAATCAATCAATTCAAAGCTCAAAAAAATCAAAAACCCTAATATGGCCGAATTGGAAAATTCGAAACCTAAGCAAATCAAGACCATTTAAGCTCAAACCAAAGCTAGAATCACACTCACCGGAGCTCAAGGAGAAGAAAGAGACCAACGGTGTCGAAAATGGTGGCCGAAATCATGGTCGACGGCGAGGAGAAGAATTTCGGCCAAAATGGAAGAAAAGAGGCTGCTGGCGCTGGGAAAAAAGGCTGTTGGCAGTGAGGAACGACTGAGGATGATGGTGGCAAGCCGGGAGGCACACCGATGGCCGGGGATCAGGAGTTGCAGCGATGAGGGGAAGGGGTCGCACGGGAAGAAGAAGAAGAAGAAAAAAAAGAAAAGAAACGAAAAGAAAAAGAAAAAGAAAAAGAAAAAAGAAAAAGGAAAAAAAGAAATAATAAAATATTATGTATATATATTATAATATTGTGTATAAATAAAATATGTGAAAAAATTGCACACCACACATTATTATATTAATTTAATAAACAAATAATAATAAAATATTAGGGTAATATATTAAACCCTAATCAAATAAATAATTACATACATAAGCTTTCTTTAGTAATTTAAAAATACGTATGAGTTCATGTAAGTTCAAAAATATATTTAATATAATTAATAATAAATTATTTACGTGAAAATTTCCCCGAAAATAAAAGTCTCGGGAAAATTTTACGTAAAGCACTGTAAACAATGCACAATAATTAAAATAGGTTTTAAATACATATCAACTCGTAAAAATATCATAATATATATACAAAATTATTAACACTGCATATCCCGATGCAGTATTAAAATATTTAAAAATACGGGATATTACAATAGGCTATCACCATACCATTCTGCATCAACACACAACCAAGGCCAACTCTAGAGGCATCACAATAAACTGTGAACTTGTCCACACTATTAGGCAAAGCTAACACTGGGGCTGTGGTCAATTTCTCCTTCAACAATTAAAAACTGTTCTCACAAGCTTCTGACCACTCAAATCTAACATTCTTATGAGTCAAGCGAGTTATAGGGGTTGCAATTCTAGAAAAATCTTGCACAAACCGCCTATAATACCCGGCTAAACCCAGAAAACTTTGAATCTCTGTAACAGAAGTCGGTCTAGGCCACTCAGACACTGCTTTAATCTTCTGTGGATCAACCTGGATACCTTCTTTAAATACCACGTGTCCAAGAAAAGAAACACTCTCCATCCAGAAATCACACTTCGAGAATTTAGCATAAAGCTGATGATCTCTCAGTGTCTGTAGTACAATCCTCAAGTGATATACATGCTCCTCTAAACTCCTAGAATAAACCAGTATATCATCGATGAAGACTACCACAAACTGATCCACATATAGTCTGAATACCCTGTTCATCAGGTCCATAAAAGCTGCTGGTGCATTAGTCAAACCAAAAGACATCACCAGAAACTCATAATGGCCATATTGAGTGCGGAACGCTGTCTTAGGAACATCGGCTTCACTAATCCACAACTGATGATAACCCGACCTCAAATCAACCGTAGAAAAGAACTGTGCAGCTTGTAGCTGATCAAACAAGTCATCTATCCTCGGGAGAGGATACTTGTTCTTCACTATCACCTTATTCAGCTCTCTGTAATCAATGCACAGTCTCAAGGTACCATCCTTCTTCTTCACAAACAGGACTGGTGCACCCCAAGGAGAAACACTAGGTCTAATAAAACCCTTATCCAACAACTCTTGCAACTGCTCCTTCAACTCTTTCAACTCTGCAGGAGCCATTCTGTAGGGTGACATAGATATAGGAGTAGTACCTGGAACCACATCTATACAGAACTCAATCTCTCTATGAGGTGGTAAACCTGGCAACTCCTCGGAAAAAACATCAGGAAACTCACAAGCAACAGGAACATTTATGAGTGATAACTTCTCAACTGAAGTATCCCTGACCAATGCTAAATATCCCTGACATCTTTTCCTTACTAATTTCCTAGCCGTAATAGCAGAAATAAGATTCTGAGGTGCTGAACTCCTATCACCCATAAACTTAAATTCTTCTTCATTAGGAATTCTGAAGGTCACCTCTTTATTCCTGCAATCTACCACGACATAGTACTGAGATAACCAATCCATTCCTAGAATGACATCAAACTCCATCACATCCAACAGAATCAAATTAGCAGGTAATTCTCTATCTCCCACGAGAACTGGATAACCAGAAAGAATAATATCGATGTCCAAGGAATCGCTCAGAGGAGTGGCAACAGACAAAGGAAAAGCCATCCTCGAAGCTTGCCAACAAGATTTAGAAGCAAAAAAAGGAGAAACAAATGAATGCGTGGCACCCGGATCAAACAAAACCTATGCATCCAGGTAACAAACAGAAATAATACCTGCCACGATTGCATTAGATGCCTGAGCATCCTGTTGAGTGAGATGGAAAACTCTGGCATGTCCTTGACCTCCCTGCTGACTGGTAGAAGCCTGGCCAACACCTTTGGCACCTCCTCTAGTACCTCTACCATGACTCTGCTATGGAACAAGCTGAGTGGAACTCTGATGCTGGGCTGGAGGTAACTGAAATGGCACGGGTGCAGCACTAGCAATCGACTGCTGTGGGAATCGCGGAATCTGTGGCTGTTGATACCCCGAGTAAGGACACGATCTGGCAAAATGTCCTGTCTGCCCGTATCTGAAACATGTCAGTGGTGTTAGATAACACGGTCCCTGATGAACTCTACCACAAGTCTGACAAACACTGGCCGCTGATCCAGAACTACGACCACTGCTACTGCTCGATGCACCTGACCCGAATCTGAACGATCTACGCTGACCTCCACGGCCATGTCTACTGCTCTGATGCACTCGCTGTTGCTGTCTCTGACTCTGCTGAGTCGGACCTCACTGCTGACTACTCGATCCAACATGAAAACTCAAATACGGAGTAGCCTGCAACCCACTCGACTGAACTCCTAGTTGGTAATAATCAGGCATCGCTCCCTACCTAACTAGCCTCAGCTCAATCTCCTTAGCTAACTCAATCACAGACTCCAGAGTAAGGCCTGCTGTAGGCATACCAGTAAACGCTGAACCCAAACCAGTGACATACGTAGTGACCGCAAAGTATTGATCTCGCATCAGGTCCTCTGCATATCTACCCAATCGAAGAAACTCTCGGGTGTACTCCTCTACAGATCAATCTCCATGAGAAATATTGGTCAAACGGAGATGATAGCTCAAACGAAGAGGCTCTGGACATAATCTCCTTATAAATCGCTCTCTGAACTAAGACCAGGTCATCGTCATCATATAAGGCTGGATCATCTGAATGAACCAATCTAAGGCTGGTCCCTCGACAGATAACTCGACGATCATGATCCGCTGGTACTCGGTATGAGCAGTCCGAGTCCTAGTCTTAATCGCGTGCAGAAAATCTAACGGATCGGAAGTACCATCAAAAGCAATCTTGCCAACTCGGGCATAGAACAAAGCTGCCTTAGGGTCAGACATACCCTGCTGATAGGCAGGCTGAACAGGCTGAACAACTGGAGGAACAAGAACATCAAACTCAGGCTCTACAGGCTCCTCTTCCTGTAACTCTCTCTGCCTACGGTGACCTGCCGCTCCTCGAGGTCTACCTCTGCCATAACCTCTACATCTAACTGGCTGCTCAGGAGGTAAAACCTCATCTTGAAAAGACTCATCATCCTCGGCCTCAATGACCGGTGGGGCGACATGCGCTCGCCTCCTCATTCTGAAAAGACAAATGGCAAGATTCAGACAAAACAGACAACAGAGGAATAACGTAGAAAACTAAAGCAAGGAATACTTATCAAGACATACTCGAACCTAATTCACTGCAGTAGTTCAACAGAAAACACAACTTTGAAAACTAGGGCCACAACTCACACAACTAAGCCCTAACACATAACTCTGCTCTGATACCAACTTTGTCACGACCCCTGTTGGCGCTAGGGAACGAGAATTCTTTCGAATCTGGAACCCGTAGCAAGCCTAAAAATAAAATAAAACATGCAATAATAGTAGTAATATATAATGCAGCGGAAATGAAAATCATAAATATCATAATATTATTTCCACCAACTGGATTTAAATCAAATTCTCATCATTTCATATATATAAATCTTTTAATACAAATTCAGTTCAAATATATATAATACAACATCTCTTTAAATATTTAATGACTACTGCAGTGTCTAGATAAAATAAATCCAAGACTCATAGAAGCAGTTTACATAAAGAAATCGGGGCGAAAGAAATCCGGCGTACAGGCCTGCTACTAAGGTCTGAAAATGATGACTCTCCTGAAAAATTGTCAACGGAGGGGAGTCAGACCTCACTGAGTGAATTACTATACATACACACTAAATGACAATGCATACAGTCAACAGTATATATATATAATATGTATATATACAGGCAAATACACACAGATGTAGAAAAATCATTTTATATATATTTTATTGAAAATCATCTTTTATGAAGGATCACATAGAACCCTAGAATATCGTAACCTCGAAAATGGTGTCAAACAACACTCTAGCCACATAGGCTCACTTAATCCAAATATATCCACTTAATCAATTTAGACAGTAGACTGGCCCCGAGACACTAAGTCAACCGAGCTCCAGTAGTCTGACTGCCAGTGTGATTGGCCCCGAGACACTTGGTCAACCGAGCTCCAGCAATCACACCCCCAAACCATATCTCATACATCAAGATAATCATAACCAATAAATATCCATAAATAGGTTAGTAATATAGCCTAAATGCTATAAGCGTACCGGTACGTACTCGGTCCTAGTGCTGCCCACTAGGTAGCACGTTCTATTGGTATCCTTCATTAATAAATATAAAACATTCATTCACAAATAAATGATGCATGAATTTAAATAACATAACAATATAAACCATATATATACTGAAAATATACCAAAAGTAAACCAGGTATATTTCGAGTATATATACGTCAAATAAATCCAATTAAATCATAAATTAAGCTCGAAATATATTTAAAAACATTTTAAATATAATTTATTCATAAAACATGCATATAATTTAATATATACCAAAAATATACTTAAATACAAATCACGTTATTTATGCATATTTAGTCAAAATGAAACATGTATTTCTAAAATCATGCATCCTAAGCATATATATATAAAATAGTAACTCACCCTAGTGCGCTCCACGAGATGGGTCCGACGGGCCTGGTCCACTAGCCCTCGGTCTCGGTGCAACTAAACAAACAATAAATAATAGACATCAGAATAAACCTAACAGAAATCCTAGAATTCGATCTAGAGTATTAAACACAGAATTGATATTAGGGTTCGACCAAACATCACGTTTTACGAGAATTCTACCAAAAATTCGACAGAAACCTCCCCTGTAAAATGGACATCTCTTTGCTCAAAGAGTAGAGCCAACCCTGCAAAGAAACACACTTCGAAAATAAACACCACATCTCATTCATAACCCCTCGGTCGGACTCCAAGCTTCAGTCTACCGACCGGGGTCCACAAATACAGAATAATTCCAGAAATATCAAAAATATCCTTATAATATAGAAATTCATTTTATAGGTAGAAATTACATAATTAACCTTAAAACACTGTAAAAACCGATAAAAACTCATTTTTATTTGAAAAACCGTATATTATATATATAATTGAAAATAATTCACGAAAAATAGTTTTAATTAGTTAAAAATACTAAATAATTCTAGAAATCATTTTTATACCTTAAATAACTATTAAAATCAATTAAATTACATTTTTAGCCAATTTTTATGTAAAATTACCAAAATACCCATATATATGTAAATATACTAAAATTACTTCAAAAAATTCACCAAAAATAGTATAATTATCCAAAAACTAATTTTCTCAACATATTTATCAATAATATCAATAATTAAACTCAATTTACCAATTAAATTCAAATAAAAACACATTTAACCTAATTTTCCCCAAATTACATAAACTCCAATAATTCAAAATAAATACTTAGAAATTCATAAAAATTCCAAATAAATTCCTATAATTCATTTCAACACCTAATTTAACGATAAAACACAATTTCATAATTTAAATAATTAATTTCCGAAAATTAGAAAATAATATTAAAATATTTAAAAATACCCAAAAATCCAAACAATCTCCAAAAATTCCAAAAAAATTCATACATGTAGATTAAGCTACTAGGATCAACATTTGTGAAGGCAGTAGTTTTCATGAATAAATCAATTCAAAGCTCAAAAAAATCAAAAACCCTAATATGGCCGAATTGGAAAATTCGAAACCTAAGCAAATCAAGACCATTTAAGCTCAAACCAAAGCTAGAATCACGCTCACCGGAGCTCAAGGAGAAGAAAGAGACCTGCGGTGTCGAAAATGGTGGCCGGAATCGTGGTCGACGGCGAGGAGAAGAATTTCGGTCAAAATAGAAGAAAAGAGGCTGCCGGCGTCGGGGGAAGAAGGCTGCTGGCGGCGGGGAACGGTTGAGGACGATGGTGGCAAGCCGGGAGGCACACCGACAGCCAGGGATCGGGAGTTGCAGCGGTGAGGGGAAGGGGTCACGCGGGAAGAAGAAGAAGAAGAAAAAGAAAAGAAAAGAAAAGAAAAAGAAAAAGAAAAAAGAAAAAGGAAAAAAAGAAATAATAAAATATTATGTATATATATTATAATATTGTGTATAAATAAAATTTGTGGAAAAATTGCACACCACACATTATTATATTAATTTAATAAACAAATAATAATAAAATATTAGGATAATATATTAAACCCTAATTAAATAAATAATTACATACATAGGCTTTATTTAGTAATTTAAAAATACGTATGAGTTCATGCAAGTCCGAAAATATATTTAATATAATTAATAATAAATTATTTACGTGAAAATTTCCCCGAAAATAAAAGTCTCGGGAAAATTTTACGTAAAGCACTGTAAACAATGCACAATAATTAAAATAGGTTTTAAATACATATCAACTCGTAAAATATCATAATATATATACAAAATTATTAACATTGCATATCCCGATGCAGTATTAAAATATTTAAAAGTACGAGATATTACAATAGGCTATCACCCTACCATTCTGCATCAACACACAATCAAGGCCAACTCTAGAGGCATCACAATAAACTATGAACTTGTCCACACTATTAGGCAAAGCTAACACTGGGGCTATGGTCAATTTTTCCTTCAACGACTAAAAACTGTTCTCACAAGCTTCTGACCACTCAAATCTAACATTCTTCTGAGTCAAACGAGTCATAGGGGTTGCAATTCTAGAAAAATCTTGCACAAACTGCCTATAATACCGGCTAAACCCAGAAAACTTTGAATCTCTATAACAGAAGTCGGTCTAGGCCACTCAGACACTGTTTTAATATTCTGTGGATCAACCTGGATACCTTCTTTAGATACCACGTGTCCAAGAAAAGAAACACTCTCCATCCAGAAATCACACTTCGAGAATTTAGCATAAAGCTGATGATCTCTCAGTGTCTGTAGTACAATCCTCAAGTGATATACATGCTCCTCCAAACTCCTAGAATAAACCAGTATATCATCGATGAAGACTACCACAAACTGATCCACATATGGTCTGAATACCCTGTTCATCAGGTCCATAAAAGCTGTTGGTGCATTAGTCAAACCAAAAGACATCACCAGAAACTCATAATGGCCATATCTAGTGAGGAATGTCGTCTTAGGGACATCGGCTTCACTAATTCGCAGATGATGATAACCTGACCTCAAGTCAATCTTAGAAAAGAACTGTGCACCCTGTAGCTAATCAAACAAGTCATCTATCCTCGGGAGAGGATACTTGTTCTTCACTGTCACCTTGTTCAGCTCTTTGTAGTCAATGCACAGTCTCAGGGTACCATCCTTCTTCTTCACAAATAGGACTGATGCACCCCAAGGAGAAACACTGGGTCTGATAAAACCCTTATCCAACAACTCTTGCAACTGCTCCTTCAACTCTTTCAACTCTGTAGGAGCCATTCTGTAGGGCGGCATAGATATAGGAGTAATGCCTAGAACCACATCTATACAGAACTCAATCTCTCTGTGAGGTGGTAAACCTGGCAACTCCTCAGAAAAAACATCAGGAAACTCACAAGCAACAGGAACATCTGTGAGTGACAACTTCTCCACTGAAGTATCCCTGACCAATGCCAAATATCCCTAACATCCTTTCCTCAATAACTTTCTAGCCGTAATAGCAGAAATAAGATTTTGAGGTGTTGAACTCCTATCACCCACAAACTTAAAATCTTCTTCATTAGGAATTCTGAAAATCACCTCTTTATTCCTGCAATCTACCATGGTATAGTGCTGAGATAACCAGTCCATACCCAAAATAACATCAAACTCCATCATATCCAACAGAATCAAATCAGCGGGGAATTCTCTATCTCCCACGAGAATTGGACAACCAGAAAGAACAATATTGGTGTCCAAGGAATCGCTCAGAGGAGTGGCAATGGACAAAGGAAAAAGCCATCCTCGAAGCTTGCCAACAAGATTTAGAAGCAAAAACGGGAGAAATGAATGAATGCGTGGCACCCGGATCAAACAAAACCCAAGCATCCAGGTAACAAACAGAAACAATACCTGCCACGACTGTATTAGATGCCTGAGCATCCTGCTGAGTGAGATGGAAGACTCTGGCTTGTCCTTGACCTCCCTGCTAACTGGTAGAAGCCTGGCCAACACCTCTGGCACCTCCTCTAGTACCTCTACCACGACTCTGTTGTGGAACAAGCTGAGTGGAACTCTGATGCTGGGCTGGAGGTAACTGAAATGGCACGGGTGCATCATTAGCAATCGACTGTTGTGGGAATCATGAAATTTGCGGCTGCTGATACCTGGAGTAAGGACACAATCTGGCAAAATGTCTTGTCTGCCCGCATCTGAAGCATGTCAGCGGGTGGCAGATAATATGGTCCCTGATGGACTCTACCGCAGGTCTGGCATACACTGGCAGCTGATCCAGAATTGCGACCACTGCTGCTGCTCGAAGCACCTGACCCGAATCTGAATGGTCTACGATGACCTCCACGGCCATGTCTACTGCTCCGACGCACTCGCTGCTGTTGCCTCTGACTCTGCTGAGTCGGACCTCTCTGCTGACTACTCGATCCAACATGAAAACTCAAATATGGTGTAGTCTGCAATCCACTCAACTGAACTCCCAGCTGGTAAAAATCAGGCATGGCTCCCTGCCTAACTAGCCTCAGCTCAATCTCCTTGGCCAACTCAATCACAGACTCCAGAGTAAGGCCTGCTGTAGGCATACCAATAAATGTTGAACCCAATCCGATGACATACGTAGTGACTGCGAAATATTGGTCTCGCATCAGGTCCTCTGCATATCTACCCAGCCGAAGAAACTCTCGGGTATACTCCTCTACTGATTGATCACCATGAGAAATGCTGGTCAACCGGAGACGATAGCTCTATGAAGAGGCTCTAGACAGAATCTCCTCATAAATCGCTCTCGAAACTGAGCCCAGGTCATCGTCATCATGTAAGGCTGGATCATCTGAATGAACCAATCTAGAGCTAGTCCCTCAACAGACAACTCGACGATCATGATCCGCTGGTACTCGGTGTGAGCAGTCCGAGTCCGAGTCTCGATCGTGTGTAGAAAGTCTAATGGATCGGAAGTCCCATCGAAAGCAATCCTGCCAACTCGGGCATAGAATAAAACTGCCTCAGGGTCAGACATACCCTGCTGATAGGCAGACTGAACAGGCTGAACAACTGGAGGTACAAGAACATCAAATTCAGGCTCAATAGGCTCCTCATCCTGTAACTCTCTCTGCCTACGGTGACCTGTCGCTCTTCGAGGTCTACCTCTACCACGACCTCTACGTCTAACTAGCTGCTTAGGAGGTAAAACCTCATCCTGAAAAGACTCATCATCCTCGGCCTCAACGACCGGTGGAGCGACACGCGCTCGCCTCCTCATTCTGAAAAGACAACAGAAAGATTCAGACAAAATAGACAACGAAGGGTTAACAAAAAAAACTAAAGCAAGGAATACTTATAAAGACGTACTCAAACCTAATTCACTGCAGTAGTTACCAAAAGAAAACACAACTCTGAAAACTAGGGCCACGACTCACACAACTAAGCCCTGACACAGAACTCCGCTCTGATACTAATTTTGTCACAACCCAAAACAGGGGCCATGACTGGCGCTAGGGAACGGAAATTCTTTCGAATCCGGAACCCATAGCAAGCCTAAAAATATAATAAAACATACAATAATAATAATAACAACACTTAATGCAGTGGAAATAAAATCATAAATATCAAAATAATATTTCCATCAAACGAAATTAAATCGAATCCCTGTCTCATATATATAAATAAACTTTTAATACAAATCCAGTTTAATTTCTCAAAATACATAACTCACACAAATATAATATATAAAAACCCATAATTAATTTACGACTACTGCACCATCTAGATTATAAAAATAAAACTCAAGTGAGCAGAGAAGCCGGGGAGGAAGAAATCCGGCGTACAGGCCTGCTACTTAGGTCTGAGGAAGAAGACTCTCTTGAAAAATGGTCAACAATGGGGAGTCAGACCTCACTGAGTGAATTACTATAATATATATACATGCATACGAAATGACATTGCATACAATCAATAGTATATATATAAATATTTATACAGGTAAATACACATAGATGCAATAAAAATCATTTTTATATATTTGTTTGAAAACCACTGGTTATGAAGGATCAAATAGAACCCTAGAATATCGCAACCTCAAATCAGTGTCAGACAACACTCTAGCCACACAGGCTCACTTATTCCAAAATATTCACTTATTCCATTTAGACAGTAGACTGGCCCCGAGACACTAAGTCAACCGAGCTCCAGCAGTCTGACTGTCAGTGTGATTGGCCCCGAGACACTAGATCAACCGAGCTCCAGCAATCACACCTCCAAACCATATCTCACACATCAAATAATTATATCCAATCAATATCCACAAATAGGTTAGTAATATAGCCTAAATGCTATAAGCGTACCGGTACGTACTCGGTCCTAGTGCTGCCTACTAGGTAGCACATTCTATTGATGTCCTTCATTAATAAATATAAAACATTCATTCACAAATAAATGATGCATGAATTTAAATAAAATAACAATATAAACCATATATATACTGGAAATATACCAAAAGTAAATCAGGTATATTTCGAGTATATATATGTCAAACAAGTCTAATATAATAGCAAAATAAGCTAGAAATATATTCAAAAACATTTTAAACATAAATGGTTAATAAAGCATGCATATAATTTAATATATACAAAAAATAAACCAAAAATAAACCAAAAGTAAACTAAAAATAAACTTAAATACTAATCAAATTATTTATGCATGTTTAGTTAAAATAAAACATACATTTCTAAATCATGCACCTTAAAAGCATATATATATAGAATAGTAACTCACACTTAGTGTGCTCCTCGAGAGGGGTCCGACGGGCCTGGTCCACTAGGCCTCGGTCTCAGCACAACTAAACAAACAATAATGACAGGAATCATAATAAATCTAATAGAAGTTCTAAGGACTCAATCTAGATTACTAGACACAGAATTAGAATTAGGGTTCAACCGGACATCACGTTTTATGAGAATTCTACCAAAAATTCGGCAGAACCTCCTTATAAAACGGACATCTCTCTACTCAAAGAGTAGAGCCAACCCTGAAAAGAAACACACTTCAAAAAAATAGACACAAAATTACATCCACCACCCCTCGGTCGGACTCCAAACTACAGTTTACCGATCGGGGTCCACAATTCACAAAACAATATAAAAATACCAAAAATACCCTTATATCACAGAAATACATTTTATAAGTAAAAATTACATAATTAACCTTAAAACACAATACAAACCGATAAAAACTCATTTTATTAGTAAAATCGTATATTATATATATGATTGAAAATAATTCACGAAAATAGTTTTAATTAATTAAAAATACTAAATAATTTGTAGAAATCATTTTTATACCTTAAATAATTATTAAAACCAATTAAATTACATTTTTAGCCAATTTTGTGTAAAATTACCAAAATACCCCTATATATATAAATATACTAAAATTACTTAAAAAATTCACCAAAAAATAGTATAATTATCCAAAATTAATTTTCTCAACATATTTATCAATAATATCAATAATTAAACTCAATTAACCAATTAATTTCAATTAAAAACACAATTAACCAAATTTTCCAAAAAATTCCATAAACTAATTAAATTCAAAATAAATACATAGAAATTCATAAAAATTCTAAATAAATTTCTATATTTCATTTCAACACCTATATTTATCATAAAACACAATTTCATAATTTATTTAATTAATTTCCGAAAATTAGAAAAAAATAATAAAATATTCAAAAATACCCAAAAATCAAAATAAATTCCAAAAATTCTATAAAAATTCACATGTAGATTAAGCTACTAGGATCAACATTTTTTAAGGGATTTTTCATGAATCAACAAGAAAAATTAAAAAAAAAATTCAAAAACCTAATTCGGCCAAAATGGAAAAATTGAAAAAACAAGGAAATCAAGGGAGTTTGAGCTCAAACCAAAGCTAGAATCAAGATTACCGTTGCTTGAGGAGTCCAAAGACACTGAAAACGTGAAGTTTGGTGGCCGGAGGAGGAAGAACCGTCGAAGCTTGGAGGTTCGGCCAAAAATGGCAGAAAATGAGCTAGCCGGCGCCGGGGAAGATAACCGGAGTAGTGAGGTAGCGGAGGAAGACGGCGACACATAGGGGAGGCACACTGACGGTCGGTGATCGGACGGCGAGGGTGAGGGAGATGGGTTTCGGGGAAGAGGAAGAAAACCGAAGGAAAAAGAAAAGAAAAGAAATAAAAAGAAAAGAAAGAAAAAGAAAAAGAAAAAAGAAAAAAAAGAATTATGTATATATATATATATATATATATATATATATATATATTATAATATAGTATATTAATAGAATACTTGGAAAAATTATCCACCATACACATAATTTAATATTTTAAAATTTAATACTAAATAAAAATAATTAAATATCAATAAAACTAATAAATAAATAATAAAATATTAGGGTAATTAATTAAACCCTAGTTAAATAAACAAATACACAAATTTGCTTTATTTAGTATTTTAAAAATATATATGAGTTCATGCAATTATGGAAATTCTTTTAAAATAATTAAATATAAATAGTTTACGTATCAATTTCCTCGAAAATGCAAGTCCCGGGAAAATTTTACGTAAAGTACTTAAAATAATATTAAAACAATTAAAATCAATTTTAATTAAACAATAACTCATGAAATATCAATATCATATATAAGAATTATTAACACTGCATATCTCGATGCAGTATAAAAATATTTAAAAACACGGGATATTACAGTCGGGGTGGAAGAAATTTGGCATAAGGGTCTGCTACTGAGGTCTGAAGACGATGACTCTCCTGAAAATTAGTTAACGGAGGGGAGTCAAACCTCACTAAGTGAATTGTTATAATATATATATATGCATGACTAAATGACAATGCACACAGTCAATAGTATATAAAATAAATATATATACAGGCAATTACACACAGATGCAACAAAATCATTTTATACATTTTTACTGAAAAATCACTGTTTATGAAGGATCAAATAGAATCCTAGAAAATCGCAATCTCAAATAGTGTTAGACAACACTCTAGCCATACAGGCTCACTTATTTCAAATAAATTCACTTATTCCATTATGGACAGTAGACTGGCCCCGAGACACTAAGTCAACCGAGCTCCAGCAGTCTGACTGTCAATATAATTGGCCCTGAGACACTTGGTCAATCGAGCTCCAACAATCACACTCCCAAATCACATCTCACATCAAATCAAATCAATCCAATCAATATCCACAAATAGGTTAGCAATAAAGCCTAAATGTTATCAGCGTACCGGTACGTACTCGGTCTTAGTACTGCCCACTAGGTAGCACGTTCTATTGATATCTTTCATTAATATATAAAACATACATTCATAAATAAATGATGCATGAATTTCAATAAAATAGCAACATAAACCATATATATACTAGAAATATACCAGAAGTAAACCAAGTATATACCAGGTATATTTGGAGTATATATACGTCAAATAAATCCAATATATTTTCAAAATAAACTAGAAATATATTTACAAACATTTTAAGTATAAATGTTTAATAAAACATGCATATAATTCAAAATATATAAAAAATATACCAAAAATAAACCTAAGTACTAATTAAATCATTTATGCATATTTTATCAAAATAAACCATACATTTCTAAAACATGCACCCTAAAACATATATATATAAAATAACAACTCACAGCTATTGAGCTCCACGAGATGGGTCCGACGGGCTTGGTCCACTAGGTCTCGGTCTCGGTGCAACTAAACAAACAAATGGCAACAAAAATCAGAATAAATCTAATAGAAATTTCTAGAAACTCGATCTAAGAATACTAGACACAGAATTAGAATGGGAATTCGATCGGACATCACGTTTTACAAGAATTCTACTAAAAATCCAACAGAACCTCTCCTGTAAAACGAATATCTCTCTACTCAAAGAGTAGAGGTCTGTCCTGCAAAGAAACACACTTTAAGAAAAAACATAGTATTCACAACCACAATCCCTCGGTCGGACTCCAAACTACAATTCATCGACCGAGGTTCACAATTCATAGAATAACACAGAAATACCGAAATGCCCTTTAATAATAAAAATACATTTTCTCAATCCAAATTACATATTTAACCCTAAAACAATTTAAAAACTGATAAAAACTCATTTATTTAGAAAAATCGTATATTATATATTATATATATAATTTAAAAATAATTTATGAAAAATAGTTTTAATCAGTTAAAAATACTAAATAATTTGTAGAAATCATTTTTATACCTTAAATAACTATTAAAACCAATTTAATTACATTTTTAACCAATTTAGTATTAAATTACCAAAATACCCCTATATATATAAATTCACTAAAATTAATAAAAAATTCACCAAAAATAGTATAATTACTCAAAAATTAATTTTCTCAACATATAATTCAATAATATCAATAATTATACTTAATTAACCAATTAATTTCAAATAAACACATAATTAATCTAATTTTTCAAAATTACATAAAATTAATGAATTCCAAAATAATTATATAAAATTCACAAAAATTACCAATAAATTTCTAAAATGCATTTCAATACCTATAATTACCATAAAAAATAATTTCATAATTTAATTAATTAATTTTCGAAAACTAGAAAATAATAATAAAATAATAAAAAATTCTCAAAAATCAAAATAAATTCCAAAATTCCACAAAAATTCACAAAGCAAGATTAAGCTACTAGGATCAAATTTTGTGAAGGGATTTTTCTTGAATCAATCAAATTGAAGTTCAAAAAATTTGAGAACCCTAAATGGCCAAAATTGGAAAATCAAAACCTAGGAAAATCTAAACCATTTTAAGTGAAACAAAGCTTGGAATCACACTCATTGGAGCTCAAGGAGAATATAGAGACTGACGGTGTCAAAAATGGTGGCTGAAATTACGTCGATTGGTGATGGGAATGAGTTTCAGCTTTTCGGCCAATTCGAGCTTCAAACAGCGCCGGAGAAGAAAGAGAAGGCGGTGGGGCTGGCTGAGGATGATGGCGGCACGCTGAGTGGCACACCAACAGTGAAGAAATAGCGTGACAGGCGATAGGTGAGGGAGGAAGGCGTCGAGTTGATGGTGAGGGAAGAATGACACAAATTGTAAATTAAACAAACTTCTAATTTTGTATATATATATATAACTTTAACTTTAATTATAATATTATATATTATTATATTCAAAATAATTGTACACCACATGATTTAAAATAATTAATATAATATACATATACACATGTTAATTAAAATGACAACTATATAATATATATATACATAATTAAAAATAATTAATAAACCCTAAAATTATTAAATGTATGTATATATATGCATGTATAAGTATATATTTTAATGCGACAATTAAAATAATGCATGAACTCATGCAAATTCATAAAACTATTTAAAATAATTAATATTAAATTATTTACGTGTTAATTGCCCGAAAAATAACATTCCCGAGAAAATTTTACGTAAAGAACTTAAAATAATTAAGAACAATTTAAAATAACTTAATAATTACCAAACTCATGCAAATAATCATAAATATATATAAAAATTATTAACACTGCATATCCCGATGCAGTTTAAAATTATTTAAAAACTCGGGATATTACACTATTCTAATTAGGTTAACTTCCATTTTATCTCTAAAAAAAAATAAAATTAATTAATATATAATTCTAATTTAATTAAAAGTATTCATTCTATTTTAATTATGTTAATTTCTATTTTATCTCTAATAAAATTAAATTAATTAAATTTTTAGTGTTAATTTTGTTAAAAAATATATATTTTTCTATTTTAATTAGGTCTACTTATATTTTATCTAATATAAATCAAATTAGAAAACATAATTTTATAATTCTTATTATATTAGATTTAGTAAGTTAATGATTAAAATCAAAATTAATAAATTTTATGAAAATAGGGAGAAGTATATAATTTGTTTTAAAAGAAGATATTTTTATAAATAAAAAATATTGACTAATAAATAGAGCATATAAATTATTTGAAGTATATTTTTTGTTAGAAAAGCAGTATAATTATCATATTTAAATATTTTCATAAAATTTAATAAAAAAGATATAAAATTAAATTACTTAATAGTTATCATTTAATTATTAGTTGAACTTAAAAAATTACATTAAATTAATTTTTGAACAAATCAAAATATTAATATTAAAAATATTGAAGCAATAAAGTGTTATATATAAAATAAAAAATTTGTTAAAATTGTAACAAATTATAAGTTTAATGGGGTTGTTTATATAAAGAAAATATAAATTTTTTATTAAAAAATAACTAATAATTTTGTATTATCTTATGATTAATTATGATCATAATATTTTTTTATATAAAATTAGTTTTGGACTAGAGAAAAATTAATTATAAAAATATTGCAAAAATATTATATAATTTTTTAAATAAAAGATTTATAAAAATTTTATTGAATTATAACTATATTAAATTAATATTAAATTGTTATATAAATAAATAAAACTATTATTATTTTTTAAATTTTTATTTAATAATAATAATAATGATAATAATATATTTAACTATTTATTTACAATATATAACAAGGTTAATAATTTTTTTATTCACGTGTGAAACACATGATTATTTATTAGTATATATAAATGTACAAAGGTGCATGCAAAATTATGAATAAGTCTTTACTTATTATTATATAAAAATTTATTAATTTAGTCATTTATTAATAAAAATTAAATTAAATTAGTTAAAATATAATTTTAATTTAATTGAATGTCTATTTCCTATCTTAATTAGGTTCAATTCTATTTTATCTAAAATAAAAATTGAATTAACTAAAATATAATTCTAATTTAAATGAAAGTATGTTTGTTATTTTAATTAGATTAACTTTTATTTTATCCCTAACAAAAATTTTAATGTAATTGAAAATATATTTTCTATTCTAATTAGATTAACTTCTATTTTATCTCTAATAAAAATAATTTAATTAAAATATCATATAATTATTTAAATAAAAGATTTATAAAAATTGTAATGAATTATAACTTAGTAAGTCAATATTAAATTGTTATATAAATAGATGATATTGTTATTGTCACGATCCAAACCAGGGGCCATGACTGACGCTAGGGAACGAGAATTCTTTTGAATCCGGAACTCGTAGCAAACCTTAAAAAAATAAAAACATGCAATAAATATAATAAAATAATTATGCCATAATTACAATTTCAATTTAATATGATAAAATAAAACTTCTTCATATATGAAATGAATTAATACAATATTCAGATTAAACATCTGAATTAAAATCTCATACAGCAAAATAAAATAAAACTCACTAGTAATACATATTATAATTACTGTAGTTTTTTAGAGTACAATAATAAAAAATTAAATAGATAATTTACATAATAGGGCTGGGGCGGAAGAAATCCAACGGATAGGTCTATTACTGAGGTTTGAAAAAGAAGACTCTTCTGTAAAAATATCAATTGAGGGGAGTCAGACTTCACTGAGTGAATTGTTATAATATATATACACGCATTATTGTATGTCAAATGCAAACAATCGTATGTATATAATTGTCACGACCCAAAACAGGGGTCATGACCGGCGCTAGGGAACGGGAATTCTTTCGAATCCGGAACCCGTAGCAAGCCTAAAAATAAAATAAAATAAAATATGCAATAGTAATAATAACAATTTCAAATGCAGTGGAAATGAAAATCATAAATATAATAATAACATTTTCATCACTGGATTTAAATCAAATCTCATCTCATCACATATATATATAAAATCTTTCAATACAAATACAGTTTCAATATAATACATCTCTTTAAATAAAATACATGAAATCCCACATTTTAATTCACAACTACTGCAGTGTCTAGATAAAATAAATCCAAGACTCAGAGAAGCAGTTTACACAAAGAAGCCGGGGTGGAAGAAATCCGGCATACAGGCCTGCTACTGAGGTCTGAAGATGTTGACTCTCCTGAAAAATAGTCAACGGAGGGGAGTCAGACCTCACTGAGTGAATTACTATAATATATATACATACACACTAAATGACAATGCATACAGTCAATAATACATATCTAATATGTATATATACAGGCAAATTCACACAGATGCAGAAAAATCATTTTTTTATATATTTTATTGAAAATCCCAGTTTATGAAGGATCACATAGAACCCTAGAATATCGCAACCTCGGAAATAGTGTTAGACAACACTCTAGCCATACGGGCTCACTTAATCCAAATATATCCACTTAATCCATTTAGACAGTAGACTGGCCCCGAGACACTAAGTCAACCGAGCTCCAGCAGTCTAACTGCCAGTGTGATTGGTCCCGAGACACTTGGTCAACCGAGCTCCAGCAATCACACCTCCAATCCATATCTCACACATATCAAATAATCATATCAAATCAATATCCACAAATAAGTTAGTATTATAGCCTAAATACTATAGGCATACCGGTACGTACTCGGTCCTAGTGATGCCCACTAGGTAGCACGTTCTATCGATATCCTTCATCATTAA
The DNA here is from genome assembly GCA_947683625.1 of Mallotus nudiflorus. Taxonomy (NCBI): domain Eukaryota; kingdom Viridiplantae; phylum Streptophyta; class Magnoliopsida; order Malpighiales; family Euphorbiaceae; genus Mallotus; species Mallotus nudiflorus. The sequence goes on from CANTUR010001654.1 coordinate 108,699, forward strand.
ATATAAAACATTCATTCACAAAAATAAATGATGCATGAATGTAAATGAAATAACAATAACCCATATATATACCAGAAATATACCAAAAGTAAACCAGGTATATTTCAAGTATATATACGTCAAATAAATCCAGTCAAATCATGAATTAAACTAAAAATATATTTAAAAACATTTTAAATATATTTTATTAATAAAACATGTATATAATTTATTATATACCAAAAATAAACCAAAAATATACTTAATATAAACTTAAGAAATAATCAAATTATTTATGCATACTTAATCAACATAAAACATGCATTTCTAAATCATGCATCCTAAGCATATATATATAGTATAGTAACTCACCTAGTGCGCTCCACGAGACGGGTCCGACGGGCCTGGTCCACTAGCCGTCGGTCTCGGCGCAACTAAAAAAAAAATAACGACAGACATTAGAATAAACCTAATAGAAATCCGAGAATTCGATCTAGAGTATTAAACACAGAATCGATATCAGGGTTCGACCGGATATCACGTTTTATGAGAATTCTACCAAAAATCCGACAGAACCTCCCCTGTAAAACGGACATCTCTTTACTCAAAAGAGTAGAGCCGAACCTGCAAGGAAATACACTTCGAAAAACTACACAAAGCACAATCAAAATCCTACGGTCGGACTCCAAACTACAGTCCACCGACCGGGGTCCACAAACACAGAATAATTCCGAAAATACCAAAAATATCCATATAACATAGAAATTCATTTTATAAGTAAAAATTACATAATTAACCTTGAAACACTGTAAAAACCGATAAAAACTCATTTTATTAGTAAAACCGTATATTATATATATAATTGAAAATAATTCACGAAAAATAGTTTTAATTAGTTAAAAATACCAAATAATTTATAGAAATCATTTTTATACCTTAAATAACTATTAAAACCAATGAAATTACATTTTTAGACAATTTAGAGTAAAATTACCAAAATACCCCTATATATATAAATATACTTAAATTACTTCAAAAATTCACCAAAAATTATACAATTATCCAAAATTAATTTTCTCAATATATTTATTAATAATATCAATAATTAAACTCAATTAACCAATTAAATTCAATTAAAAACATAATTAACCCTAATTTCTCAAAATTACATAAACTCAAATAATTCAAAATAAATACTTAGAAATTCATAAAAATTCCAAATAAATTCCTATAATTCATTTCAACACCTAATTTAACCATAAACCCCAATTTCATAATTTAAATAATTAATTTCCGAAAATTAGAAAATAATATTAAATATTCAAAAATACCCAAAAATCCAAAAAATCTCCAAAAATTATACGAAAATTCATACATGTAGATTAAGCTACTAGGAACAACATTTGTGAATGGAGTTTTCATGAATCAATCAATTCAAAGCTCAAAAAAATCGAAAACCCTAATGTGGCCGAATTCGAAAATTCAAAACCTAAGCAAATCTAAACCATTTTAGCTCAAACCAAAGCTAGAATCACACTCACCAGAGCTCAAGGAGAAGAAAGAGACTGGCGGTGTCGAAAACGGTGGCCAAAAATGGGAGAAACGACAAAGGGACGATTTTCGGCCAAAAAGGAAAACAGGGGCTGCCGGTGCCGGGGAAGGGAGCTGCTGGCGGCGGGGGATGGATGGGAACGACGGTGGCAAGCCGGGAGGCACACCGATGATAGGTGACCGGAGTTGTAGACGGTGAGGGGTGGTGGTCGGGCGCACAGGAGAAGAAGAAGAAGAAGAAGAAGAAGAAGAAAAAGAAAAAGAAAGGAAAGAAAAAGAAAAGAAAAAGAAAAGAAAAAGAAAAAAATTAATAAATAATAAAATTTTTAATAATTTAATAATAAATAAAATAATTAAATAACAATAAATTAATAAACAAATAATAAAATATTAGGGTAATACATTAAACCCTAATTAAATAAATATATACACATAGGCTTTATTTAGTAATTTAAAAATATGCATGAGTTCATGCAAGTCCGAAAATACATTTAAAATAATTAATAATACATTGTTTACGTGAAAATTTTCCCGAAAATGCAAGTCCCGGGAAAATTTTACGTAAAGCACTGTAAATAAAACACAGTATTTAAAATAGGTTTTAAATACATATTAACTCGTAAAAATATCGCATATATATTCTAAATTTATTAACACTGCATATCCCGGTACAGTGTAAAAATATTTTAAAAACACGGGATATTACAGTCTTCCCCCCTTACAAGAATTCGTCCCCGAATTCTAAAAAGAAAAGATTACAGGATCAGGAAGGAAAGAGATACGGGTAAGAAACTCGCATCTCAGCTTCAGTCTCCCACGTATGCTCCTCGACTCTATCGCTATGCCACAGAACCTTGACCATCGGAATCTGCTTTGATCGCAACTGTCGAACTTGATAATTAACGATCGCCACAGGTTCTTCCACAAACGTCAAATCTTCACTTACTTCTACACTATCTGGCTGCAACACGTGTGAAGGGTCTGAGATATACTTCCTCAATATCGAGATATGAAATACTGGATGCACCTGTGACATACTCGGAGGCAAATCCAACCGATATGCAACAGTGCCAACTCTCTCCAGAATTTCAAACGGTCCAATATATCTCGGTGCTAACTTACCCTTCCTACCAAATCTCATCACACCCTTCATCGGAGATACCTTCAGAAAAATGAAATCTCCAACCTGAAACTCCACATCTCTGCGCCTAGGATCCGCATAACTCTTATGTCTGCTAACTGCGGTCTCTAATCTTTGCTTAATCACGGCAACTTTCTCTGCAGCATCCTGAACCATCTCAGGTCCAGTCAAAGCTCTCTCACCAATCTCATCCCAACTCAACGGGGATCTACACTTCCTTCCATACAACGCCTCATACGGTGCCATACCAATACTGCTATAGTAGCTGTTATTATATGCAAACTCAACGAGTGACAAATGATCATCCCAGCTACCTCCCAAATCCAAGACACACATCCTCAACATATCTTCCAGTGTCTGGATTGTCCTCTCAGACTGACCATCTGTCTAAGGATAAAAAGCAGTACTGAAATCCAACCTAGTGCCCATCGCTTCCTGTAACTTCTGCCAAAAACGAGAAGTAAATACCGAACCTCTATCTGACACAATGGACACAGGTACTCCATGAAGGCACACAATATGCTTCACATACAACTTCGCCAATCTAGCAACTGAATATATGGATTTCACAGGCAAGAAATGTGCAGACTTCGTCAATTTGTCTACAATCACCCAGATGGAATCGTATCCATCCTTCGAACGAGGTAAACCGACCACAAAATCCATAGCTATCCTTTCCCACTTCCACTCGGGAATAGGAAGAGGCTGAAGCTTCCTAGAAGGCTTCTGATGTTCGGCTTTCACTTGCTGACACGTCAGACACTTAGCAACATAATCAATGACATCTTTGTTCAATCCGTCCCACCAGTATAAGTCTTTGATACTGTGGTACATCTTAGTAACACCCGGATGAATGCTGTAGGCTGTAGAATGTGCTTCCCCTAGGATCTCTTCTCTCAAATCATCCACATCAGGAACACACAATCTACCACTGATCCACAACACACCATCATCATCAAGTGTGAAATCAGTGAACTTCCCTGCTCTGACATTCTCTGCAAGCTCTTCTAGAATAGGATCTCGGCTCTGAGCTGCTTTAATCCTATCCCTCAGTACAGATCGTACTTTAAACTGAGCTAGCAATCCACCTGACCTACTAATCTTCATCATCAGACCTTGATCCACCAACAGATGCAATTCCTAGATCAATGGTCTCCTCTCAACATCGATGTGAGCAAGACTGCCTGAGGACTTCCTACTTAAGGCATCTACTACTACATTATCTTTACCCGGATGATATAAGATCTCGCAATCATAATCCTTCAACAATTACAACCATCTTCTCTACCTCAAATTCAGATCTCTCTGTTGAAAAATGTACTTAAGGCTCTTGTGATCAGTAAATATCTCACAAGTCACCCCATACAAATAATGTCTCCAAATCTTCAAAGCAAAGATCACTGCAGCCATCTCAAAATCATATGTAGGATAGTTCTGCTCATGCTTCTTCAACTGCCTCGAAGCATAGGCTATCACCCTTCCATTCTGCATCAGCACACAACCAAGACCAATTCTAGAGGCATCACAGTAAATTGTGAACTTATCCATACTATTAGGCAAAGCTAATACTGGCGCTGTGGTCAACTTCTCCTTCAACAACTGAAAACTATTCTCACAAACCGCCTATAATACCTGGCTAAACCCAGAAAACTCTGAATCTCTGTGACAGAAGTCAGTCTAGGCCACTCAGATACTGCCTCAATCTTCTGTGGATCAACCTGGATACCTTCTTTAGACACTACGTGTCCAAGAAAAGAAACACTCTCCATCCAGAAATCACACTTCGAGAATTTAGCATAAAGCCGATGATCTCTCAATGTCTGTAGTATAATCCTCAAGTGATATACATGCTCTACCATACTCTTAGAATATACCAATATATCATCAATGAAGACTACCACAAACTGATCCACATACGGTCTGAATATCCTGTTCATTAAGTCCATAAAAGCTACTGGTGCATTAGTCAAACCAAAAGACATCACCAGAAACTCATAATGGCCATATTTAGTACGGAACGCTGTCTTAGGAATATCGGATTCACTAATTCGCAACTGATGATAACCCTACCTCAAGTCAATCTTAGAAAAGAACTGTGCACCCTGAAGCTGATCAAATAAATCATCTATCCTCGGGAGAGGATACTTGTTCTTCACTGTCACCTTATTCAGCTCTCTGTAGTCAATGCACAGTCTCAGGGTACCATCCTTCTTCTTCACAAACAAGACTGGTGCACCCCAAGGAGAAACGCTAGGTCTGATGAAACCCTTATCCAACAACTCTTGCAACTGCTCCTTCAACTCTCTCAACTCTGCAGTAGCCATACGATAGGGTGGCATAGAATAGGAGTAGTACCTGGTACCACATCTATACAGAATTCAATCTCTCTATGAGGTGGTAAACCTGGCAACTCCTCGGGAAAAACATCAGGAAACTCACAAGCAATAGGAACATCTGTGAGTGATAACTTCTCCATTGAAGTATCCCTGACCAATGCCAAAAACCCCTGACAACCTTTCCTCAATAACTTCCTAGCTGTAATAGCAGAAATAAGATTCTGAGGTGCTGAACTCCTATCACCAACAAACTTAAATTCTATTTCACCAGGAATTCTAAAAGTCACCTCCTTATTCCTGCAATCTACCACGGCGAAGTGCTGAGATAACCAATCCATTCCCAAAATAACATCAAACTCCATCACATCCAATAAAATCAAATCAGCGGGTAATTCTCTATCTCCCACAAGAACTGGACAACCAGAAAGAACAATATCGGTGTCCAAAGAATCACTCAGAGGAGTGGCAACAGACAAAGGAAAAGCCATCCTCGAAGCTTGCCAACAAGATTTAGAAGTAAAAACAGGAGAAATGAATGAATGCGTGGCACCCGGATCAAAAAAAACCCAAGCATCCAGGTAACAAACAGAAACAATACCTGCCATGACTGCATTAGATGCCTGAGCATCCTGCTGAGTCAGATGGAAAACTCTAGCCTGACCTCAACCTCCCTGCTGACTGGTAGAAGCCTGGCCAACACCTCTGGCACCTCCTCTAGTACCTCTACCACGACTCTGCTATGGAACAAACTGAGTGGAACTCTGATGCTGGGCTGGTGGTAACTGAAATGGCACGGGTGCAGCACTAGTAATCGACTGCTGTGGGAATCACGAAATCTGCTGTTGCTAATACCCAAAATAAGGACATGATCTGGCAAAATGTCCTGTCTGCCGGCATCTGAAGCATGTCAGTGGTGTCAGATAACACGGTCCCTGATGGACTCTACCACAAGTCTGACAAACACTGGCAGCTGATCCTGAACTACGACCACTGCTGCTGCTCGAAGCACCTGACCCAAATCTGAATGATCTACGCTGACCTCCACGGCCATGTCTACTGCTCCGATGCACTCGCTGCTGCTATCTCTGACTCTGCTGAGTCGGACCTCGCTGCTGACTACTCGAACCAACATGAAAACTCGAATACGGAGTAGCCTGCAATCCACTCGACTGAACTCCTAGCTGGTAATAATCAGGCATCGCTCCTTACCTAACTAATCTCAGCTCAATCTCCTTGGCTAACTCAATCACAGACTCCAGAGTAAGACCTGCTGTAGGCATACCAGCAAAAGCAGAACCCAAACTAGTAACGTATGTAGTAACTGCAAAATACTGATCTCGCATCAGATCCTCAGCATATCTACCCAGATGAAGAAACTCTCGGGTATACTCCTCTACAGATCTATCTCCACGAGAAATACTGGTCAAACGGAGACGATAGCTCAAACGAAGAGGCTCTGGACAAAATCTCCTCATAAACCGCTCTCGAAACTGAGCCCAAGTCATCGTCATTATATAGGGCTGGATCATCTGAATGAACCAATCTAGAGCTGGTCCCTCGACAGACAACTCGACGATCATGATTCGTTGGTACTCGGTATGAGCAGTCCGAGTCCTAGTCTCAATCGCATGCAGAAAATCTAAAGGATCAGAAGTACCATCAAAAGCAATCCTACCAACTCGGGCATAGAACAAAGCTGCCTCAGGGTCAGACATACCCTGCTGATAGGCAGGCTGAACAACTGGAGGCACAGGAACATCAAATTCAGGCTCAACAGGCTCCTCGTCCTGTAACTCTCTCTGCCTACGGCGACTTGTCGCTCCTCGAGGTCTACCTCTACCACGACCTCTACGTCTAACTGGCTGCTCAGGAGGTAAAACCTCATCCTGAAAAGACTTATCATCCTCGACCTCAATGATCGGTGGAGCGACACGCGCTCGCCTCCTTATTCTGAAAAGACAAACGGAAAGATTCAGACAAAACAGACAACGGAGGAATAACGCTGAAAACTACAGCAAGGAATACTTATCAAGACATACTCAAACCTAATACATTGCAGTAGTCCAACAGAAAACACAACTTTGAAAACTAGGGCCACAACTCACATAACTAAGCCCTGACACAGAACTCCGCTCTGATACCAACTTTGTCACGACCCAAAACAGGGGCCATGACCGGCGCTAGGGAATGGGAATTCTTTCGAATCCGGAACCTGTAGCAAGCCTAAAAATAAAATAAAATATGCAATAGTAATAATAACAATTTCAAATGCAGCGGAAATGAAAATCATAAATATAATAATAACATTTTCATCACTGGATTTAAATCAAATCTCATCTCATCACATATATATATAAAATCTTTCAATACAAATCCAGTTTCAATATAATACATCTCTTTAAATAAAATACATGAAATCCCACATTTTAATTCATAACTACTGCAGTGTCTAGATAAAATAAATCCAAGACTCAGAGAAGCAGTTTACACAAAGAAGTCAGGGAGAAAGAAATCCGGCATACATGCTTGCTACTGAGGTCTGAAGATGTTGACTCTCCTGAAAAATAGTCAACAGAGGGGAGTCAGACCTTACTGAGTGAATTACTATAATATATATACATACACACTAAATGACAATGCATACAGTCAATAATACATATCTAATATGTATATATACAGGCAAATTCACACAGATGTAGAAAAATCATTTTTTTATATATTTTATTAAAAATCCCAGTTTATGAAGGATCACATAGAACCCTAGAATATCGCAACCTCAAAAATAGTGTTAGACAACACTTTAGCCATACGGGCTCACTTAATCCAAATATATCCACTTAATCCATTTAGACAGTAGACTGGCCCCGAGACACTAAGTCAACCGAGCTCCAGCAGTCTAACTGCCAGTGTGATTGGCCCCGAGACACTTGGTCAACCGAGCTCCAAAAATCACACCTCAAATCCATATCTCACACATATCAAATAATCATATCAAATCAATATCCACAAATAAGTTAGTATTATAGCCTAAATACTATAGGCGTACCGGTACGTACTCGGTCCTAGTGCTACCCATTAGGTAGCACGTTCTATCGATATCCTTCATCATTAAATATAAAACATTCATTCACAAAAATAAATGATGCATGAATGTAAATGAAATAACAATAACCCATATATATATCAGAAATATACCAAAAGTAAACCAGGTATATTTCGAGTATATATACGTCAAATAAATCCAGTCAAATCATGAATTAAACTAAAAATATATTTAAAAATATTTTAAATATATTTTATTAATAAAACATGTATATAATTTATTATATACCAAAAATAAACCAAAAATATACTTAATATAAACTTAAGAAATAATCAAATTATTTATGCATACTTAATCAACATAAAACATGCATTTCTAAATCATGCATCCTAAGCATATATATATAATATAGTAACTCACCTAGTGCGCTCCACGAGATGGGTCCGACGGGCCTGGTCCACTAGCCCTCGATCTCGGCGCAACTAAAAAAACAAATAACGACAGACATTAGAATAAACCTAACAGAAATCCTAGAATTTGATCTAGAGTATTAAACACAGAATCGATATCAGGGTTCGACCGGATATCATGTTTTACGAGAATTCTATCGAAAATCCGACAGAACCTCCCCTGTAAAACGGACATCTCTCTACTCAAAAGAGTAGAGCCGACCCTGCAAGGAAATACACTTAGAAAAACTACACAAAGCACAATCAAAATCCCATGGTTGGACTACAAACTACAGTCCATCGACCGGGGTCCACAAACACAGAATAATTCCGAAAATACCAAAAATATCCATATAACATAGAAATTCATTTTATAAGTAAAAATTACATAATTAACCTTGAAACACTGTAAAAACCGATAAAAACTCATTTTATTAGTAAAACCGTATATTATATATATAATTGAAAATAATTCACGAAAAATAGTTTTAATTAGTTAAAAATACCAAATAATTTATAGAAATCATTTTTATACCTTAAATAACTATTAAAACCAATGAAATTACATTTTTTGACAATTTAGGGTAAAATTACCAAAATACCCCTATATATATAAATATACTTAAATTACTTCAAAAATTCACCAAAAATTATACAATTATCCAAAATTAATTTTCTCAACATATTTATCAATAATATCAATAATTAAACTCAATTAACCAATTAAATTCAATTAAAAACATAATTAACCCTAATTTCTCAAAATTACATAAACTCAAATAATTCAAAATAAATACTTAGAAATTCATAAAAATTCCAAATAAATTCCTATAATTCATTTCAACACCTAATTTAACCATAAACCCCAATTTCATAATTTAAATAATTAATTTCCGAAAATTAGAAAATAATATTAAATATTCAAAAATACCCAAAAATCCAAAAAATCTCCAAAAATTCTATAAAAATTCATACATGTAGATTAAGCTACTAGGAACAACATTTGTGAAGGGAGTTTTCATGAATCAATCAATTCGAAGCTCAAAAAAATAAAAAACCCTAATGTGGCCGAATTCGAAAATTCGAAACCTAAGCAAATCTAAACCATTTTAGCTCAAACCAAAGCTATAATCACACTCACCGGAGCTCAAGGAGAAGAAAGAGACCGGCGGTGTCGAAAACAGTGGCCAAAAATGGGAGAAACGGCAAAGGGATGATTTTCAGCCAAAAAGGAAAACAGGGGCTGTCGGCGCCGGGAAAGGGAGCTGCTGGTGGCGGGGGGATGGCTGGGAACGGCGGTGGTGTCACGATCCAAAACAGGGGCCATGACCGGCGCTAGGGAACGGGAATTCTTTCGAATCCGGAACCCGTAGCAAGCCTAAAAATAAAATAAACATGCAATAATAACAATAACAATATAATATGCAGCGGAAATAAAAATCATAATATCATAATATCATTTTCATCACTGGATTTAATCAAAATCCCATCTCATAAATATATAATCTTTTAATACAAATCCAGTTTCAACATAATACATCTCTTTAAAATAAAATACATGAAATCCAATGCTTTAATTCACAACTACTACAGTGTCTAGATAAAATAAATAAGACTCAAGTAAAAGATTTACATAAAGAAGCCGGGGCGGAAGAAATCCAGCGTATCGACCTCCTACTGAGGTCTGAAGAAGTTGACTCTCCTGAAAAATAGTCAACGGAGGGGAGTCAGACCTCACTGAGTGAATTACTATAATATATATACATACACACTAAGTGATAATGCATACAATCAATAGTATATGTGTAATATGTATATATACAGGCAATTTCACACAGATGCAGAAAATCCTTTTTTTTTTATATATATTTTATTGAAAATCCCAGTTTATGAAGGATCATATAGAACCCTAGTATATCGCAACCTCAGGAAATAGTGTTAAATAACACTCTAGCCATACAGGCTCACTTATTCCAAATATATCCACTTAATCCATTTAGACAGTAGACTGGCCCCGAGACACTAAGTCAACCGAGCTCCAGCAGTCTGACTGCCAGTGTGATTGGCCCCGAGACACTTGGTCAACCGAGCTCCAGCAATCACACCCACAAACCACATCTCACATATCGATAATCATAATCAAATCAATATCCACAAATAAGTTAGTATTATAGCCTAAATACTATAGGCGTACCGGTACGTACTCGGTCCTAGTGCTGCCCACTAGGTAGCACATTCTATCGATATCCTTCATTAATAATATAAATCAGTCATCCACAAAAATAAATGATGCATGAAGTTCAATAAAATAACAACATAAACCATATATATACCGGAAATATACCAAAAGTAAACCAGGTATATTTCGAGTATATGTACGTCACATAAATCCAATCAAATTATAAATTAAGCTAGAAATATATTTAAAAACATTTTAAATATATTTTATTTACAAAACATGCATATAATTTAATATATACCAAAAATATACTTAATGTAAACTTAAGAAATAATCAAATTATTCATGCATATTTAATCAACATAAAACATGCATTTCTAAATCATGCATCCTAAGTATATATATATAGTATAGTAACTCACCTAATGCGCTCCACGAGACGGGTCCGACGGGCCTGGTCCACTAGCCCTTGGTCTCGGCATAACTAAACAAGCAATAAATAATCGATATCAGAATAAATCGTAACAGAAATCCTAGAATTCAATCTAGAGTATTAAACACAGAATCGGAAATTAGGGTTCGACTGGACATCACGTTTTACGAGAATTCTATCGAAAATCTGGCAGAACCTCCCCTGTAAAACGGACATCTCTCTACTCAAAAGAGTAGAGCCGACCCTGCAAAGAAACACACTTCGAAAAATAGGCTTAACACAATCAAAATCCCACGGTCGGACTCCAAACTACAGTCCACCGACCGGGGTCCACAAACACAGAACATATTCCAGATATACCAAAAATATCCTCACAACATAGTAATACATCTCATAGGTAAAAATTACATAATTAACCTTGTAACACTGTAAAAACCGATTAAAACTCATTTTATTAGAAAAATCGTATATTATATATATATTTGAAAATAATTCACGAAAAATAGTTTTAATTAGTTAAAAATACCAAATAATTTGTAGAAATCATTTTTATACCCTAAATAACTAATAAAACCAATTAAATTACATTTTTAGACAATTTAGGGTAAAATTACCAAAATACCCCTATATATATAAATATACTTAAATTACTTCAAAAATTCACCAAAAATCATAAAATTATCCAAAATTAATTTTCTCAACATATTTATCAATAATATTAATAATTAAACTCAATTAACCAATTAAATTCAAATAAAAACACATTTAACCCTAATTTCTCAAAATCACATAAACTTCAATAATTCAAAATAAATACTTAGAATGTCATAAAAATTCCAAATAAATTCCTATAATTCATTTAAACACCTAATTTAACCATAAACTCCAATTTCATAATTTAAATAATTAATTTCCGAAAATTAGAAAATAATATTAAAATATTCAAAAATACCCAAAAATCCAAAAAATCTCCAAAAATTCTACAAAAATTCATACATGTAGATTGAGCAACTAAGAACAACATTTGTGAAGGAAGTTTTCATGAATTAATCAATTCAAAGCTCAAAAAAATCAAAAACCCTAATAGGCCGAAATTGACAAAATCGAAACCTAAGCAATTCTAGACCATTTTAGCTCAAACCAAAGCTAGAATCACACTCATCGGAGCTCAAGGAGAAGAAAGAGACTGGCGGTGTCGAAAACGGTGGCCGGAATCGACGTGATCGACGGTGGATCGATTTTCGGCTTCTCCGGCCAAAATCGACATCCAAGCGCCGGAAACGGCTTCCTCAGGCGGCAAAAATGGTTGGGGAAGGCGGTGGCACACCGGACGGCACACCCACGGTGAAGAAACGACAGTAGCAGCGACCGGACGGCGAGAAGAAGGATCGGGAGGAAGAAGAAGACTTGGGGGGCAAAATGGTAATTTTCCAATTCTTTTGATTTTTTATGTATATATGTATATATATATACTTTATACTATATATTAAAATAATATTAAATTACACACATCAAATATACACCACACACATAAAATCTAATATTTTAATAATTTATACTAAATAAAATTAATTAAATAACAATAAAACAAATAAATAATTAATAAAATATTAGGGTAATAATAAACCCTAATTAATTAAATATACACACACAGGCTTTATTTAATAATTTAAAAATACGCATGAGTTCATGCAAGTCCGTAAATACATTTAAAATAATTAATAATAAATTGTTTACGTGAAAATTTTCCCGAAAATGCAAGTCCCGGGAAAATTTTACGTAAAACACTGAAAATAATATACAATAATTAAAATAGGTTTTAAATACATATTAACTCGTAAAAATATCATATAATATATAGAAATTATTAACACTGCATATCCCGGTACAGTGTAAAAATATTTTAAAAACACGGGATATTACAGTCTCCCCCCCTTACAAGAATTCGTCCCCGAATTCCAGAAAACAAGATCAAGAAGGAAAGAGATACGGGTAAGAAGCTCGTATCTCAGCTTCAGTCTCCCACGTATGCTCTTCAACTCTGTCGCTACGCCACAGAACCTTGACCATCGGAATCTGCTTCGATTGCAACTGTCGAACTTGATAATCAACGATCGCCACAGGTTCTTCCACAAATGTCAAATCTTCACTTACTTCTACACTGTCAGGTTGCAACACGTGTGAAGGGTCTGAGACATACTTCCTCAACATCGAGATATGAAATACTGGATGCACCTGTGACATACTCGGAGGCAAATCCAACCGATATGCAACAGTGCCAACTCTCTCCAGAATCTCAAACGGTCCAATGTATCTCGGTGCTAACTTACCCTTTCTGCCAAATCTCATCACACCCTTCATCGGAGATACTTTCAGAAAAACGAAATCTCCAACCTGAAACTCCACATCTCTGCGCCTAGGATCCGCATAACTCTTCTGTCTGCTAACTGTGGTCTCTAATCTTCGCTTGATCACGGTGACTTTCTCTGCAGCATCCTGAACCATCTCTGGTCCAGTCAAAGCTCTCTCACCAATCTCATCCCAACTCAACGGGGATCTACACTTCCTTCCATATAACGCCTTATACGGTGCCATACTAATACTGCTATGATAGCTGTTATTATATGCAAACTCAATGAGTGACAAATGATCATCCCAGCTACCTCCCAAATCCAGGACACACATCCTCAACATATCTTCCAGTGTCTGGATCATCCTCTCAGACTGGCCATTTGTCTGAGGATGAAAAGCAGTACTGAAATCCAACCTAGTGCCCATCGTTTCCTGTAACTTCTGCCAAAAATGAGAAGTAAACACTGAACCTCTATCTGACATAATGGACACAGGTACTCCATGAAGGCACACAATATGCTTCACATACAACTTCACCAATCTAGCAACTGAATATGTGGCTTTCATAGGCAAGAAATGTGCAGACTTTGTCAACCTATCTACAATCACCCAGATGGAATCGTATCCATCCTTCGAATGAGGTAAACCGACCATAAAATCCATAGCTATCCTTTCCCACTTCCACTCGGGAATAGGAAGAGGCTGAAGCTTCCCAGAAGGCTTCTGATGTTCGGCTTTCACTTGCTGACACGTCAAGCACTTAGCAACATAATCGGCGACATCCTTCTTCAATCCATCCCACCAGTATAAATCTCTGATACTGTGGTACATCTTAGTAACACCTGGATGAACGCCGTAGGCTGTAGAATGTGCTTCCTCTAAAATCTCCTCTCTCAAGTCATCCACGTCAGGAACACACAATCTACCACTGATCCACAACACACCATCATCATCGAGTGTGAAATCAGTGAACTTCCCTGCTCTGACATTCTCTGCAAGCTCTTCTAGAATAGGATCTTGGCTCTGAGCTGCTTTAATCCTATCCCTCAGTACAGATCGTACTTTAAACTGAGCTAACAGTCCACCTGATCTACTAATCTTCATCATCAGACCTTGATCCACCAACAGATGCAATTCCTAGATCAATGGTCTCCTCTCAACACTGATGTGAGAAAGACTACCTGAGGACTTCCTACTCAAGGCATCTGCTACCACATTAGCTTTACCCGGATGGTAAAGAATCTCGCAATCATAATCCTTCAACAATTCCAACCATCTTCTCTGCCTCAAATTCAGATCTCGCTGCTAAAACATGTACTTAAGGCTCTTGTGATCAGTAAATATCTCACAAGTCACCCCGTACAAATAATGTCTCCAAATCTTCAAAGCAAAGATCACTGCAGCCATCTCTAGGTCATGTGTAGGATAGTTCTGCTCATGCTTCTTCAACTGCCTCGAAGCATAGGCTATCACCCTTCCATTCTGCATCAACACACAACCAAGACCAATTCTAGAGGCATCACAATAAACTGTGAACTTATCCACACTATTAGGCAAAGCTAATACTAGCGCTGTGGTCAACTTCTCCTTCAACAACTGAAAACTGTTCTCACAAGCTTCTGACCACTCGAACCTAACATTCTTCTGAGTCAAGCGAGTCATAGGGGCTGCTATCCTGGAAAAATCCTGCACAAACCGCCTATAATACCCGGCTAAACCCAGAAAACTCTGAATCTCCGTAATAGAAGTAGGTCTAGGCCACTCAGATACTGCCTTAATCTTCTGTGGATTAACCTGAATACCTTCTTTAGACACTACGTGTCTAAGAAAAGAAACACTCTCCATCCAAAAATCACACTTCGAGAATTTAGCATAAAGCTGATGATCTCTCAGTGTCTGTAGTACAATCCTCAAGTGATATACATGCTCTTCCATACTCCTAGAATATACCAGTATATCATCAATGAATACTACCACAAACTGATCCACATACGGTCTTAATACCCTGTTCATCAAGTCCATAAAAGCTGTTGGTGCATTAGTCAAACCAAAAGACATCACCAGAAACTCATAATGGCCATATCTAGTGCAGAATGCTGTCTTAGGAATATCGAATTCACTAATCCGCAACTGATGATAACCCGACCTCAAGTCAACCTTAGAAAAGAACTGTGCACCCTATAGTTGATCAAACAAATCATCTATCCTCGGGAGAGGATACTTGTTCTTCACTGTCACCTTATTCAACTCTCTGTAGTCAATGCACAGTCTCAGGGTACCATCCTTCTTCTTCACAAACAAGACTGGTGCACCCTAAGGAGAAACACTAGGTTTGATAAAACCTTTATCCAATAACTCTTGCAACTGCTCCTTCAACTCTGCAGGAGCCATACGATAAGGTGGCATAGATATAGGAGTAGTACCTGGTACCACATCTATACAGAACTCAATCTCTCTGTGAGGTGGTAAACCTGGTAACTCCTCGGGAAAAACATCAGGAAACTCACAAGCAACAGGAACATCTGTGAGTGACAACTTCTCCACTGACGTATCCCTGACCAATGCCAAATGTCCCTGACATCCCTTCTTCAACAACTTCCTAGCCGTAATAGCAGAAATAAGATTCTGAGGTGCTGAACTCCTATCACCAACAAACTTAAATTCTACTTCACCAGGAATTCTGAAAGTCACCTCCTTATTCCTGCAATCTACCACGGTGAAGTACTGAGATAACCAATCCATTCCTAGAATGACATCAAACTCCATCACATCCAACAATATCAAATCAGCGGGTAATTCTCTATCTCCCACGAGAACTGGACAACCAGAAAGAACAATATCGGCATCCAAGGAATCACTCAGAGGAGTGGCAACAGACAAGGGAAAAGCCATCCTTGAAGCTTGCCAACAAGATTTAGAAGCAAAAACAGGAGAAACAAACGAATGCGTGGCACTCGGATCAAACAAAACCCAAGCATCCAGGTAACAAACAGAAACAATACCTGCCACGACTGCATTAGATGCCTGAGCATCCTGCTGAGTCAGATGGAAAACTCTGGCCTGACCTCGACCTCCCTGCTGACTAGTAGAAGCCTGGCCAACACCTCTGGCACCTCCTCTAGTACCTCTACCACGACTTTGCTGTGGAATAAACTGAGTGGAACTCTGATGCTGGGCTGGTGGTAACTGAAATGGCACGGGTGCTGCACTAGCAATCGACTGCTGTGGGAATCGCGGAATCTGCTGTTGCTGATAATCGGAATAAGGACACGATCTGGCAAAATGTCCTATCTGCCCGCATCTGAAGCATGTCAGTGGTGTCAGATAACACGGTCCCTGATGGACTCTACCACAAGTCTGACAAACACTGGCCGCTGTTCCAGAACTACGACCACTGCTGCTGCTCGAAGCACCTGACCCAAATCTGAATGATCTACGCTGACCTCCACGACCATGTCTACTGCTCCGATGCACTCGCTGCTGCTGTCTCTGACTCTGCTGAGTCGAACCTCGATGCTGACTACTCGAACCAACATGAAAACTCGAATATAGAGTAGCCTGCGATCCACTCGGCTGAACTCCCAGCTGGTAATAATCAGGCATCGCTCCCTGCCTAACTAATCTCAGCTCAATCTCCTTAGCTAGCTCAATCACGGACTCGAGAGTAAGACCTGCTGTAGGCATACCAGTAAAAGCTGAACCCAAACCAGTAACATACGTAGTAACAATGAAATACTGATCTCGCATCAGATCCTCAACATATCTACCCAGACGAAGAAACTCTCGGGTATACTCCTCTACAGATCGATCTCCACGAGAAATACTAGTCAGACGGAGATGATAACTCAAACGAAGAGGCTCTGGATAAAATCTCCTCATAAACCGCTCTCAGAACTGAGCCCATGTCATCGTCATCATATAAGGCTGGATAATCTGAATGAACCAATCTAGAGCTGGTCCCTCAATAGACAACTCGACGATCATAATCCGCTGGTACTCGGTATGAGCAGTCCGAGTCCTAGTCTCAATCGCATGTAGAAAATCTAAAGGATCAGAAGTACCATCAAAAGCAATCCTGCTAACTCGGGCATAGAACAAAGCTGCCTCAGGGTCAGACATACCCTGCTGATAGGCAGGCTGAATAGGCTAAACAACTGGAGGAATAGGAACATCAAACTCAGGCTCAACAGGCTCCTCGTCCTGTAACTCTCTCTGCCTACGGTGACCTGCCGCTCCTCAAGGTCTACCTCTGCCACGACCTCTACGTCTCATTGGCTGCTCAGGAGGTAAAACCTCATCCTGAAAAGACTCATCATCCTCGGCCTCAACGACCGGTGGAGCAACACGCGCTCGCCTCCTCATTCTGAAAAGACAAATGGAAAGATTCAGACAAAATAGACCACAGAGGAATAACGCAGAAAACTACAGCAAGGAATACTTATCAAGACATACTCGAACCTAATACACTATAGTAGTCCGACAGAAATCACAACTTTAAAACTAGGGCCATAACTCACATAACTAAGCCCTGACACAGAACTCCGCTCTGATACCAACTTTGTCACGACCCAAAACAGGGGCCATGACCGGCGCTAGGGAACGGGAATTCTTTCGAATCCGGAACCCGTAGCAAGCCTAAAAATAAAATAAACATGCAATAATAACAATAACAATATAATATGCAGCGGAAATAAAAATCATAATATCATAATATCATTTTCATCACTGGACTTAATCAAAATCCCATCTCATAAATATATAATCTTTTAATACAAATCCAGTTTCAACATAATACATCTCTTTAAAATAAAATACATGAAATCCAATGCTTTAATTCACAACTACTGCAGTGTCTAGATAAAATAAATAAGACTCAAGTAAAAGATTTACATAAAGAAGCCGGGGCGGAAGAAATCCGGTGTATCGACCTGCTACTGAGGTCTGAAGAAGTTGACTCTCTTGAAAAATAGTCAACGGAGGGGAGTCAGACCTCACTGAGTGAATTACTATAATATATATACATACACACTAAGTGATAATGCATACAATCAATAGTATATGTGTAATATGTATATATACAGGCAATTTCACACAGATGCAGAAAATCCTTTTTTTTATATATATTTTATTGAAAATCCCAGTTTATGAAGGATCATATAGAACCCTAGTATATCGCAACCTCAGGAAATAATGTTAAATAACACTCTAGCCATACAGGCTCACTTATTCCAAATATATCCACTTAATCCATTTAGACAGTAGACTGGCCCCGAGACACTAAGTCAACCGAGCTCCAACAGTCTGACTGCCAGTGTGATTGGCCCCGAGACACTTGGTCAACCGAGCTCCAGTAATCACACCCACAAACCACATCTCACATATCGATAATCATAATCAAATCAATATCCACAAATAAGTTAGTATTATAGCCTAAATACTATAGGCGTACCGGTACGTACTCGGTCCTAGTGCTGCCCACTAGGTAGCACGTTCTATCGATATCCTTTATTAATAATATAAATCAGTCATCCACAAAAATAAATGATGCATGAAGTTCAATAAAATAACAACATAAACCATATATATACCGAAAATATACCAAAAGTAAATCAGGTATATTTCGAGTATATATACGTCACATAAATCCAATCAAATTATAAATTAAGCTAGAAATATATTTAAAAACATTTTAAATATATTTTATTTACAAAACATGCATATAATTTAATATATACCAAAAATATACTTAATGTAAACTTAAGAAATAATCAAATTATTCATGCATATTTAATCAACATAAAACATGCATTTCTAAATCATGCATCCTAAGTATATATATATAGTATAGTAACTCACCTAATGCGCTCCACGAGACGGGTCCGACGGGCCTGGTCCACTAGCCCTCGGTCTCGGCGCAACTAAACAAGCAATAAATAATCGATATCAGAATAAATCGTAACAGAAATCCTAGAATTCAATCTAGAGTATTAAACACAGAATCGGAAATTAGGGTTCGACTGGACATCACGTTTTACGAGAATTCTATCAAAAATCTGGCAGAACCTCCCCTGTAAAACGGACATCTCTCTACTCAAAAGAGTAGAGCCGACCCTGCAAAGAAACACACTTCGAAAAATAGGCTCAACACAATCAAAATCCCACGGTCGGACTCCAAACTACAGTCCACCGACCGGGGTCCACAAACACAGAACATATTCCAGATATACCAAAAATATCCTCACAACATAGTAATACATCTCATAGGTAAAAATTACATAATTAACCTTGTAACACTGTAAAAACCGATTAAAACTCATTTTATTAGAAAAATCGTATATTATATATATATTTGAAAATAATTCACGAAAAATAGTTTTAATTAGTTAAAAATACCAAATAATTTGTAGAAATCATTTTTATACCTTAAATAACTATTAAAACCAATTAAATTACATTTTTAGACAATTTAGGGTAAAATTACCAAAATACCCCTATATATATAAATATACTTAAATTACTTAAAAAATTCACCAAAAATCATAAAATTATCCAAAATTAATTTTCTCAACATATTTATCAATAATATTAATAATTAAACTCAATTAACCAATTAAATTCAAATAAAAACACATTTAACCCTAATTTCTCAAAATCACATAAACTTCAATAATTCAAAATAAATACTTAGAAATTCATAAAAATTCCAAATAAATTCCTATAATTCATTTAAACACCTAATTTAACCATAAACTCCAATTTCATAATTTAAATAATTAATTTCCGAAAATTAGAAAATAATATTAAAATATTCAAAAATACCCAAAAATCCAAAAAATCTCCAAAAATTCTACAAAAATTCTACAAAAATTCATACATGTAGATTGAGCAACTAAGAACAACATTTGTGAAGGAAGTTTTCATGAATTAATCAATTCAAAGCTCAAAAAAATCAAAAACCCTAATAGGCCGAAATTGACAAAATCGAAACCTAAGCAATTCTAGACCATTTTAGCTCAAACCAAAGCTAGAATCACACTCACCGGAGCTCAAGGAGAAGAAAGAGACTGGCGGTGTCGAAAACGGTGGCCGGAATCGACGTGATCGACGGTGGATCGATTTTCGGCTTCTCCGGCCAAAATCGACTTCCAAGCACCGGAAACGGCTTCCTCAGGCGGCAAAAATGGTTGGGGAAGGCGGTGGCACACCGGACGGCACACCCACGGTGAAGAAACGGCAGTAGCAGCGACCAGACGGCGAGAAGAAGGATCGGGAGGAAGAAGAAGACTTGGGGGGCAAAATGGTAATTTTCCAATTCTTTTGATTTTTTATGTATATATGTATATATATATACTTTATACTATATATTAAAATAATATTAAATTACACACATCAAATATACACCACACACATAAAATCTAATATTTTAATAATTTATACTAAATAAAATTAATTAAATAACAATAAAACAAATAAATAATTAATAAAATATTAGGGTAATAATAAACCCTAATTAATTAAATATACACACACAGGCTTTATTTAATAATTTAAAAATACGCATGAGTTCATGCAAATCCGTAAATACATTTAAAATAATTAATAATAAATTGTTTACGTGAAAATTTCCCCGAAAATGCAAGTCCCGGGAAAATTTTACGTAAAACACTGAAAATAATATACAATAATTAAAATAGGTTTTAAATACATATTAACTCGTAAAAATATCATATAATATACAGAAATTATTAACACTGCATATCCCGGTACAGTGTAAAAATATTTTAAAAACATGAGATATTATAAGTGGCAAGTCGGGAGGCACACCGACGGTAGGTGACCGGAGTTGCAGACGGTGAGGGGTGGTAAGAAGAAGAAGAAGAAGAAGAAAGGAAAGAACAAGAAAAGAAAAAGAAATGAAAAAGAAAAAGAAAAAGAAAAAAAAAAAGAAAAAAAAGAAAATAATTAATAAATAATAAAATTTTTAATAATTTAATAATAAATAAAATAATTAAATAACAATAAATTAATAAACAAATAATAAAATATTAGGGTAATACATTAAACCCTAATTAAATAAATATATACACATAGGCTTTATTTAGTAATTTAAAAATATGCATGAGTTCATGCAAGTCCGAAAATACATTTAAAATAATTAATAATACATTGTTTACGTGAAAATTTCCCCAAAAATGCAAGTCCCGGGAAAATTTTACATAAAGCACTGTAAATAAAACACAGTATTTAAAATAGGTTTTAAATACATATTAACTCGTAAAAATATCGCATATATATTCAAAATTTATTAACACTGCATATCCCGGTACAATGTAAAAATATTTTAAAAACATGGGATATTACAGTCTTCCCCCCTTATAAGAATTCGTCCCCGAATTCCAAAAAGAAAAGATTACAGGATCAGGAAGGAAAGAGATATGGGTAAGAAGCTCGCATCTCAGCTTCAGTCTCCCACGTATGCTCCTCGACTCTATCGCTACGCCACAGAACCTTGACCATCGGAATCTGCTTCGATCGCAAATGTCGAACTTGATAATCAACGATCGCCACAGGTTCTTCCATAAACGTCAAATCTTCACTTACTTCTACACTGTCTGGCTGCAACACGTGTGAAGGGTCTGAGATATACTTCCTCAACATTGAGATATGAAATACTGGATGCACCTGTGACATACTCGGAGGCAAATCCAACCGATATGCAATAGTGCCAACTCTCTCCAGAATTTCAAACGGTCCAATATATCTCGGTGCTAACTTACCCTTCCTACCAAATCTCATCACACCCTTCATCGGAGATACCTTCAGAAAAATGAAATCTCCAACCTGAAACTCCACATCTCTGCGCCTAGGATCCGCATAACTCTTCTGTCTGCTAACTGCGGTCTCTAATCTTCACTTAATCACGACAACTTTCTCTGCAGCATCCTGAACCATCTCAGGTCCAGTCAAAGCTCTCTCACCAATCTCATCCCAACTCAACGGGGATCTACACTTCCTTCCATACAACGCCTCATAACTACTATGGTAGCTGTTATTATATGCAAACTCAACGAGTGACAAATGATCATCCCAGCTACCTCCCAAATCCAAGACACACATCCTTAACATATCTTCCAGTGTCTGGATCGTCCTCTCAGACTGACCATCTGTCTAAGGATGAAAAGCAGTACTGAAATCCAACCTAGTGCCCATCGCTTCCTGCAACTTCTGCCAAAAATGAGAAGTAAATACTGAACCTCTATCTGACACAATGGACACAGGTACTCCATGAAGGCACACAATATGCTTCACATACAACTTCACCAATCTAGCAACTGAATATGTGGATTTCATAGGTAAGAAATGTACAGACTTCATCAGTCTGTCTACAATCACCCAGATGGAATCGTATCCATCCTTCGAACGAGGTAAACTGACCACAAAATCCATAGCTATCCTTTCCTACTTCCACTCGGGAATAGAAAGAGGCTGAAGCTTCCCAGAAGGCTTCTGATGTTCGGCTTTCACTTGCTGACACGTCAGACACTTAGCAACATAATCAGCGACATCTTTATTCAATCCGTCCCACCAGTATAAGTCTCTGATACTGTGGTACATCTTAGTAACACCCGGATGAACGCTATAGGCTGTAGAATGTGCTTCCTCTAGGATCTCTTCTCTCAAATCATCCACATCAGGAACACACAATCTACCACTGATCTACAACACACCATCATCATCAAGTGTGAAATCAGTGAACTTCCCTGCTCTGACATTCTCTGCAAGCTCTTCTAGAATAGGATCTCGGCTCTGAGCTGCTTTAATCCTATCCCTCAGTATAGATCATACTTTAAACTGAGCTAGCAGTCCACCTGACCTACTAATCTTCATCATCAAACCTTGATCCACCAACAGATGCAATTCCTGGATCAATGGTCTCCTCTCAACACCGATGTGAGCAAGACTGCCTGAGGACTTCCTACTTAAGGCATCTGCTACTACATTATCTTTACCCGGATGATATAAGATCTCGCAATCATAATCCTTCAACAATTCCAACCATCTTCTCTGCCTCAAATTTAGATCTCTCTACTGAAAAATGTACTTAAGGCTCTTGTGATCAGTAAATATCTCACAAGTCACCCCGTACAAATAATGTCTCTAAATCTTCAAAGCAAAGATCACTGAAAGGTTCGAGTATGTCTTGATGAGTATTCCTTGCTGTAGTTTTTAGCGTTATTCCTCCGTTGTCTATTTTGTCTGAATCTTTTCGTTTGTCTTTTCAGAATGAGGAGGCGAGCGCGTGTCGCTCCACCGGTCGTTGAGGCCGAGGATGATGAGTCTTTTCAGGATGAGGTTTTACCTCCTGAGCAACCAGTTAGACGTAGAGGTCGTGGCAAGGGTAGACCTCGAGGAGCGGCAGGTCGCCGTAGGCAGAGAGAGTTACAGGACGAGGAGCCTGTTGAGCCTGAGTTTGATGTTCCTGTTCCTCCAGTTGTTCAGCCTGTTCAGCCTGCCTATCAGCAGGGTATGTCTGACCCTGAGGCAGCTTTGTTCTATGCCCGAGTTGGCAGGATTGCTTTTGATGGGACTTCTGATCCTTTAGATTTTCTGCATGCGATTGAGACTAGGACTCGGACTGCTCATACCGAGTACCAGAGGATCATGATCGTTGAGTTGTCTGTCGAGGGACCAGCCTTGGATTGGTTTATTCAGATGATCCAGCCTTATATGATGACGATGACATGGGCTCAGTTTCGAGAGCGATTCATGAGGAGATTTTGTCCAGAGCCTCTTCGTTTGAGCTATCGTCTTCGATTGACTAGTATTTCTCATGGAGATCGATCTATAGAGGAGTATACCCGAGAGTTCCTTCGTCTGGGTAGATATGCTGAGGATCTGATGCGAGATCAGTATTTCGCTGTTACTACCTATGTTACTGGTTTGGGTTCAGCTTTTGCTGGTATGCCTACAGCAGGTCTTACTCTGGAGTCGGTGATTGAGCTAGCTAAGGAGATTGAGCTGAGGTTAGTTAGGCAGGGAGCGATGCCTGATTATTACCAGTTGGGAGTTCAGTCGAGTGGATTGCAGGCTACTCCATATTCGAGTTTTCATGTTGGTTCGAGTAGTCAGCAACGAGGTTCGACTCAGCAGAGTCAGAGACAGCAGCAGCGAGTGCATCGGAGCAGTAGACATGGTCGTGGAGGTCAGCGTAGATCGTTTAGATTTGGGTCAGGTGCTTCGAGCAGCAGCAGTGGTCGTAGTTCTGGATCAGCGGCCAGTGTTTGTCAGACTTGTGGTAGAGTCCATCAGGGACCGTGTTATCTGACACCGTTGACATGCTTCAGATGCGGACAGACAGGACATTTTGCCAGATCGTGTCCTTATTCTGGGTATCAGCAGCAGCAGATTCCGCGATTCCCACAGCAGTCGATTGCTAGTGCTACACCTATGCCATTTCAGTTGCCACCAGCTCAGCATCAGAGTTCTACTCAGTTTGTTCCACAGCAGAGTCGTGGTAGAGGTACTAGAGGAGGTACCCGAGGTGTTGGCCAGGCTTCTACCAGTCAGCAGGGAGGTCGAGGTCAGGCCAGAGTTTTTCATCTGACTCAGCAGGATGCTCAAGCATCTAATGCAGTCGTGGCAGGTATTCTTTCTGTTTGTTACCTGGATGCTTTGGTTTTGTTTGATCCGGGTGCCACGCATTCGTTTGTTTCTCCCATTTTTGCTTCTAAATCTTGTTGGCAAGCTTCGAGGATGGCTTTTCCCTTGTCTGTTGCCACTCCTCTGAGTGATTCTTTGGACATCGATATTGTTCTTTCTGGTTGTCCAGTTCTCGTGGGAGATAGAGAATTACCCGCTGATTTGATTTTGTTGGATGTGATGGAGTTTGATGTTATTCTGGGAATGGATTGGTTGTCTCAGCACTTTGCCATGGTTGATTGCAGGAATAAGGAGGTGATTTTCAGAATTCCTGGTGAAGTAGAATTTAAGTTTGTTGGTGACAGGAGTTCAGCACCTCAGAATCTTATTTCTGTTATTTCAGCTAGGAAGTTGTTGAGGAAAGGTTGTCAGGGGTTTTTGGCATTGGTTAGGGATACGTCAGTGGAGAAGTTGTCACTCACAGATGTTCCTGTTGCTTGTGAGTTTCCTGATGTTTTTCCCGAGGAGTTGCCAGGTTTACCACCTCATAGAGAGATTGAGTTCTGTATTGATGTGGTCCCAGGTACTACTCCTATATCTATGCCACCCTATCGTATGGCTCCTGCAGAGTTGAGAGAGTTGAAGGAGCAGTTGCAAGAGTTGTTGGAGAAGGGTTTTATCAGACCTAGTATTTCTCCTTGGGGTGCACCAGTCTTGTTTGTGAAGAAGAAGGATGGTACCCTGAGACTGTGCATTGACTATAGAGAGCTGAATAAGGTGACAGTGAAGAATAAGTATCCTCTCCCGAGGATAGATGATTTGTTTGATTAGCTCCAGGGTGCACAATTCTTTTCTAAGGTTGACTTGAGGTCGGGTTATCATCAGCTGCGGATCAGTGAAGCTGATATTCCTAAGACAGCTTTCCGCACTAGATATGGCCATTATGAGTTTCTGGTGATGTCTTTTGGTTTGACTAATGCACCAGCAGCTTTTATGGACCTGATGAACAGAGTATTCCGACCGTATGTGGATCAATTTGTGGTAGTCTTCATTGATGATATACTGGTATATTCGAGGAGTATGGAAGAGCACGTATATCACTTGAGGATTGTACTGCAGACACTGAGAGATCATCAGCTTTATGCTAAATTCTCGAAGTGTGATTTCTGGATGGAGAGTGTTTCTTTTCTTGGACACGTAGTGTCTAAAGAAGGTATTCAGGTTGATCCACAGAAGGTTGAAGCAGTATCTGAGTGGCCTAGACCTACTTCAGTTACTGAGATTCAGAGTTTTCTGGGTTTAGCCGGGTATTATAGGCGGTTTGTGCAGGATTTTTCCAAGATAGCAGCCCCTATGACTCGCTTGACTCAGAAGAATGTTAGATTTGAGTGGTCAGAAGCTTGTGAGAATAGTTTTCAGTTGTTGAAGGAGAAGTTAACCACAGCGCCAGTATTAGCTTTGCCTAATAGTGTGGATAAGTTCACAGTTTACTGTGATGCCTCTAGAATTGGTTTTGGTTGTGTGTTGATGCAGAATGGAAGAGTGATAGCCTATGCTTCGAGGCAGTTGAAGAAGCATGAGCAGAACTATCCTACACATGATCTTGAGATGGCTGCAGTGATCTTTGCTTTGAAGATTTGGAGACATTATTTGTACGGGGTGACTTGTGAGATATTTACTGATCACAAGAGCCTTAAGTACATTTTCCAGCAGAGAGATCTGAATTTGAGGCAGAGAAGATGGTTGGAACTGTTGAAGGATTATGATTGCGAGATTCTTTACCATTCGGGTAAAGCTAATGTGGTAGCAGATGCCTTGAGTAGGAAGTCCTCAGGTAGTCTTGCTCACATTGGTGTTGAGAGGAGACCATTGATCCAGGAATTGCATTTGATGGTGGATCAAGGTCTGATGATGAAGATCAGTAGATCAGGTAGACTGTTAGCTCAGTTTAAAGTACGATATGTACTAAGGGATAGGATTAAAGCAGCTCAGAGCCGAGATCCTATTCTGGAAGAGCTTGCAGAGAATGTCAGAGCAGGGAAGTTCACTGATTTCACACTCGATGATGATGGTGTGTTGTGGATCAGTGGTAGATTGTGTGTTCCTGATGTGGATGATTTGAGAGAAGAGATCCTAGAGGAAGCACATTCTACAGCCTACAGCGTTCATCCTGGTGTTACTAAGATGTACCACAGTATCAGAGATTTATACTGGTGGGATGGATTGAAGAAGGATGTTGCCGATTATGTTGCTAAGTGCTTGACGTGTCAGCAAGTGAAGGCCGAACATCAGAAGCCTTCTGGGAAGCTTCAGCCTCTTCCTATTCCCGAGTGGAAATGGGAAAGGATAGCTATGGATTTTGTGGTCGGTTTACCTCGTTCGAAGGATGGAAACGATTCCATCTGGGTGATTGTAGACAGATTGACGAAGTCTGCACATTTCTTGCCTGTGAAAGCCACATATTCAGTTGCTAGATTGGCGAAGTTGTACGTGAAGCATATTGTATGCCTTCATGGAGTACCTGTGTCCATTGTGTCAGATAGAGGTTCAGTGTTCACTTCTCGTTTTTGGCAGAAGTTGCAGGAAGCGATGGGCACTAGGTTGGATTTCAGTACTGCTTTTCATCCTCAGACAGATGGTCAGTCTGAGAGGACGATCCAGACACTGGAAGATATGTTGAGGATGTGTGTCTTGGATTTGGGAGGTAGCTGGGATGATCATTTGTCGCTTGTTGAGTTTGCATATAATAACAGCTACCATAGCAGTATTGGTATGGCACCATACGAGGCGTTGTATGGAAGGAAGTGTAGATCCCCATTGAGTTGGGATGAGATTGGTGAGAGAGCTTTGACTGGACCAGAGATGGTTCAAGATGCTGCAGAGAAAGTCGCCGTGATCAAGCGCAGGTTAGAGACCGCAGTTAGTAGACAGAAGAGTTATGCGGATCCTAGGCGCAAAGATGTGGAGTTTCAGGTTGGAGATTTCATTTTTCTGAAAGTATCTCCGATGAAGGGTGTGATGAGATTTGGCAGGAAGGGTAAGTTAGCACCGAGATATATTGGACCGTTTGAGATTCTGGAAAGAGTTGGCACTGTTGCATATCGGTTGGATTTGCCTCCGAGTATGTCACAGGTGCATCCAGTATTTCATATCTCGATGTTGAGGAAGTATATCTCAGATCCTTCACATGTGTTGCAACCTGACAGTGTGGAAGTGAGTGAAGATTTGACGTTTGTGGAAGAACCTGTGGCGATCGTAGATTTTCAAGTTCGACAGTTGCGATCGAAGCAGATTCCGATGGTCAAGGTTTTGTGGCATAGCGACAGAGTTGAGGAGCATACGTGGGAGACTGAAGCTGAGATGCGAGCTTCTTACCCGTATCTCTTTCCTTCTTGATCTTTTCTTTTTAGAATTCGGGGACGAATTCTTGTAAGGGGGGAAGACTGTAATATCCCGTGTTTTTAAAAATATTTTTACACTGTACCGGGATATACAGTGTCAATAATTTTTATGCATTATACGATATTTTTATGAGTTAATATGTATTTTAAACCTATTTTGATTACTGTCTATTATTTTCAGTATTTTACGTAAAATTTTCCCGGGACTTTCATTTTCGGGGAAATTTCCACGTAAACAATGTATTATTAATTATTTTAAATGTATTTACGGGTTTGCATGAACTCATACATATTTTTAAATTATTAAATAAAGCATGTGTATGTATATTTATTTAATTAGGGTTTATTATTACCCTAATATTTTATTATTTATTTATTATTATTTGATTATTTTATTTATTATTAAATTATTAAAATTCATTATTTTATTATTAATTATTTATTAATATTTAATTATTTTATTTTATTTTATTTTATTTTTTTTTTATTTTTTTTCTTTTTATTTTTTTTTCTTTTCCTTTTTCTTTCTTTTTCTTTTTCTTTCTCTTTCCTTTTTCTTTCTTTTTCTTTTTCTTCTTCTTCTTCTTCTTCTTCTTCCCGCGGGCGCCGACCACCACCATTCTTCTCACCGCCGTTTCTCCCACCTCCGGCCATCGTTTTCGACACCGCCGGTCCCTATCTTCTCCTTGAGCTCCGTTGAGTGTTATTCTAGCTTTGGTTTGAGCTAAAATGGTCTAGAATTGCTTAGGTTTTGATTTGAAGTTTTCGGCCTCTTTTGGTTTTTGATTTTTTTGAGCTTTGATTTGGATGATTCATGGAAACTTCCTTCACAAATGTTGTTCCTGGTAGTTTAATCTTCATGTATGAATTTTTACAGAATTTTTGGAGATTGTTTGGATTTTTGGGTATTTTTGAATATTTTAATATTATTTTCTAATTTTCGGAAATTAATTATTTAAATTATGAAATTGAGGTTTATGGTTGAATTGAGTGTTGAAATGAATTATAGGAATTTATTTGGAATTTTTATGAATTTCCAAGTATTTATTTTTAATTATTGAAGTTTAGGTGATTTTGGAAAATTAAGTTAATTGTGTTTTAAATTGAATTTAATTGGTTTAATTAAGTTTAATTATTGATATTATTGATAAATATGTTGAGAAAATTAATTTTGGATAATTGTATGATTTTTGGTGAATTTTTGAAGTAATTTAGGTATATATATATATATAGGGGTATTTTGGTAATTTTACCCTAAATTGTCTAAAAATGTAATTTAATTGGTTTTAATATTTATTTAAGGTATAAAAATGATTTCTACAAAATATCTAGTATTTTTAACTAATTAAAACTATTTTCCGGGAATTATTTTCAATTATATATATAATATACGGTTTTTCTAATAAAATGAGTTTTAATCGGTTTTTACAGTGTTTCAAGATTTATTATGTAATTTTTATTTATGAAATGTATTTTTATGATTTAAGGATATTTTTGGTATATTTGAATATATTTTCTGTGTTTGTGGACCCCGGTCGACAGATTGTAGTCTGGAGTCCGACCGAGGGGTTGTGATTGATTGTGGTGTTTATTTTTGAAGTGTATTTTCTTTGCAGGGTCGGCTCTACTCTTTTGAGTAGAGAGATGTCCGTTTTACAGGGGAGGTTCTGTCGGATTTCTGATAGAATTCTCGTAAAACGTGATATCCAGTCGAACCCTAATTTCCGATTCTGTGTTGAATACTCTAGATTGAATTCTAGGATTTCTGTTAGATTTATTCTAATGTCGGTTATTTATTGCTTGTTTAGTTGCGCCGAGACCGAGGGTTAGTGGACCAGGCCCGTCGGACCTGTCTCGTGGAGCGCATTAGGTGAGTTACTATATTATATATATATGCTTAGGATGCATGATTTAGAAAATGCATGTTTTATTTTTACTAAATATGCATAAATAATGTGATTTATATTCAAGTATATTTTTGGTATATTTTTGGTATATAATAAATTATATACATGTTTTATTAATAAAATATATTTAAAATGTTTTTAAATATATTTTTAGTTTAATTCATGATTTGATTGGATTTATTTGACATATATATACTCAAAATATACCTGGTTTATGTTTGGTATATTTTCGGTATATATATGGTTTATATTGCTATTTCATTTATATCCATGCATCATTTATTTTTGTGAATGAATGTTTTATATTTAAGAATGAAGGATATCAATAGAACGTGCTACCTAGTGGGCAGCACTAGGACCGAGTACGTACCGGTACGCCTATAGTATTTAGGCTTTATTACTGACTATTTGTGGATATCGATTTGATTATGATTATTGATATGTGTGAGATGTGGTTTGTGGGTGTGATTGCTGGAGCTCGGTTGACCAAGTGTCCGGGGCCAATCACACTGGCAGTCAGACTGCTGGAGCTCGGTTGACTTAGTGTCTCGGGGCCAGTCTACTGTCCATATGGATTAAGTGGATATATTTGGAATCAGTGAGCCTGTATGGCTAGAGTGTTGTTTAACACTATTTTCTGAGGTTGCGATATTCTAGGGTTCTATGTGATCCTTCATAAAAGTTGATTTTCAGACAAAATATATAAAATGATTTTTCTGCATCTGTATGAACTTGCCTGTATATATACATATTACTCATATACTGTTGACTGTATGCATTATCACTTAGAGTGTATGTATATATACTATAGTAATTCACTCAGTGAGGTCTGACTCCCCTCCGTTGACTATTTTTCAGGAGAGTCAACTTCCTCAGACCTCAGTAGCAGGTCGATACGCCGGATTTCTTCCGCCCCGGCTTCTTTATGTAAATTGTCTACTTGAGTCTTATTTATTTTATCTAGACACTGCAGTAGATGTGAATTAAAGTGTTGGATTTTATGTACTTTATTTTAAAGAGATGTATTATGTTGAAACTGGATTTGTATAAAGATTATACATTTATGAGATTATATATGTGATGTGATGAGTTTTGAATTAAATCCAGTTGATATGGATGATATTGTAATATTTATGATTTTATTTTCCGCTGCATATTATATTTTTATGGTTATTATTGCATTTTTATTTTATTTTTAGGCTTGCTACGGGTTCCGGATTCGAAAGAATTCCCGTTCCCTAGCGCCGATCATGGCCCCTGTTTTGGGTCGTGACATAATATTTATTATTTTATGTTTAATTATAATTTTTTACGTAAATATTTATCTCGAAACTTATTATTTTTGAAAATTAATTTATGTTATATTTACTACTTTGAAAAGAATTATTTTAATAATATTATTTAAGTACTGATGTTATTTTATTGATTGACTTAAATTTAAGTATTATTTTATTATTTAATTATTTCATATTATTATTATTATTATTATTATTATTATTATTAAAGGTTATATGTATGTGTATTATATATATATATATATATATATATTATTGACTAAAATGAAGTTTGACCACACTATTTTAATAATACTTTATTATATAATATTATAATATTATATATATGTATGCACATGCATTAACCCATACATACATATACATTCAATAAACATATGCATACATTCACAAAATAATACAACAAACATAAACAAACCAACTTAAAAAAAAAACACACAGAAGTTTATAACCACCCACCTGCGCCCGAACCACCAACACCCATCATCGCGCCACCGCCTACCGTCAGAGCATCGTCCAGTCTTCCAGCCACTCCCTACCACCTCCGCTGTTGCTTCTTCTTCTTCGGTGAAGCTCTATGTGCAAACAACAATAACGGTAGCTTCCATCACCTCCACCCTCGTCTGGCCACCATTCCTCACGATTCCGATCTTGTTTTCTTCCTCTCACGCTAGTGAGCACTAATCTAAACTCAATTTGAGCTTAATCTTCCATTTTCTTAAGTTTTGTTGGATTTTTAGTTTATGGTTCATTAGGGTTTTGAATTTTTTTAGGTTGTTAATGGTTGATTCACATAAAGTCCCTTTACAAATGTTGATTAGTAGCTTAATCTACCTCCATGAATTTTTTAGTGATTTTTGGAATTTATTTTGATTTTTGTGAATTTTTAAATATTTTATTATTATTTTATTTATTTTCATAAATTAATTATTAAAATTATAAATTTGTGATTTTTGGTGTTATTATTAATTGTTATTAATTTTAGAGTTGAGTTTATAATTTTTGTGATTTTTATGTAATTTTTATAATTATTTTTAGCTTATGTCAATTTTGAAAAATTAGGTTAAATATATATTTTGGTAGAAATTATTGGTTAATTATATGTTTTTGTTGATAATAATGATATATATGTTAAAAAAATAATTTTTATGTATTTATATAATTTTTATTGAATTTTTTAGTAATATTAGTATATTATGTGTATTTTTGAATATTAGGGTTAATTGTGTAATTTTGTAATAATTTTAGTTAAATATTATGTTTAATTGGTTTTAATATTATTTAAGGTACTAAAATGATTTTTGTAAATTATTTACTATTTTTAACTAATTAATACGAATTTTTGAAAATTATTTTTAAATAATATATTATATACTATTTTGGTAATAAAATGGATTTTTAGTAATTTTTAATATGTATTTAGACTAATTAAGTTATTTGGATTAGTAAAGTGAATTTTTTTAAAATTATATTGAATTATCAAGAAAATTAGATTTTAATAATATTATATTATTATTTTGGAATTTTTACGTAATTATTGGAAAAATAATTATTTTTGGTGTTTTAATGTTAAATATGCTATATTTTGATATTTTGAGTGTATTTATTGATTTTTTTTAATATATTTTATTATATTATTTGAATTTTGGTGAATTGTGGATCTCGATTGGGAAATTTTGTAGTTCGGGATCCCAACCGAGGATTTGTGTGAATTCTGGTTTAGAAGTGTATTTTTTTTGCAGGACCGGCTCTACTTTTTAGTAGAGAGATGTCCATTTTACAGAGGAGGTTCTACTGAATTTTTGATAGAATTCTCATAAAACGTGACATCAGGTCAATTTTGTGTCTGTCTGTATTTTGTAATTCTAAATCGAGTCTCTAGAAGTTAAGTTAGATGTATTTTGATTTTCGTGATCATTTTATTTGTTTAGCTGCACTGAAACTGAGGCCTAATGGACCAGGCTCGTCGAACCAGTCTCGAGGAGTGCACATATGTGAGTTGTTATTCTATATATACATTGCACTTAGGTTATATGTTTCAGAAATACATGTTTTAATTGAATTTATTCATAAATTGCTTTAATAAATGATTAGTATACTTTAAGTATATTTTTAGTATACTTTTAATATATTTCTAAATAAATGCATGTTTTATCTTCAATAAATATACTTAGCATGTTTTAGTATATTAATGATTTATTTTAGTATATTGTATGATTGATTTGAACTTATATGACATATATATATATACTCAAAATATACTTAGTTTATTTTAGGTATATTTCTAGTATATATATAGTATATTCTATCATTTTGAATGTCATTTTACAATTATTTATTTTTGATTGAATGGTTTATTTTTAAAATGAAAGATATCGATAGAACGTGCTACCTAGTGGGCAATACTAGGACCGAGTACGTACCGGTGTAATGGATCGTAGGGTTAAATTACTAACTTATTTGAGGAAATATGACATGATTGATATGATTTAGATTGATGTGATTGAGGGTGTGATTGTTGGAGCTCGATTGACCAAGTGTCTCGGGGCCAATCACACTGACAGTCAGACTGCTGGAGCTCAGTTAACTTAGTGTCTCGGGGCCAGTCTACTGTCTAGATGGATTAAGTGAGTTTATTTGGAATTAAGTGAGCCAGTATGGCTAGAGTGATTTCTATTGTTAATTGAGGCTGCGATCATTTAGGGTTCTATTTGATCCTTCAAAACTTAAGTTTTTCAGTATCATGAAATAAAGTGATTTTTAGCATCTATGTGAATTGCTTGCATATATATATATTTATTATATACATATGATTGATTGCATTGTCTATAGGAGGTGCGTGTATATATATTATAATAATTCACTCAATGAGGTCTAACTCCCCTCAGTTAATATTTTTATAGGAGAGTCTTCTTCTTCAGACCTCAATAGTATACCTATCCACCGGATTTATTCTGCCCCGGCTTTATTATGTAAATCATCTACTTAGTTTTATATTGTACTCTAAAAACTGCAGTAGTTGTATTTGTATCAGTTGTGGGTTGTATTTGTATTTATTGGTTGTGATTTTAATTCAGAGGCTATTCTCTAAATAGTGTATTAAAATATTTTATTTTATGATATAAGGAGATTTTTTTATCATATGGATTTGAGATTTAAATTTTGATGCATATTTATTTATTTATTGCATATTTTTATTTTTTTGAGGCTTGCTACGGGTTCTGGATTCAAAAGAACTCTTGTTCCCTAGCGCCGATCATGGCCCCCAGTTTAGGTCGTGACATTTCACTAAGTAGTTGGCCACTCCATAGACACCTGTATTCACCTCAAACACGAGATCCAAAACTTAATAGACTCCGAAAAAATCACAGACCTTGAAAAATTCAACTTTAATCCAAACACTAGAGACAATCCTTTCCCTGACTATCGAAATGTTCCAACACTGGTCACCATGATGATTAACTCAGGAGTGCATAAAGAAGAAGTGTTAAACTCTTTTGAAAACCTAAACCCTACAGCTAATGGTGAATCTTCTAATGCCTCTAGAGGAGTTAAGGATTTTTTAGGGTAGCCCTCAAGGAAATTTAATTATATGGTGTTCTATTCCAAACCACCCTCTACAGATATCCTAGTTGAATCAATTATGCCCTCAGGATAGGGTGATGAGTTTAATGACGAGAAAGAATCCAAAACCTTAAAATAGCTAAGATTTAAGGATTTATTAGGGCAGCTCTCAGGCTTGATTACAGGGTGTTCTATTCAAAGCCTACTTCCAGTGATATACCTCTTAAGAGGATTGTGCCCTCAGGATGGGGTGATGAATTTGGTGATAGGCCAGTGAAAGAAGAGAATAAAGAGTCTCTAACGCTTGAATAGGGGATTGAGAAATTATTGAGAGCACATCTGAGAAAGCTTAGCATAGAGGGAAAGGAAACATGCACAGTAGAAGTATGGAAGGATGGAAAAAGGGATAGAATCATCGGAGTTATATACATCAGGTATGACTCTAATGAAGAGAGTTCTACTAGTCTAAATGTATGGAGCGATGACCCTAAAGTGAATCATGTCACTAGAAGTGGAAGGAATTATAAGGTAGCATAAAAGAAGATTAAGAGAGTTACATAAATAAAAGAGACAAATGATGCAGAAATAGAAGAAGGGGAAAAAGAAGACCTGATTCAGGAATAACTAAAGAAGGCTAAGGCAAATGTTAGTATCTCGGAATTACTGATGCACTCAGGTAGCTATAGAAGAGCTCTAGTGAAAGCTCTATCCAACATGAACATTAAAACAACAACCATACCCAAGCCTATGGTAGCAAAGGTTATAGAAAAGAAACACAGGTTGATAACCTTCTTAGATGATGACCTGCCTTTGGAAGGAAGAAATCATAATAAGGCACTGTTTATCCCAGCTGAAGTAATCGAGAAAAGAATCAAGTTTACAATGGTTGATGATGGTTCTGCCATTAATATATGCCTATTAAAGATCTTGCCTAACTTAGGTTTAAAAGTTGAAGACTTTACAGATTCAAACCTCATAATCAGAGCCTATAATGATAGCACTAGGAATGTGGAGGGGACATTCCAAGCTCTAGTAAAAATAGGACCTCTGTAATCAACTATTGAGTTCACCGTGCTAGATATACCAGTTACTTATGCCTTGTTGTTTAGAAGGCCATGGTTCCATGCTCTGGGATGGGTACCCTCGACTATGCACCAAAAGATAAAGTTCCCTCATGAAGGAGATGTAGTGACAATTGAAGCAGGGACTAATGCAGTTGTGGCCGCCATATTGGAAAAATAGAAACAAGTATGTGTTCCTTTTGATTTTCAAATTGCTGGGATATTTGATAGGACTGAGATAGACCTAAGGGTTGCAAAAATAATGGAGAGCATGAATTACTAACTTGGACGGGGGCTAGGTAAGAATGAGTAAAGAAATAAAGATCTACTAGCAAAAGGGCAAGAAAGAAAGAGAAGGCCAAGAGAAATAAGCCCTTGGGGAGAGTTAGGCCGTTAAGTAAGAATTTCACCAAGCCAGCAGAGGACAAGTACTATCTGGGTGCTAAGCAGTCTGTTAATGTCACTGGCAAAAATGTTCCTGGGTTTAAGATTTTCAAGGACCAGATTATGGAAAACTTAGTCGAGAGTAACAAAGAAGAAGTGATGAAGCAAGTAGCTAGAAGAATGGGGGATGCTGTTGTCGAAAAGCTGTTATGTCTACCACTTGAAGACAAGCCACCCTAGGATTTAGCTACTCTTATTAGTGATTACTTTACTAATATTTTTTATAAAGAAATTGATGTAATAATGTCCAATTTCTATGAGGACAAAAGCTGTGTTTTTCCTTTAGTCAATGATATGAACGTTGGTTTTGCTTACTTGTGTAATGCGCATCCTGATAGTTTTGTGCATTATAATTTTGATCATTCATGCATATTTGGCATTAATTCAATTCAATTTGATTCATTTAACATGGGCACAAATGATAATCCAAACAACATTTCTATATCACATTATGTAACTCCTGAAGAGAGGGAAAATTTTCAGAAAATACTAATAAAAAGAAAGGTAGTATTTGCTTGAACCTGCAAAGACATTCTAGGTTTAGACAGGGACATTGTAGAGCATCACATTCTAACTCATCCAAAAATAAAACCAGTTAAACAGAAATTGCATAAGCTTAGACCAGAATGGATTGAAAAGATAAAAGAAGAAATTGCTAAATAAATTCAGGCCAATTTTTTAAAGGTAGTAGATTATCCCCAATAGCTAGCAAATTTAGTATCGGTACCCAAGAAAGATGGTAAGGTGTGAATGTGTGTTGATTTCAGGGATTTAAATAAAGCATGTTCAAAGGATGACTTCCTTGTACCTCACATCGATGTGATAACGAATAGTGCGGCATCAAGTGCGATGTACTCCTTCATGGACGGGTTCTCTAGGTATAATCAAATAATGATGGCAGTTATGGATAAGATCAAGACAAATTTCATCACAAAATAAGGGACATATTGCTACAAGGTTATGCCTTTTGGGTTGAAGAATACAAGTGCAGCATATTAAAGGGCAGCCACCACTCTTTTCCATGATATGATGCATAAGGAATTAGAAGTATATGTAGATGATATGATGTTGTAGAAGGCGGGGTTTAGCGCGTGCCCAAGATTTTAGCAACTGTGACACTGTTTGGGCTCAAGGCCTTAGAGAACACACTAACCATTATCACAAAGATATAGTCTGGAGATGATGAGTCGCCACCCAGGGTAATAACTGGGATAAATCATTTTGGTGGTACTCAATTCTCTAAAAGAAAGCTAGCACCACAACCAAGAGATTCTAGGAATGAAATACTAACTTCTTTCAATATTGTGTTCATTTAGATTTATTTTATGAATTACTATTTTATTCTCTAATTACTTGCAATTTTATTTAAATCCTAATTAAACATCCATTTAACCCAAAGGCAACAAGTCATAAAATTACATGTAAAAAATGCATCAAAAGGTAGTGTCCATATGTCTAAACTAGATTAATTTTATTAATTGAAATTAGCTAATTCTACATATTTATTTACAAGTGAATTGGACTAGAGATGGGCCTACATTTTAAGATAATGAGTCTAAATCTACTTGTTTTAATTCTAAAAAGTGGGCCTAAATCTATTAATTTTAAGAAACAAAATAGAAATTAATTAGTGGGATTAATTCTACTTAATTTTAAATTAATTGATGTGATCATAAATCTATTTATTTAAAAAAAATAAAATTAATGGGCTGAGCTAAGTCTAAATTAATTTTAGTTAACCTAAAAATGGGCCTAAGTCTAAATTAATCTAATTGGGCCTAAATTGATTTTAAAATTAATTAAACCTAAAAATCCAATTAAAAACCTATTTATTAAATGGGTTAGAACCTAACATGGGCTTGGGACCCAAAGAGAATAAAAACATGTAAACAAGGCCAAACAACAAATTAAAGCAAATAATTAATAAAAAACATACATTCAATGATTTCTAATCTGATTTTAATTATATGCAACCTAAATTAATCTAAAGCCACCATTGATTTTATTAGGGTTTTATCAAATGAACCTAATTTACTAATTAATTTTAATAGTGTAGAAAATTAAAGAGTTTCACTATTCCCACTATTGGGGCTATTACAAAATCTACCCAAAAATAACAAAGAAAATAAAATTAAAATTACAACCCTTAAGAAAATAAATTAAACAAATTCAAAACCTAAAAAATAAATTTAGATAGAACAAAAAAATAAAAAAAAAATACATAAGAATTAAATTGGGATCCTGATTCTTGGTTTTCATTCATGGATTCTCCATGGGTTTTCCTTGGTTTAATCATGTGCTCATCATCACAGAAACATGAAACACAGAGAATAAAAAAAAGATTAGAATGAATGAATAAAGAAAATAAAATAATGAAAATTAAACAAAAAAATAGAAATAATAAAATCAAAAATAATAAAATAATATAAAGGAAAGAATTAATAATAAAAAGAAGAAAGGAATAGAAGAAGGATGCTATGCCGATGTTGTTTGAATGTCTTTTAGAATGAGATTTCACCATCGTGAGAAAATTAACTCTATGTTTTCTTGATTTCTGAACCTTGAAAAGAACATATTTTTTTAAAATATTTTTTCTGCTTTTCTTCTTTTCTCTTCTCTTTTTTCTCTCTGTGTTTTTTTTAATCAACTCTTTTTTTTTTTTGCAATAGCTATTAGGGTTTTCTCTTTTTTCTCTTTATGCAGTCTCCCCTCCCTTGTTTTTTTCTGCCAAACTTTTATTTTCATATCTTATTCTAACCGTAGCTAGCCACTTACATGATCACAGGAGAGGCAGCTCTAATCCTCGTCTCAAAACAAACAGGATAAGAATTTTAATTTCAAAAATCATACATGTAAGAGACGCGTATTGGACAAATAAATATCAAAATTTATTTATTTATTAAAAATAAATTAAAATTTGGACCAATCATAATTAAAAAATTTAAGAAAATATATTTTTTTAATATTTTTGTGCCTTGGCATTACAGAATGTCGACTGACATTACGCAATGCTGATTGGCTTTATGTAATGTCGATTGGTATTACATAATACCGATCTACATTATGTAATGCCGATTGGCATTATATAATATCTATTGGCATTACATAATGTCGATCGACATTATATAATGTCAATCGATATTACTTTCAAATAAGCCTTGCAAACTTTAATTTTTTATAATTAAACCCAAAAAAATTATAATTTAGTGCCTAAAATCGCAAAACTTAACACTAGAAGTCAATTTTCAACTAAATTTTCATCATAAAGGCTTTTGTCACACGTGTGTACAATTGCATCTAGAAATTGGGTGCTTACAGTTGCCCCTTTTTGTTGCTATTTGCTTGACAAATTACGATAAAATTATAGTAACACACAATTTCAAAAGAAAGAATTAGGGTACTTTATTGTATCCTAATTGACGTGCTGATCCTTAAATTGCTGAGAAATTTTTAAGAAAGATGCTAGGTTTAGCATGCTTCACTATATTTCATGTAGAACATCTAGTGACATATATAAAAATGAGTTTTGCTATATTCCTTATGGGAAGTTTAGCATTTCATGATTTAAGAACATGGTATAGCTCCTGTGGAACATCTAGTGATAATACCATAATTATTGTGTAGTGTCTGGAAAACTGCACTATATTCCCTTTGGGAGGTCTAGTGACAATGGATTTCGTTATATTCCTTGTGAGACTTTTAATGAAATATATGTAATGATTCTTACTATATCTCTGTGGACATTTAGCAATTCATGATTTGAGAATATATTATAGCTCTTGTGGAACATCTAGCAGTAATACCATAACTACTGTGTAGTGTTTGATAAATCTAAAGATTTGAAAATTCATGTTAGAATAATTTTAATGAAAGAAGTACATTGTACTTGGTCATACAATGTCGACTATACCCGGTCATATAGTCTAAATTCAAATACACTACACTTAGTCGTGTAGTGTTGATTTCTTTTATGCGATTATGCTGCAATCCATAATTGCTCGCAATTAGTTGTAATCCTTTCGTTGTTCATTAATGATGCTACAATCCATAACTGCTCGTGATTAGTTGCAACCCTTTCATTGCTCATTGATGATGCTGCAGTCCATAACTA
Source organism: Mallotus nudiflorus (assembly GCA_947683625.1). Taxonomy (NCBI): domain Eukaryota; kingdom Viridiplantae; phylum Streptophyta; class Magnoliopsida; order Malpighiales; family Euphorbiaceae; genus Mallotus; species Mallotus nudiflorus. Next base: position 149,582 of record CANTUR010001654.1, read on the forward strand.
CTCGTGATTAGCTGTAACCCTTTCATTGCTTATCGATGATGCTGCAGTCTATAACTGCTCGCGATTAGCTGTAACCCTTTCATTACTTGCCTTTGATGATTGCTCGCCTTTGATAATGTTGTAGTCCATAACTGCTCGTTGATGATGCTGCAACCCATAATTACTTGCAAATTGACAGCAATCCTTTCATTGCTCACCTTTGATGATGCTATAGTCCATAATTGCTCGCTGATGATGCTACAACCCATAATTGCTTACAAATTGACTATAATCCTTTCATTGCTTGCCTTTGATGCTACAGTCCATAACTGCTCATGATTTTTATCTTTAGTTATTTGAGTTGAATGTTTTGAATTCTTTATGCTGACTGATTTGCATTTTTGCTAACTGACTTTGAATTTTACTATATTAGTTGATTGGAATTTCTCTGCTAACTAATTTCAATTTCATTGTGTTAAGCAACTCTATAAGTTGGGTGCACTTTCTTCTAAATTTACAATTCCTGTAGACTTATTAAAGTTAGTTTCAATCATGATGAATGTATAAAAGTACATTATAATGTTAAAAATTTATGAGAAAATTCATCACTTTATCATAAGATAACATGTACTCAATGAATCTCACTATTATTTATTTTCATGACTGTCATTTATTCATGATTTACAAAGGTCAGAGGCATCATTAACCATCTTATACTGAGAGCATATCTTTTACCAAGTAAAGAGCTTACTTCCACACCTAATTTTAGGGAGAATTTTCTAAACAAAACTTATGGAAATTGAGTATAAAAAGATTGAATTTTGAGTATTAAAATAGTCTTTGAATTATTTTTATGCTTTTCTTCCTCATTTGAGTATTTCCCTGCCTTCCTTATATTACTCAGCGTGGATACCATTGGAAAGGTCATTTGGATACTCATACTCTTACAAGGCATTGGAGTAAAAAGAGCAAGTTTTTTTTATGTGGGTCCTCTTTTAGTATTCCCTTACCTTTCTTGTATTACTCAGCGTGGATACCGCCAGAGGTTCATGTTGATACTCTTGCTCATTTTTTAGTATTAGAGTAAATTATTCTTGCTCTTATTTTGATTCTCCTCTTAGTGTTCCCCCGCCTTTCTCGTGTTACTCAGCATGGATACCATTGAGGGATTTGTACTCATACTCATTTATGAGTATTAAAGTAGATTATATGCATATTTATTATTCAAAAGACTAAAATGATACTTTCAAATTCAAGCAATTTATACTACAAGTCCATAGATTTTTTCTTTGTGTATTCTTCCTCTCGTTTGGGCACAAAGCAAGCATTAGATTGATTACAGTTTATAAACTCTCAACACAAAGCTATTAACTAATCATCTGAATTCTACAAGGCTAATAAAAAAGAGCCATTATAATCAACGGTCATGAGATAGGCTTTTTGCACATGATCTCGTGAAGTGGATGAATTTACTTTCAATTTGTGAATTTTATTATTAAGATGGTACTTTATTACAGAATAGAGTTCTGTTACTTCCCTTCATTATCTTGGTGAGGGTTTAACATTTTCCATCTTGCCTATTCTTATTGATAAATCAGTTCCTTTCCCCTTCTTCATTCTTTTGTTTTTTCCTACATAAAATACCATAAGTTAGTATGGTCCATTTGTAAGTGAAGAGATTTTGTCAAAATGCAATGTTATTCTTTTGCATTCTTCCCTTTTGATTATGATCATGATGTCTCTAATCACAACGTCATGATACTCCATCATTGAAGTCATGGCCTAGGGTTGAATTTGCCTTTCTGCCATTCTATTAATACTATGGTAAAGGGCTTCATTCCTTTTCTTGACATCTCCTACAAAAAAGGTTCAGGAGAGATCTTATTTCAAAATCAAATAATTTTCCAGAGTACATTCAATTTTAAGTTTTGAGTGCATTCTTCCCTTTTATATGGTCGATGAATGTATTGTTGACATGTTAGACCTTCTTATCACTATATTCCATATCCTATACTGGTCTAACTGCTATGGAGAGATATTCCAAATGATGCTCCTGATGAGACTATAAAGATAGACACTGAGTTTGAGGAGCCTGAATGTCTTATCTAGCTTTTAAAGTCGCTAAGATGACACTTTCACAAATATTACTGTCGGTGATATTCCCTTATTGGATGGGCCTATAATTAATTGGGCTCTTGCGATCTAGAGTCCCATTAAGCATTAGGTTCACTTGCAAAGCAAGTATTTCATAATAAATTTATACAAGTGTATGCATATTATGTATAACATGTATGATCCTAATAGGTCTTCTATTTGGAACAAAGCTATGTTTATAGCTTGGAGTGTGAGAATGAGGTGCCTCATCAATAGCTTATAGGTTTAAACATTGGATGATTCATTGTTGGTACTTCTAATGTCAAAGCTTCTGATACAACTCAATGGACTGATAACTACGCTAGCAAGTGGGGTCCATGGCTTTATACTGGAGCTCATGATTGACCAATGCACTATTGAACTTTTCTTTTTGTTACTGCTTTTATTATATGATAACTAATGTATTTGTATGCTTGTAGTTTACTCCTTTCTGCCCTAAGATCTTTTTCACTAACTTTGAAGTTCTAGTGTTGTATTTACTATTTTGCCCCCAAGCTGCCCTAGAGTTACATTTTTCCCCCAACTTCATTTTGAATTCATTCTAGCAGACTTTTTCTTCATGTGTGCAAGACACTCAGTTTGGTCATTGTTGTTGTTGACCCTTTGTCTTACTAACCCTATTAATTACAATCTCATGTATTGAAGATGCAGAGGAGTGGGCAAACTGATCGAAGCGAGTTCTTGATGATGAAATCAATTGGACTTGCACTTCAAAGAATTCTTGAGTAGAATATGAGCCTTGATGCTGATGCAATAATTGATGGTAGTTATAGGGTATGGGTTGCAATGTAAGTTACTAAGCCACCTAAATTCTCAAGGTATAAGGGGATGCTAGGCTTACAAGGAAAATTACAAAAAGGGTGGCAAAAAAGAAAATATAACTAAAATAGTGATCTCATAGCTCTGATTTAGCTTTTATTATGTATTGTCTTTCTGTTCAGATATTTATACAGTATGATAAAGACGAATATGTGATATTTGAAAAAAATTTAAAATTTAATTTTAATCATTCATTAGGAAAAAAATGAGAACATTTATTACATCACATGATACAACTCCTATTATCAGCCGATCGTGAATTTTTTCTCTCTAATTTTTACTTTACTGTTCTTTTTTCTTTTTTTTCTCTCTTTTTTCATTCTTTTTATTTTTTCCTCAAATTTTCTATCTTCAGAAGTTACATCATATGATATATGTATGTTCTTTGAATTTGCATTTGTGCCCATGTTGAATGAATCTAATTGAATTGAATTCATGTCAAACATGCAAATGCAATCAATATCATAATGCACAGTACCGTTAGGATGTACATTACATAAGTAAGCATGATCAAAATTTATATCATCGATCACTAAAACAAAACATAAACTAAAATTTTATTCAAAGAAGATAATAAGAAAATTTATTTCTAATTCTAGATGCTAGGGATACTGAGTCTCATAGTGGTTGTCCTTGAGGAAACTGACATAATAGCTATTCTTGCATCTTCTTACCAATTGTCTCTATGACTTCATCCTTATGTACCTCCACTGTGCATGTTTCTTCCTTATTTAGTAGCATCTCATCATCAAACTCATCACCCCATCCTGTAGGCACAATTGACTCAAAGGGTATGTTAAAAGAAGATGGTTTAGTGTAAAACACCTTATAGTCAAACATCACCCCTTTTGCATTATGCGCTCTAGGACTTTTGAAAGTGGTTAGTTAAAATTGGTTAATCCCCTTGGTTGTTGAACAACATGTACTTCTACAATCCGACCAGTGCTTCATTACTGTATACCCCTAGTTGGGTAGTTTCTTGCTCTTGTACTTTTAAAACTTTTCTTCTTCTTACTCTCAATCTTTTCGGCTTGCAAATCATCATCATACAAGTCTATAAATATTTTAGGATCCATCATTTGCAATCTCTCAACCAAATTAAGTGACACGTTACGGACTATCATCTTAACATGATCCTTTTTGCTAGCGTATTCTTCATCAACCCTATTTTATTCATGAATCTAGTAAGGAAATCAGAGAAAGATTCATTAGATTTCTACTTTTTCAGTTCTAGATCTCTGATGGACACTTCCAACCGGGTGTTATAATCATATTGCCTTAAAAAGGCAGTACATAGTTCTTTCCAGTCAGCTCTTATAGATTTTTCTAGCCCATAATACCAATTTATAGCCATTCCCTCTAAGGATAACACAAATAACTTAGTAATCACTACTAATGGTGCTTTAGTAGTGCTTATGGTTATTGTGTACTAATTAAGATGAATCCTTAAATCTCCTCTCTTATTAAATTTTTATAGTTATGGCATCTTGAACTTATCAGACAGCTTATCATCTTCCATCTGTAGCATGTCATCAAAGTCAAACGAATACCCCATGCCTTGTCTCCTAATAAGCTCTTCCATCTTGGACATCTAGGTCAGTGTTCTCATCTGCTTGGATTTGTGGTCGTGTACTAGTTCAAGTGATTCTTTCTTTTCCTTCTCTACCATGTAATTCTTAACATCCTCCAGCTTCACATTGATAGTAGGTAGGATACTAGCAGCAGGTTGCCCCCCAGCATTATTGGTAGTAGGTGGAGCATCCATAACAGATGGGACAACAGCAATAGCATGTGGTTGTTCAATTGCAAATGGTGGTATGATAGTAGTAGGTTGCATCAGTCTAGATAATGCTTATCTTAGCTCATCTTGCATCATAGCCCTCATATCATCCGTCAGAGCTCCCTTGATGTCTTCTAAGTTCCAGTTCCCTTATTGTTGTTCCACTAGTTTAGACTCAAGTGAAGTTGGTTTAGATTCTAAGTAAAGTGTGTTGATAGGGCTTTTTTCTAGTCTATTCAGTCTGTTTAGGATTTCCTTTGTTAACGCTATAGGACTCTGACTCATTCTTCTTAGTCTGCCACCTTGTCATCCCCAAATACAAGAAGACCCCGATGCATCTATGATGGCTACAAAACAAGGTGTTAGTATGATGAATGAGATGCATGTATGCATTTATGCATAATGCACATACTATGCAACAAGTAGCAAGTATCAATCAACTGTACAATATACATCCTTCCAACCTTATTCCTCCCACACACGTTTTCAATAACAAGTCTCTTGTCCTAGGATTTTTTGTTTTAGTCTTAATATTAGGGACCGACGCACATGTTAAATCTCTCTTAAAGCAGTAAAAGATAGAAACAACATTTCTAGGTATAAAGGTCTAGCCCAATCTTCATTACCCCGAAGGGCTTCAAAAGTATGAGCCTGAGCTTTTATAAATAGAAATACCTTATGGTAATAAGCATAAAAACAAAATTTCTAAGTATAAAGGTCTAGCCCAATCTTTATTGGCCCAAAAGGACTTCAAAAGTATGGGCCTGGGCTTTTATAAATAGAAATACCTCATGGAAAAAATCATACAAGCAATTTTTAGTAGATCTTAGAGGAAGTAACTAAGCCATTATATATGATTAGGGCTCGGTAAAAATTTAAGGTTCCCTTACCAAGATGCCCTACTTTAGGACTTGAGTTACAGGCCAGGTCAGAGGGGCCCAGCATCCTTTACCAACTCGAGAGAAGACTACCTCCCTTTAAGACTTAGGTCATAGAATCTAGTCAGATGAGTCCGATAATCTCTCTTGGACTGAGTTAAGGCTAAGAGTGATGGTTAGCCAACCTACAACCCCATGAAGCTAGTGGAATCATAAACCAATGCCAATGGGTAATAGGAACATGCAAAATGAATGCAAAGAATAAAATAATAATCAATAAAATAATTCTAAAGAATACAAGTAGAATCAGTATCTCTTATCCCCAGTGGAGTCACCATTGTAGACAGCGGGGTTTAGGGCGTGCCCAAGATTTTAGCAACCGCGACATTATTTGGGCTCACGGCCTTAAAGAGTACACTAACCATTATCAAAAAGACATGGCGTGGAGATGAGGAGTTGTCACCCAGGGTAATAACTAGGACAATTTGTTTTGGTGGTACTCGATTCTCTAAAAGAAAGCTAGCAACACAAATAGAAGATTCTAGGAACGAAATACTAACTTCTTTCAATCTTGTATTCATTTAGATTTATTTTATGAATTACTATTTTATTCTTTAATTACATGCAATTTTATTTAAACCCTGATTAAATATCCATTTAACCCAAAGGCAACAAGTCATAAAATTACATGTAAAAAATGCATACAAAAGGTAGCGTCCCTATAACTAAACTAGATTAATTTTATTAATTAAAATTAATTAATTCTACATATTTCTTTACAAGTGAATTGGAGTAGAGATGGGCCTAGATTTTAAGATAATTAATGAGTCTAAATTTACTTATTTTAATTATAAAAAGTGGGCCTAAATCTATTAATTTTAAGAAACAAAATAGAAATTAATTAGTGGGCTTAATTCTACTTAATTTTAAATTAAGTGATGTGATTCTAAATCTATTTATTTTAAAAGAAATAAAATTAATGGGCTGAGCTAAGTCTAAATTAATTTTAGTTAACCTAAAAATGGGCCTAAGTCTAAATTAATCTAATTGGGCCTAAATTAATTTTAAAATTAATTAAACCTAAAAATTCAATTAAAAGCCTATTTATTAAATGGGTTAGAACTTAACGTGGATTTGGGGAAAACATGCAAACAAGGCCAAACAACAAATTAAAGCAAATAATGAATAAAAAACATACATTCAGTGATTTCTAATCTAATTTTAATTACATGCAACCTAAATTAATTTAAAGTCACCATTGATTTTATTAGGGTTTTATCAAATGAATCTAATTTACTAATTAATTTTAATAGTGCAGAAAATTAAAGAGTTTCATTATTCCCACTATCGTGGCTATTACAAAATCTACCCAAAATAACAAAGAAAATAAAATTAAAATTACAACCCTTAAGAAAATAAATTAAACAAATTCAAAACCTAAAAAATAAATTAAATAGAATAAAAAAATACAAAAAAATACAAAAGAATTAAATTGGGATCCTAATTCTTAGTTTTCATTCATGGATTCTCCATGGGTTTTCCTTGGTTTAATCATGTGTTCATCATCATAGAAACATGAAACACAAAGAATAAAAAAAAGATTAGAATGAATGAACAAAGAAAATAAAATAATGAAAATTAAACAAATAATACAAAAATAATAAAATAATACAAAGGAAAGAATTAATAATAAAAAGAAGAAAGGAGTAGAAGAAGGATGTTATGCAGATGCTGTTGAATGCCTCTCAGAATGAGATTTCACCATCTTGAGAAAATTAACTCTATATTTTTTTTTATTTCTAGACCTTGAAAAGAACTTTTTTTTAGAAGGTTTTTTTCTCCTTTTCTTCTTTTCTCTTCTCTTTTTTCTCTCTATGTTTTTTTCAATTAACTCTCTTTTTTTTTTGTAGTAGCTATTAGGGTTTTTTTTTCTCTTTTTATGCACCTCTTTTTTTCTACCAAACTTTTCATTTTATATCCTGTTCTAACCCTAGCTAACCACTTATATGATCACAGGAGAGACGGCTTTGATCCTCCTCTCAAAACAAACAGGATAAAAGTTTTAATTTCAAAAATTATATAAGTAAGAGACGTGTACTACATAGATAAATATCAAAATTAATTTATTTATTAAAAATAAATTAAAATATGGACCAATTATAATTAAAAAAATCATGAAAATAATTTTTTTTCTAACATTTTTTATCCTCGACATTATAGAATGTCGACCGACATTCTGTAATGTTGATTGGCATTACTTTCAACTAAACCTTGCAAACTTCAATTTTTTACAATAAAATCCAAAAAAAATGTTGCAATTTAGTCCCTAAAATCGCGAAACTTAACACTAGTGGTCAATTTTTGACTAAATTTTCATCATAAAGGCTTTCATCGCACACGTGCACAATTACATCCCGAAATTGGGTGCTTAGAGATGGTCAAGTTAAAAACAAAAGAAGGGCATTTCGAAGCACTAGATAAATTCTTGGCACGCATTGAGTGATATAATTTAAGACTCAACCTGAAGAAATGTATTTTTGAAGTTACTTCAAGGAAGTTACTAAGGCATATAGTCAGTAGTAAAGGAATCAAAGTGGATCAAGATAAAGTGAAAGCAATTTAGGAAATGCCAGCACCAAGGATAGAGAAAGATGTGAGAGGGTTCATAAGTAGGTTACAGTATATTAGTAGGTTCATTGCAAGGCGTACTAATATTTGTGACCCAATCTTCAAACTTTTGAGAAAAGATCAACTTGTAGAGTGGAATGATGATTGTCAAAGGGCCTTTAATCAGATAAAGGAGTATCTCACTAATCCACTTGTACTTAAACCACCAAGGCTAGGTAAACCCTTGATCCTATATTTGGCTCTATAAGAAAAGGAAATAGGAGCAATGTTAACATAAGAAGGGTTGGATGGGATAGAGCATGTAGTGTATTACCTCAGTAAGAAGTTCTTGCAGTATAAAGAAAAGTATGATTTGGTGGAGAAGACATGTTTGATAATGATATAGGCAACAAGGAAATTAAGGCATTACTTTCAGTATTATAAGTTTCGGGCCATTTTAAAAATAGACCCCTTAAGATACTTATTGCAAGCATCTGCTTTAACCAAAAGGATGTCTCAATGGCTAGTTCTCGTGATTGAATTTGATATAGAATACATTACCATGAAGGTTATTAAGGGAAGGGCAGTAGCAAAATTCCTAGCTCAAAATGCAATAGAGGGTGATGAACAGTGGAGCCTAGAATTCCCAAATGAGAATCTTGCAGTTATAAAGCATCATAAATGGAAGCTTTATTTTTATAGTGCAGTAGACAATAAAGGAGCTGAGTTAGGAGTAATCCTCATCACGCCAAAGGGAGAAACCATGCTAATGGCCAAGAAGCTGGATTTTAAAGTAACCAATAATATGGTTGAGTATGAAGTGTGCATTCATGGAGTAGAAGCGATGATGATAGTTAGAGCAAAGGAGTTGTTAGTATATGGGGATTCTATATTGGTTATCAGCCAGGCTAATGAGGAATGGAAAGTGAAAAAGGAAAAACTAAAACCTTACATTTGCTATTTAAGAGCTTTAACAAAGAATTTCACTAAGTGTCTGTTTATCCATTTATCAAGAGATGACAATTAGATGGTAAATGCACTGGTAACACTCTCTTCAATGTGGGATAGTATAACTAGGTTGACTATAAGGTTGTTAGTGATCATGAAATCAAAGGCTCCATCATACTAATCATAAAACCATGGCCCTATCTACTTACCTCCCACATTGATTATGGGAATTTAGATAGGGCCTCGAGAGAAGCCATGGTTTTATGATGTTCAGAGGTTCATTGAGGAAGGAAAATATCTAGATGAGGCCACTTCAAAAGAAAGATATGCCTTGTGTGTTCTTACATATAATTTTACAAGTCATGATGGGGTGTTGTATAAGAGAATGCCGAATGGAATGCAGCTCATATGTCTCAAGAAAGATGAAGCAGAAGAGGTGATGAAAGAGGTTTATGCAGGAGCTTGTAGTTCTTACATGAAAGGGATAATCCTAGCAAAGAAGATAATCAGACAAGTATACTACTAGATGAGCATGAAAAATGATTGTATTAGAACTGTGAGACAATGCCATTAGTGTCAGATCTATGGGAACCTCAACCACCTTCATCCAATGGTCCTGAATATTTTATCATCTCCTTGGCCATTTGCTGCATGGGGAATTGATATCATAAGAGAAATAAGACCAACAACATTGAATGGCATAAGTACATAGTTATGGCAATTGATTACTTCTCTAAATAGGTAAAGGCTGAGTCTCTCAATGCTCTAAAGGCAAAACAGATGGCCCAATTTATCGAGAAAAATCTCATTTGCAGATATGGGGTTCCATATCATGTAGTGACAGACAATGGGGTTCAGTTTTAAGCAAAAATGGCAGAGTTATTATAGAAGTATGGGATTGAGTATCATAATTCTTCACCATATCGACCTCAGGCTAATGGAGTAGTGGAAGTAGCAAATAAAAATATCAAGAAAATTCTCTCTAAGATGGTCAAAATTTACAAGGATTGGTCTGAGTTTCTTTCCTTTACCTTATGGGGATATAAAACTATAGCCAAAACTGCCACAAGCTAAACCTCGTTCTCCTTAGTGTATGGCTATTAGGCAGTTTTGCCAATAGAAAATGAGATCAAGTCTCTAAGAGTAGTTATGGAGGCTAAAATGCCCAAGAGTGAATGGGCATAAAAAAGATATAATCATTTGGTGTCTTTATACAAGAAGAGGATGAATGCTTTGTTTCATACCCAATTATACCAGAAGAGGATAGCAAGGGCATTTAACAAGAAGGTAAAGCCAGGGAAGATAAAAGCTAGGGATATGGTACTAAAACAATCCAGATTAGTGGTGTTCAATCCAAGAGGAAAGTTCATACCAAACTGAGAAGGACCATACTTAGTCAAGTCAGTTCTACTAAAAGGAGCCACTAAGATATCTAATCTTGAAAGGAATGAGTTCATGGAGCCTGTTAACCTAGATTACCTCAAGAAATACTATCTATTAAAATAAACAAAAGTAGTATAAAAAAATAAAAGTCCACTAACTAGAAAACCTTAAAAGGCTAGTCAGGCAAAATTAGGACATTCTCGCTGTTTAGAAAACTCGTAAGGGCTGGTAGGTAAAAATTAAGGAATAGAATAAAATAAAAAGAAGTCCCACTGATTAGAAAAGCCATAAAGGAGACAAAAATTAGAGAAATAAAATATGAGTGGAAAACATTCAGTTAAAAAATCTGAAAGGACTAGCTGATAACATAAGTTATATCATGTGATGTAGCAAATGTACTCATTTTTTCCCTAATTAATAAATCTTATTGAAATTGAAATTTTGTTATGACATTGCATGTTCTATGTTATTAATAATACATAAGCACTAGAAAGGAAGACATAACATAAAAGATTAAGACTAGCTTTATGAGACCATTTTATTATAGTGGCGCCTATGTTTCTTCTTCTGAGAACTCATCATATAAAGCTTGGGTCCTCTTGTATCCAAAAAATTTGGGTGGCTCTATAGCCAAAATCAAGTAGTACAGTAACAATGAATTGTGGGCGACCATACTGGCGACAAAGATGTGAAGAGGAAATGAAGGTCGAAAAGCATAAGCCCGAGATAGGAATGTAGTGATCATATAAATCAAGAGCCACAAACTTCAACCTCCACCAAGAGCAAACCCATGTAATCTCAATATCAGTGATGCCCCTCATCCAATAAATTCAATGGTCTATAGTGTACTTGTCCTTCATCTTCAAGGGTCGAGACTGCAATTAATAAGGTTGATAAGATAAAGGATTGGTAGGGGCAACAAGCAAGCTCAATTTCTCTTGTAACCAAATCTGAAAAGAAAAAAATAAATGAGAAGCCCGCTAAGTTAAAAACTTGAAAGGGTGGCTTAGGCAAAAGTTAGGGCAAACTTGCTAAGTTAAAAACATGAAAGGGCAGCTTAGCCAAAAGTTAGGGTAAAAAAATCAATTAACTCACTTAAGATAATATGTTCATCCACATCTAATTTTAGGAAAGGGAAGACTGAAATGGAGCAATACAAAAGATAGCTTATCCTAACTACAAAATAGAAGATAGCTTGGAATCAGTCATCCCGAGCTCCAGAATTAGGCCATGGGCTCCATCCTTTACTAGGGGCATCATGATGATAGGTATCTGGTGGTCTAGCAGATGAAGTACTAGCATTATAGGGGTCAAGACCTGAGTCAGCAAGCTGCTAACGAAGCATTTCAATCTCCTGCTCTAGATCTCATGAATAAATCTGCATGTATAAAAAGCATTATATCATATGCACACCATGCATGCATTTGAACAATAAGTGTATATATGCTTACCCGCCAACTATATATAACTTGCATGGTAAATAACCTTTAAGACTAGGTAAGTCCATACAAATACTCTACTTATGTCCGAGGGACCTATTTTGTAAAGTTGTACTAAACTTCAATACCATGTGTATAAATAATACAAGAAATAAGTCATATAAACTCACATGAGATGTATCAGCTGGGGAAAAGCTAGGGAGCTGAGTATCACTGAAATGCATCTACTGCTCAACTAAAGTCTAAATAGTGGGGGCCCAGTAAAACATCAACCTATCTAGAAGAGAGACATCACTAATAAAAGCTCCCTTATGGTTGGTCCCAATATGCTGAGTGCGCTGTGCACAACTAGGATTAGGCCCAAAAACCTCAGGTGTAATCTTAGTCTCAAGGGCAGCCTCACTCTCCTGCGTAGTCTCAAACCCCTGATCAGCCCTAGCCGCCTCTTCCATTGTTTCATCAATAGGGGAGCGAACCTCCTCAATCTGTGAAAATCAAACTATGAGAACAGAATAAGTGATTGGAGAGTTCTAGAAAAGAAATGATCAAAAGTTACCTTAGCCTAATCGATAGGAACTTGCTCCAAGAGGTTCTCATAGATAAATTACCGGTAATGACAACATCGCTCTAGAAAAAATCATGGTGTCATAACCCTGTAACACCTCCCTCAACTTTGAACTTATCAGTCAGGAACTATAAAGCATCGAGCAAGGGACAATAATAAGAACACGGCGTCGAGAAGGTCCAGAGCACCATTGATATACTCGCTCTCCTAAATACCACATTCGACAGCCATAACTAAGGAGCAGAACCCTCATCTCCTCAAGTTGTACTGTAGCATTTATGAAATCATATCACTAGACATCATCAGTTCCCTCCAGCTAATGAGAATAAATCTATAAAATCATGATTAATTAAGTTTAACTTGTATTAAGTCATGAAGTACTAATGATTTTTTTCTTACCAGGTCCCACTCAATGGTGTTCAGTTAATCACGATAGGTCTGCAGAGTATTCCTGCCCTATCTCTGCATCAGGGGGAGACTCCTATCAGAGCTAATAACCTCGAAGCCATGAATTAGCCCAATCTCTATGCTCCAAATTTTAAAGACAGAATAAGTCAACAAAAAAGAAAGCAAAGGAAAAGAGAAGAAGAGAAACAAAAAGGGGACAGACACACATACAGGACATGCCAAAAGCCGTACATAGTGACAGTGTCTTTATAGACAATGTCCAATTTATAATATAAATAAGCCAGCACCGCAGATCCCTAGTTGAGGGTGATAACTTGGTCAAAATCATGAAGGGGGCCGAGCAATACAATACTAACTTCATGACCAGTCTTGCAGAAGATGGTCATGCTAAGCGAGATCAAGAGGAAGCACCTCACCTTATGAGCAATCTAGCAGAGTATGGTGGTAGGAAGACATCTGAATCCCTTGACCAATAATGAAAGAACAATGTTCTTTTGGTTTTTTTATGTCAGGAAAAATCTAACCAAGTCTCGCACATACTAACTTTGCATGTGCTCGGGGAGACTACAGTAACTAATGTCAAAGGAAATGGGAGTCCCTCCGAAGGTGATATTGGTTATAATTGAGAAACTCATGGGCAAAATGGTCAACTCACCTACCCGAGTATGGAATATGTGGGTGGTATCCATCCATCACTCAATCAGTGCGAATAAAGAATGGTGATCAAACCTCCCTTGAGTTATTGGAAGCCTAGCAATAAATCATTTAAACTCGGAGGCCCACACCAGTTATGCCACATTCTCTGATAGCCCGTGAAATAATTCATGGGCTATGTGAAAATAGCCTGTGAATTTCATCGATCGCTAGGAAAATTCAAAGGGAGAAATAATAATTAATTGACTAAAAAATAATAATTTAAAAAAATTTGGATCGACAAAATAGAATGCCGATTAGCATTCCACAATGTTGATGGCATTGCACAAATGCTGACTGATTTTTTGACTTTCGACTTCAATTTTTAGACTTTCGATTAGCCATTCAACCAAAATCCTATGTGTTTGGGTTAAATTTAAATTTTTCATGCATTTTTTAGTGATTTTTAATCCAATTTCAACAACATACACACTAATTTACATTCTAAAATTAATTTTGATTACTAACTGTATGAATAAATTTTTGTAGGAATAAACAGAAGTGGGGAAGGGTTACTTCATTGCCCACATCTGTGCACCTATGAAGGTGAAGGCAAGTCAAAGAAAGCATAATAGAACCTTCTCAGGGTCCAAGGTTGTTCTAAGGAAAATGGATAGGCACAATGGCTAGATCAGCTGGAATCTTTCCTCCTCTATATAGCCTTTGTTATGGGTTAGCCATAGGATCCAACAGATCATGAATCAAACTTCAAATGAGCAAGAAATCAAAAGAATAAAATCAAAGAAATGGAGAGGGAAATGAAAGAATAGCATAAAAAATAAAGGGAAGGCTTCTTATAAATGAAAAATATCTATTTTGGTCCCTTGATTATGCAAACATTCAAAATCAAGTTTTTTCTTTACAATTTCTTCCATAATTGCATTTTAATTAGGATTTAATTCCTAAATAATTCATTCAACTCACGTCATTAATCAATAATTTATTATTAATTATGTCTATATTTATTCTGAATTGTCTATCAAGTACATAATACAAAATATCACAAAATTCAACTTTGCATTTCTACATGCATCATTTCAATCAAATGTCAAAATTCATTTTATGTTGCACAGTAGCTGAACACAAATTTTCAAAATTATCATATTATGTGTTGCATAATAGTCATAACATGAATTTCAAATTTTACATGTTATATGCTTCAATAGTAGTTATAACATGATCGTTTTTAGACTTTTTACCACTGGACACTACATGGTAGTTATAGTGATGTCGCTAGACATCCCGCAGGGAATATAGCAAAATTTAAATTGCTAGATATTCTACAAGAACTATAACACCATTTTCAAAGCTCGCTAGATGTCCCACAGGGAATATAGCGAGATTCATTGCATTCATTTCGTTGAACGTCCTGCTGAGAATACAATAAAATTCATTATCATTAGACATCCTAAAAGGAAAATAGTGCAGCTCACCAGACACTATACAATAGTTATGGCATTATTGCTAAAAGTTCCACAAGAGCTATAGCATGTTATCAAATCATGAGACACTAAACATCCCATAAGGAATATAGCGAAACTCATTTGCATATGTCTTACTAGATGTTCTACATGAAATAAAATGAAGTATGCCAAACATACCATCTTACTTAAAATTGCTCAGCAATTTAAGCATCAGTAGATCAATTAGGATATAATGAAGTACCCTAATTCTTTCTTTCAAAATTATGTGCTACTATTGCTTTGCTGCAATTTGTCAAGCAAACAGCGATAAAGGGGGGCAACTATAAGCACCCAATTTTGGAATGCAATTATGCACGCATGCTACAAAAGCCCTTATGATGAAAATCTAATCAAGAATTGATCTCTAGTGTCGAATTTCGCGATTTAAAGGACTAAATTGCAACATTTTGTGGATTTAATTACAAAATTGGTTTTTAGGGATTTAATTATAGAAATTAGAAACTTTTGAGGACTTTTTTGTAATTTAATTTTAAAAAATAAAAATTGCTAATGTCGACCGGCATTATATAATGTAGATTGGCATTATGTAATGTCGATCGACATTATGTAATGTCTATTGGCATTATGTAATGCTGACAGGTATGATAGGCAATGCTAGTCAGCATTATGGGTTGAAAATCGGCTTTTTAGAATGCTAATTTTTGCTAAAAAGTGATTTTTTACGCTAATTTTGTCTTTTCTTTAATTTTTCATTAGCCTAGGACACCATATGTCCCTATATACCGAGTCTTTGATTTTTTTAAAAACTTTATCTCTTAATTTTAATTTCAAAAATTAAAAAGCCAACTTCCCTGCATGATCACAGGGATTGGAGGTTGATAGATCTGGCTTTAAAATCCAAAAGGGGAGCTGTGAAAAGGGAGCTAGTTAGCTTGCAAGATAAAGGGAGAAAGAGAGAAAAGAAGGCTACGAAAAAACCTAAAAAAAAACCCTAATTAGCTATTGTAAAAAATGTGTTCTTTAAAAGTCCAGAAGATCAAGAAAAAAAACAAAGTCAATCTCAAAACGGTGATAATCCTAATCTAAGAGGCATTCAAATAGAATTTGTACAACATCTTCTACTCTTTCTTTTTTTATTTGATTTTTATTTTTATTTCTTAATTGAGTAGTTACTAATTAAATTTTTTTGCATTTTTTTTATCGATGTTCTGTGGTACTCTGGAAGTAAAGGTGGTGATATGAGATTTTAAGCAATGACCATTGGAAGAATCCATGGAATGCCATGGATTAAGATCTGTAAAACCCCCGTAGGATTTAGGATTTATGATTTATGATTTCTGCATTTTTTTAATTTGCTTTTATTTTGGGTAGTAATTAATTTGATTTTAATTTCTACATAGTAGTTTGTAATATCCCCAATACTGGAAAATAGTGGAATTTTATATTCTCCGCACTAAAATTGATTAGTAATTCAGGTTCAATTGGGTAAAAATCAATTAAAATCAATGATGGGTGTAGATTAATTTAGGGGTTGCATGTAAATTAATTTAGGGCTTTTTTTAGAAAATTACATAAATCCTATGTTTGATCTAATTTTGTTATGATTTTTTTGTTTGGATTTTGTTTTTTGATCTTTTAGTTCTTTGAGCCCTAAGCCCATGTTAGGTTCTAACCTATTTAATAATTAGGCTTTTAATTGGATTTTTAAGTTTAATTAATTTTAAAATCAATTTAGGCCCAATTAGATTAATTTAGATTCAGACCCATTTTTAGGTTAACTAAAATTAATTTAGACTTAGCTCAGCCCATTAATTTCATTTCTTTTAAAATAAATAGATTTAGGATCACATCACTTAATTTAAAATTAAGTAGAATTAAGCCCACTAATTAATTTTTATTTTGTTTCTTAAAATTAATAGATTTAGACCCACTTTTTAGAATTAAAATAAGTATATTTAGACTCATTAATTATCTTAAAATGTAGGCCCATCTCTAGTCCATTTCACTTGTAAATAAAAAAAATGTAGAATTAGCTAACTTTTAAAAATTAACCTTTTGTATGCATTTTTTACCTTTTGTATGCATTTTTTACATGTAATTTTATGACCTGTTGCCTTTTTTAGGTTAGATGGATGTTTAATTTGGGTTTAAATAAAATTGCATATAATTAGAGAATAAGATAATAATTCTAAATAAACATGAGACTAAGAGAAGTTAGTATTCCATTCCCAGAATTTCCTGGTTGTGGTGTTAGCTTTCTTTTAGAGAATCGAGTACCACCTTTCGATTTGTCTCAGTTATTACCCTGGGTAGCGACTCCTCTTCTTCATGCTATGTCTTTGTAATATAATAGTGTGTTCTCTAGGGCCCTAAGCCCAAATAGTGTTGTAGTTGCTAAAATCTTAGGCACATGGTAAACCCCACCATCTACAATGCCACTGCTAATGGCTTTATGATCATATCATTTAGTGTAATTTTTTTTTAAGTCTTCATGGCAAGATGGAGAGAAAATTTTTCTCCCACCGGATTTGACACTAATGTGATGAGGTTCTCATTATTGTTAAATGATTATTTTAACTTTTATAATATTATAATTATATAAGTAATTATTTGGTTATGATTACGTTATTTTATAATAGTTAGTTAGTCATTAATAATTATGTAATGATTGTTAATAATAATGATAATTATTATTATTAATAAATTTTTTAGGTTGTGTAAGTGAATTGTTTAATATAAAATAGGTAATTTGAAAAAACAATAAAAGTTATTATATAAAATTTGTGAATAAGAATAAGAGTGCATAATATTGAAGAAACTATAATTAAAAAAAATAAAAAAAATTATTAATAATTAATTTATTAAAAAAGTTAATTAAAAGTTCATCTCAAGGAGGTGACTTGTAACATAAAAAGGTATGTTGTTTAAAAATAAACCAATTTAAAATGTTGAATATTGGTAAAAATTGTTATATTTTATTTTAAAAATAAAATGATTTAATATGTTGCATGTTGGTAAAAATTGTTATATTTTATTAGATATATTTGTTAGTAATATATTGATGGATATTTAATAGTAAATGTTTTTATGTATATGTTTTAGTAAATATATATGTTGTATTTAATTAGTGAAGAATACATTATTTAGTTAGTATTGAAATTTTATTTTTTGATTTAGCAAAAAAAATTTGTTTATTTAGTTTAAAAATTTTATTTACAGTATATGTGTTGTTGATGATGATGTTAAATCATAATAATAATAATTCTAGTGTATGTGTTGTTGTTATTAAAAGAGAGGGTAAAATAACTAAAAGAAAATAATAATGTTTAATATGTAATGGTTAGTATTAGAACAAATAAAAAATGAATCTGGAAAGCAACAAATGAAAATAAAAAAAAAGTGTTATTTTTCAACAAAAAAAGAAAACAATTATGTGTCACAAGGTTTATACCTGCGAACTCTAGAGCGTAATCCCATATTATGATGGTAGTCAACACATGCAAAGCTCATGTCAATGAATTAAGATCCACCACTATCAAAATCATCACCATCATCATTGTCTTGAGCATTATCATCATCTTCAATGTCATCATTATCGACATTAGTGTCACAAGGCACATATTTATATTAAGAGGAGGTGTGTGATGTGATGGAGTAGACACTTCATGAGGTTGAGGGGTGGTAAATATGGATAAAAAATTTTGGGTGGAAGAAGGAAATGATGGAAAATGAGAAGTTTGCGTAGTTGGAGCCATTTACGATAAATTCAAAATAGAAGTAAATAAAAGTTGAGTAAGATAGAAGTTTTTGAATTATGAGGGGATAAAGGGATACAAAGTATATTGTGATGAAGAGTGAATGGATGGAGAAGAAAAAGGTAATTGGGTAGGAAAAGTGAGAGTTGAAGCACTAAAGAATGGACCGGATGGATAAGTAATAGAAAAATGAGGGGGAGGAATAAATGAGGTGACTGAAGGACTAGCTTTTGACACTAATGTCAATGAGGTAATGCTAACGCCTTGGGTGGAAGGTTCCGTATGGAACTCAGAATGAACAAAATATGGCTGAGGAATGGGAATACATGCAGTATTGGTAGGTGGGGGTGGTGGAGCGATTGCTTATCGACATGCACGATGCTAATGACATCTCAGTGTCACCTTACCAAAAAGCCCAATATTACTTAATTGTTATGGGAGTAATGCAAGTTGTTATGTAGGATTGGGTCATGGCATATCATCAATAACTCGTCAGCTATGCTTATTAATTACAATTTCATAATTATTGGCAATCTGATTAGCTTGGGATATGATTAAGTCAAGGCAATATGCTCCAATGCATCAACCTATGCATTATAATGAAATAAATTTATAATAAATTATAGAAATAATTAGACAATATTTCAATTGAAAAAATAAAATTAAGTACATATAGCAACTCCTAAGCGAGCACTAAAGGGTAAGATCCATCAACGTGTTATAGAACGGTACCACTCCAAATACTGTGAATGGTAATGTATGGATCCATTTGAAGGTCCCCCAATGGAAATATTATGAGCACGACGGCCCTAAAGCTCGACCCATTAGGCATGTCTTTCCACTTAATATGTGTTATAATCCTGTAAATTATTATTATACAATGCATCAAAGTGGAATGGAGGATTAGGAATGAGTTTTACACATCCAAATTGTCACAGTACCCTATTAAAGTAATTCCATTCTACAATATGGATGCATACAAGGGGTACTATCGATCGCCATATGTCCTGCCCTTATAAACAATAAGCGGACAATTGTTGAATGACATCCTTGGTGTATGACTCCCAATTAATCTGTATAAAAAAAATTTTAATTTTTACCACATACTATGTTTAAATTACGTAATGAAAAGCCTAAAAATTTAATTATTTTAGGCTTAGATTACTTTAATAATAATACTAATAATAATTATTATTGTAATACTACTACTACTATAACAATAACAACAACAACAATAACAACAACAACTACTACTACTACTACTACTAATAATAATAATAATAATAATAATTAACGTAATTATGGCATTATAAATATTGAATGGCAATATATATATGATGATTCTTATTATTAGTAAATTGGAGAAATTCCTTTATAATGAGTATAGAAATTCATTTATAATGAGTATACTATATAATGATGCTTATTATAAATAAATTTGCCAAATGTTGAATAATTAATATATAATATTGTAGTGAACGTGTTACCTCATCCTGATGTGCATTATCTAGTCTTAATAGGATATCGGTAATGACATGTGTGCGAATAACTATAATCCCATGTGGTTGGCTCCCTATGATATAATTATATGTGAGTAGACTAAAATTTTCTCTAAAATTTAAAAATATAACTGAAATTTGAAAAAAAAAAAACTATTCTACCTGTGACCCAAAGGTGTATGTGACAGAATTATTCGGTCATGCAGTGTAGGAGTGAGAAAAGGAAATCACTTCCAAGCCCATAATTGAAGGAGAAACTATATAGGGAAGCCAAACATATAGATTCCCAACTATAATGGCTTATTATGTCAATATTATCTAAGTATTAAAGGAACAGCAAGCTGACTTTGTCAATATCATATTTAGGGAACAATACCGATGAACAAAGCTACAATATGTAGGCATGTGTATGCCTATGCAATGGTGTCTTTTAACTTATTGAGGCAATTCAGAGAAATGCTTGGTAAACTAAGAATTATGAACCAATGAATAGTGAATGTCCCTTAGTTTAGGTGAAATCCCTAAAAGCGATTGGCATAAATTTACGTAATCATGACAAACTCGACCAATAATAAAACGCCTATCAATTGGCATTCCTGTTAAAATAGCAACATCCTGGAGTGTGATTGTGCACTCTCCATTTGGAAGATGGAAAGTATGTGTCTCCGGTCTCTAACACTCTACAAGCGCAAAAATTAGGTGCCAATCATAATGATACTAATGAAGGAATGCAACTCCGAGAAAGCTTATGTTTCTTAATAACCCCTCCATTTTAGGAGTCATGTTTGCATATAAGTCATTCGTTTAAGTCATTCGTCGACATATTATGACAGGTTCTTCCAACTGCATATGTAATGTTTATAATTAATAATGATAGTTTATTTTGATAATAATAAAATCCATTTATCATTCTTAAAATTAAATGTTCCTAACTTTAGTAGATATATTAATTATTCCTAATAATTCTAGTTAATATAGAAGATTTTATAAATATTTATAATAAATATTGCTAAATAAATATTCCTAATTACCTATCCATTTCATATAGCCTGTGATCTATGCTCATTTTATAGGTATAGTAATGATGCATTGTAAGGCCCAGGCTATATATAATTATGTGGCACGAAATTTTGCTATATATCTAAGAAAATAAATGAGAAATAATATTATGTCACAATGTTTAAAGCTCTAATGCAATGTATATATATCTATTCATCCATTCATTTTCATTCACATAAATTATTTGACATTGACAACTCAATAAATTAATTTGACAATTAATAGAACCATAACCCAATGACATGTGATACAAAATGACAGAAGTAATTACTTTACCATATGTCATGAAAGCACATAATGTATATTGATTGGACAACATAAGTGACAACACGCATTAAATGAACAACCAAAACACATGAGATAAAAATAGACATGAATAATTATAGGAATCATATGTCATGTGAGGACATAAATTATAATGATTTGACAACACGCATGCGAAACATCTGTATTAAATCATATATGGTCATAAATATGACCTAATTGAATGAGTGAGAAACTTTATTTGTTATTATTGATCTATATTTTAGTAGTATAAAAACATGTGCAATTTTACTAAATAATGAAACCAGATTCACATACATATACACAGACATAATTTCTTATTTTTAGACAATAAGTGGTTCTTCATATAGTGGTAGAGGCAGAATATGGTTACTACCAGAATTAAATGATGGGTATCACCATTTGAGAGTGTTGAATTCAAAAGAATATTATATAGGACTATGATGGGAATGGGCATTTCGAGTTAATGAAGACGAGCTTGTAGTTGGGCAACTACGTGAATCGGGAGCATGTTTTGTCAAGCGTTTGTCATTATTAATGCAATAAAGAAACTAATTAGAATATATAGTTGTTGTTAGAAGAATTTAAGAGTAAAACAATAGGATATTCATAAGAAGATCAAGATATTATTTGTTAAAGCTTGCTAATAATCAAGCGACTGTAATGGGCAAGACACTTTCTGAGATAGAGGTTAAAAATGTTCTTAATAATCCAGCATACATTTCTGACTATGAAATGTCTAATGAAGAATAATTTATTAATGTAATTCTTATATTATGTTTCTTATTTGATAATTCAATATCATATGAACATTCAATTGAGTGCATTATTGAATTACACATTCTAACTTGTCCGACATCTCCATCCTCTAATAACTCTCTTGTGTACGCCGCTTAAAGAATTCTCTATCCAAACAGATTTTAATATGATTGCTCTCCTCTCTAATAAGATATAAAGTATTTCTTATTTCATCTATATTACATCATCTCATTCAAATTTCTTGTACTTTAGGTACACATATATTAAGTTCAATAGCTTCTTCACGAAGTGCTTGAGATTGTCGTAGCCAATATTTCCATTCTTCAATCATTTTAATCATAACAGCATGACTATTATGTTGCCCTGGATCCATTGGATATGAAAATTCATCATCTAAAGCCTAATGGTGTCCTATGGCCCTGAAAATATGTCATATAAAAATACTTTAGACATTGTACCTACAAAATAGATTCATATGTCTACTTATTAAACTTATTATTTTATGCCATTAATTTCATAAATAATATCTCATTTTATTATATATTAACAACATTTTAGTAAACATGAAGGAAGGTATTTTACAAAGTTAGTATCAATATCACTATAATATTATATGCCTTCAATACATATGTCAAATAAACTACATTCTGGTTCTACTGAAGACTGTTGTCCAAAGGTGTCATTTTGTGCATAATATTTCTTTAAAAGCATATCCATGACAAGAATCTCCTCTAATTTCTTAACTACATTATCTACTTCTTTATTGTTGTATTTTGGTAGTGTTACTGAAATTACTTTTGGTGTTAGTAACTCATGGTACCCACAATAAGCTTCCAATTCACTTGTTATTTCCCATAAATGACCCCATTTTAGATCTGATCTAACTGTAACATTAAATGATTGTCCAAAATCATATATATTTATTGTATGATACCTAACAAATATATTATTTGCATATCCTTTTTCAAGACATGAATAAGTTAGATGATTTTCGAATGACCTTTTAGTTCCATACTAAATTACACCATTCAGGTCTTTATATTTATCAATAATTTTCATTTTAATTTTACCCTATGCTCTACTTGAAGAAGATGACAAGCCTACTTTTTTTTTCTTTTTTATTCATTCTTGATAAATATCAAATTTATGACATATTTTTTTAAAAAAAGTATATAAGTATTACAAGGCTATAAAAAGTAACTAAGTTTAAAGAAATATACATTAAACATCATACAAGAAATTATTATATTAATTTTGTGCACAAGTCCTAGTGTTATGCGTGGTCAAACCACATTTCATGCAGAAGTTGTTATTTGAAAAATCATATTATCTTAATCATATCTTTGCATGACATGCCTATTTGCCTTATTAGTATGATGCTTTAGTATTTCTACACATATTGCTGTCCGTAAAAAGCCATCATTCAACAATTTGGTGTATTCAGCTCAATGTTGATCGAACATATCAATTAACTTTAGAAAAATTTGTTGCATCAATGTAGTCACAGGCATTGATCTAATTCTTTTTGTAATATCCCGTATTTTTAAATATTTTAATACCGCATTGGGATATGCAGTGTTAATAATTTTTGTATATATTTATGATATTTCATGAGTTGCTATTTGATTAAAATTGATTTTTAATTGTTTTATATTATTTTAAGCACTTTACGTAAAATTTTCCCGGGACTTGCATTTTGGGAAAATTGACACGTAAATTATTTATTATTAATTATTTTAAACAATTTTACGAACTTGCATGAACTCATATATATTTTTAAAGTACTAAATAACGTGTATATGTGTATTTATTTATTTAATTAGGGTTTAATTAACTACCCTAATATTTTATTATTTATTAATTAGTTTTAATATTATTTAATTATTTTTAGTGTATAAATTATTAAAAATATTAAATTATATGTATGTGGTGTATATTTAATGTGTGTGATTTTATATTATTTTAATATATAGTGTAAAAGTATATATATATATATATATATATATATATATATATATATATATATATACATATACATTTAATATTTAAACAAAAAATATAAAGTTGATATATTTATGAAATTGCCATTCTTCCCTTCCCCTTTTTCCCGATCATCCCCATCCATTTTTCGATCGCTGCCATCCCATTTTCTCACCGACGGTGTGCCTCCCGGTGTGCCACCTCCTTCTTCCAGCTGTTTCGCCGCCAGCAGAGCCCATTTCTGGAGTCGGAGGAGCTTGATATCGCCGGAAAGCCGAATTCATTCTCACCATCGTTCACGGTGTTTTCGGCCACCATTTTTGACATCGCCAGTCTCTTTCTTCTCTTTGATCTCCGGTGAGTGTGATTCCAAGCTTTATTTCACTTAAAATGCTCTTGATTTGCTTAGGTTTTGATTTTGGTAATTCAGCCATTTTAGGGTTCTTGATTTTTTTGAACTTTGAATTGATTGATTCATGAGAAATTCCTTCACAAATGTTGTTCCCCTTAGCTTAATCTACATGTGTGAATTTTTGTAGAATTTTTGGGAATTATTTTGATTTTTGGGTATTTTTGAATATTTTATTATTATTTTCTTATTTTCGAAAATTAATTAAATAAATTATGAAATTGTGTTTTATGATAAATATAGGTGTTGAAATGAATTATAGAAATTTATTTGGAATTTTTATGAATTTCTATGTATTTATTTTGAATTTAATTAGTTTATGTAATTTTGAGAAAATAGGGTTAATTGTGTTTTTAATTGAAATTAATTAGTTAACTGAGTTTAATTATTGATATTATTGATAAATATGTTGAGAAAATTAATTTTGTGCAATTATATTATTTTTGGTGAATTTTTGGATTAATTTTAGTATATTTATATATATAGGGGTATTTTGGTAATTTTATCCTAAATTGACTAAAAATGTAATTAAATTGGTTTTAATAGCTATTTAAGGTATAAAAATTATTTCTACAAATTATTTAGTATTTTTAATTAATTAAAACTATTTTTCGTGAATTATTTTCAATTATATATATATTATATGATTTTTCTAAATAAATGAGTTTTTATTGGTTTTTAATGTGTTTTAGGGTTAATTACATAATTTCTACTTATTAAATGTATTTCTGTGATATAAGGGCATTTTCGGTACTTTTATATTATTTTGTGTATTGTGGACCTCGGTCGGTAAACTGTAGTTTGGAGTCCGACCGAGGGGTTATGGATGTGTATCTGTGTCTATTTTTCGAAGTGTGTTTCTTTGCAGGGCCGGCTATACTCTTTGAGTAGAGAGATGTCCATTTTACTGGGGAGGTTCTATCAGATTTTTGGTAGAATTCTCGTAAAACGTGATGTCCGATCAAACCCTAATTTTGATTCTATGTCCAATATTCTAGATTGAGTTTCTAGGATTTTCTGTTAGGTTTATTCTAATGTCTGTTATTTTTGTATGTTTAGTTGCGCCGAGACCGAGGCCTAGTGGACCAGGCCCATCCGACCCATCTCGAGGAGCGCACTATTTGTGAGTTACTATTATATATATATATGCTTTAGGGTGCATGATTTAGAAATGTATGTTTTATTTGGATTAAATATGCATAAATAATTTAATCAGTAATTAAGTTTATTTTTAGTTTATTTTTGATATATTTTGAATTATATGCATGCTTTATTAAACATTTATGTTCAAAATGTTTTTAAATATATATTTAGTTTACTTTACGATTTAATTGGATTTATTTAACGTATATATACTCGAAATATACCTAGTTTATTTTGGTATATTTCTAGTATATATATAGTTTATGTTGTTATTTATTTCAAATTCATGCATCATTTATTTATGAATGTATGCTTTATATTTTAATGAAGGATATCAATAGAACGTGCTACCTAGTGGGCAACACTAGGACCGAGTACGTACCGGTACACTTATAGCATTTAGGCTATATTACTAACCATTTATGGATGTTGATTGGATATGATTATTTGATGTGTGAGAAAGGATTTGGGAGTGTGATTGCTGGAGCTCGGTTGACCAAGTGTCTCGGGGCCAATCACACTGACAGTTCAGACTGCTTGAGCTCGGTTGACTTAGTGTCTCAGGGCCAGTCTACTGTCTAAATGGAATAAGTGAATATATTGGAATAAGTGAGCCTATATGGCTAGAGTGTTGTCTAACACTGTTTTGAGGTTGTGATTTTCTAAGGTTCTATTTGATCCTTCATAAACGATGATTTTCAATAAAATATATAAAATGATTTTACTGCATCTGTGTGTATTTGCTTGTATATATACATATTATATATATACTATTGACTGTATGCATTGCCATTTAGTATACATGTATATATATTATAGTAATTCACTCAGTGAGGTCTGACTCCCCCTCTATTGACTATTTTTCAGGAGAGTCATCTTCATCAGACCTTAGTAGCAGACCTGTACGCCGAATTTCTTCCACCCCGGCTTCTTTATGTAAACTACTAACTTTAGTTTTATTTTTATAATTTAGACACTGCAGTAGTTGTAAATAAATTGTGGGTTTTATGTATTATATTTGTGTGAGTTACGTATTTTAAGAATTTGAACTGAAACTTGTATTAAAGAGTTTACTTATATATATGAGATGTGGATTTGATTTAAATCCCGTGATGGTGGATTATTATTTTTATATATTTATGATTTTATTCCGCTGCATTAAGTGTTGTTGTTATTATTATTGTATGTTTTATTTTATTTTTAGGCTTGCTACGGGTTTCGGATTCAAAAGAATTCTCGTTCCTTAGCGCCGGTCATGGCCCCTATTTTGGGTCGTGACAAAGTTGGTATCAGAGCGGAGTTCTGTGTCAGGGCTTAGTTGTGTGAGTCATGACCTTAGTTTTCAAGTTGTGTTTTCTTTTGTTAACTACTACAGTGAATTAAGTTCGAGTACGTCTTGATAAGTATTCCTTGCTTTAGTTTTATGCATTATTCTTTCGTTATTTGTTTTATCTGAATCGTTCTGTTGTCTTTTCAGAATGAGGAGGCAAACGCGTGTCGCTCCACCAGTCATTGAGGCCAAGGATGATGAGTTTTTTCAGGATGAGGCTTTACCTCCTGAGCAATCAGTTAGACATAGAGGTCGTGGCAGAGGTAGACCTCGAGGAGCGACAGGTCGCCGTAGGTAGAGAGAGTTACAGGACGAGGAGCCTGTTCAGCCTGCCTATCAGCAGGGTATGTCTGACCCTGAGGCAGCTTTGTTCTATGCCAGAGTTGGCAGGATTGCGTTTGATGGGACTTCCAATCCGTTAGATTTTCTGCACGCGATTGAGACTCGAACTCGGACTGCTCACACCGAGTACCAGCAGATTATGATCATCGAGTTATCTATCGAGGGACCAGCCCTAGACTGGTTTATTCATATGATTCAGCCTTACATGATGACGATGACCTAGGCTCAGTTCAGAGAGTAGTTTATGAGGAGATTCTATCCAGAGCCTCTCCGTATGAGCTATCATCTCCGACTGACCAGCATTTCTTGTGGTGATCGATCTGTAGAGGAGTACACTCAAGAGTTTCTCCGGCTGGGTAGATATGCAGAGGATCTGATGCGAGACCAATATTTTGTAATCACTACCTATGTCACCGGATTAGGTTCAGCATTTGCTGGTATGCCTACAGCTGGCCTTACTCTAGAGTCTGTGATTGAGTTGGCCAAGGAGATTGAGCTGAGGCTAGTTAAGCAGGGAGCGATGCCTGATTATTACCAGCTGGGAGTTTAGTCGAGTGGATTGCAGACTACTCCAAACTCAAGTTTTCATGTTGGTTCGAGTAGTCAATAGCGAGGTTCGACTCAGCAGAGTCAGAGGCAACAGCAGTGAGTGCATTAGAGCAGTAGACATGGCTGTGGAGGTCAGTGTAGACCATTTAGATTCGGGTCAGGTGCTTCGAGCAGCAGTAGTGGTCGTAGTTCTGGATTAGCTGCCAGTGTTTGCCAAACCTGCAGTAGAGTCCATCAGGGATCGTGTTATCTGACACCACTGATATGCTTCAGATGCGGGTAGACAGGACATTTTACTAGATCGTATCCTTACTCAGGGTATCAGCAGCTGCAGATTCCACGATTTCCTCAGCAGTCGATTGCTAGTGCTACACCCATGCCATTTTAGTTGCCTCCAGCCCAGCATCAGAGTTCCACTTAGCTTGTTCCAAAACAGGGTCATGGTAGAGGTACTAGAGGAGGTACCAGAGGTGTTGGCCAGGCTTCTACCAGTCAGCAGGGAGGTCGAGGACAGGCCAGAGTTTTCCACCTTATTTAACTGGATGCTCAGGCATCCAATGCAGTCGTGGCAGGTATTATTTCTATCTGTTACCTGGATGCATGGGTTTTGTTTGATCCGGGTGCCATGCATTCGTTTGTTTCTCCCATTTTTGCTTCCAAGTCTTGTTGGCAAGCTTCGAGGATGGCTTTTCCTTTGTCCGTTGCCACTCCTCTAAGCGATTCCTTGGACACTAATATTGTTCTTTTTGGTTGTCCAGTTCTTGTGGGAGGTAGAGAATTACCTGCTGATTTGATCCTGTTGGATGTGATGGAGTTTGATGTTATTCTGGGAATGGATTGGTTATCTCGGCACTATGTCGTGGTAGATTGCAGGAATAAAGAGGTGACTTTCAGAATTCCTAATGAAGAAGAGTTTAAGTTTATGGGTGATAGGAGTTCAGCACCTCAGAATCTTATTTCTGCTATTACGGCTAGGAAGTTACTGAGGAAAGGATGTCAGGGATATTTGGCATTGGTCAGGGATACTTTAGTGGAGAAGTTGTCACTCACAGATGTTCCTGTTGCTTGTGAGTTTCCTGATGTTTTTCCCGAGGAGTTGCCAGGTTTACCACCTCACAGAGAGATTGAGTTCTGTATAGATGTGATTTCAGGTACTACTCCTATATCTATGCCACCCTATAGAATGGCTCCTGCAGAGTTGAAAGAGTTGAAGGAGCAATTACAAGAGTTATTGGATAAAGGTTTTATCAGACCCAGTGTTTCTCCTTGGGGTGCACCAGTCCTGTTTGTGAAAAAGAAGGATAGTACCCTGAGACTGTGCATTGACTACAGAGAGTTAAATAAGGTGACAATGAAGAACAAGTATCCTCTTCCGAGGATAGATGACTTGTTTGATTAGCTATAGGGTGCACAGTTCTTTTCTAAGATTGACTTGAGGTCGGGTTATCATCAGTTGCGGATTAGTGAAGCCGATGTTCCTAAAATGGCATTCCGCACTCGATATGGCCATTATGAGTTTTTGGTGATGTCTTTTGGTTTGACTAATGCACCAGCAGCTTTTATGGACCTGATGAACAGGGTATTCAGACCATATGTGGATCAGTTTGTGGTAGTCTTCGTTGATGATATACTGGTTTATTCAAAGAGTATGGAGGAGCATGTATATCACTTGAGGATTGTACTACAGACACTGAGAGATCATCAGCTTTATGTTAAATTCTCTAAGTGTGCTTTCTGGATGGAGAGTGTTTCTTTTCTTGGACACGTGGTGTCTAAAGAAGGTATCTAGGTTTATCCACAGAAGATTGAAGTAGTGTCTGAGTTGCCTAGACCGACTTCTGTTACTGAGATTCGAAGTTTTCTGGGTTTAGCCGGGTATTATAGGTGGTTTGTGCAGGATTTTTCTAGAATTGCAGCCCCTATGACTCGCTTGACTCAGAAGAATGTTAGAATCGAGTGGTCAGAAGCTTGTGAGAACAGTTTCCAGTTGTTGAAGGAGAAATTGACCATAGCCCCAGTGTTAGCTTTACCTAATAGTATGGACAAGTTCACAGTTTATTATAATGCCTCTAGATTTGGCCTTGGTTGTGTGTTGATGCAGAATGGTAGGGTGATAGCCTATGCTTCAAGGCAGTTGAAGAAGCATGAGCAGAACTATCCTACACATGACCTTGAAATGGCTGCAGTGATCTTTGCTCTGAAGATCTGGAGACATTATCTGTACGGGGTGACTTGTAAGATATTTACTGATCACAAGAGCCTTAAGTACATTTTCCAGCAGAGAGATCTAAATCTGAGGCAGAGGAGATGGTTAGAATTGTTGAAGGATTATGACTGTGAGATATTATATCATCCGGGCAAGGCTAATGTGGTAGGAGATGCCTTGAGTAGAAAGTCCTCAGGTAGTCTTGCTCACATCAGTGTTGAGAGGAGACCATTGATCCAGGAGTTGCAGCTGTTGCTGGATCAAGGTCTGATGATGAAGATAAGTAGATCAGGTGGACTGCTAGCTCAATTTAAGGTGCGATTTGTACTGAGGGATATGATTAAAGTAGCTCAGAGCTAAGATCCTATTCTAGAAGAGCTTGCAAAGAATGTTCGAGCAGGGAAGTTCACTGATTTCACACTTGATGATGACAATGTGTTGTGGATCAATGGTAGATTGTGCGTTCCCGATGTGAATAACTTGAGAGAGGAGATCCTAGAGGAAGCACATTCTACAGCCTATAGTGTACATCCGGGTGTCTAGATTATAGAATAAAACTCAGGTGAGCAGTTTACATAAAGAAGCCGAGGCGGAAGAAATCTGGCGTACAGGCCTGCTACTGAGGTCTGAGGAAGAAGACTCTCCTGAAAAATAGTCAACAAAGGGGAGTCAGACCTCACTGAGTGAATTACTATAATATATATACATGCATACTAAATGCCAATGCACACAGTCAAAAGTATATATATAATATGTATGTATACAAGTAAATACACACAAATGCAATAAAATCATTTTATATATTTTTTATTGAAAAACAGTGTTTATGAAGGATCAAATAGAACCCTACAATATCGTAACCTCGAAAATAGTGTTAGACAACACTCTAGCCATACAGGCTCACTTATTCCAATATGTTCACTTATTCCATTTAGACAGTAGACTGGCCCCAAGACACTAAGTCAACCGAGCTTTAGCAATTTGACTGTCAGTGTGATTGGCCCCGAGACACTTGGTCAACCGAGCTCCAGCAATCACACTCCCAAATCATATCACACATCAAATAATCAAATCCAATCAATATCCTCAAGCAGGTTAGTAATATAGCCTAAATGCTATAAGCGTACCAGTACGTACTCGGTCCTAGTGCTGCCTACTAGGTAGCACATTCTATTGATATCCTTCATTAAAATATAAAGCATACATTCATAAAAGTAAATGATGCATGAATTGAATAAAATAGCAACATAAACCATATATATACTAGAAATATACCAAAAATAAACCAGGTATATTTCGAGTATATATACGTCAAATAAATCCAATATAATTACAAAATAAGCTAGAAATATATTCAAAAACATTTCAAGTATAATTTATTAATAAGGCATGCATATAGTTTAAAATATACAGAAAATAAACCAAAAATAAACTAAAAATAAAATTAAGTAATAATTAAACCATTATGTATATTTAATCAAAACAAAACAAAAAATATATTTCTAAAATCATGCACCCTAGAGCACATATATATAAAATAGTAACTCACACTTAGTGCGCTCCTCGAGATGGGTCCGATGGGCCTGGTCCATTAGGCCTCAGTCTCGGTGCAACTAAACATACAAAAATAACAGACATCAGAATAAACCTAATAGAAAATCCTAGAAACTCAATCTAGAATATTGGACACAGAATCAAAATTAGGGTTTGACCGGACATCACGTTTTACAAGAATTCTACCAAAAATCTGGCAGAACCTCCCTTGTAAAATGGACATCTCTCTACTCAAAGAGTAGAGCTGGCCCTGCAAAGAAATACACTTCGAAAAATAGACACAAATTTACAATCACAACCCCTCGGTCGGACTCCAAACTACAATTTACCGATCGGGGTCCACAATCACAGAACAATTATGAAAATACCAAAAATGCCCTTATATCACAGAAATACATTTAATAAGTAGAAATTACATAATTAGCCCTAAAACACATTAAAAACCAATAAAACTCATTTTATTAGAAAAATCGTATATTATATATATAATTTGAAAATAATTCACGAAAAATAGTTTTAATTAATTAAAAATACTAAATAATTTGTAGAAATCATTTTTATACCTTAAATAACTATTAAAACCAATTTTATTACATTTTTAGTCAATTTAGGGTAAAATTACCAAAATACCCCTATATTTATAAATATACTAAAATTAGTCCAAAAATTCACCAAAAATAGTATAATTATCCAAAATTAATTTTCTCCACATATTTATCAATAATATTAATAATTAAACTCAATTAACTAATTAATTTCAATTAAAAACACAATTAACCTAATTTTCCAAAATTACATAAACCTAAACAAATTCAAAATAAATACATATAAAATCATAAAAATTCCAAATAAATTTATATAATTCATTTAAACACATATATTTATCATAAAACACAATTTCATAATTTAATTAATTAATTTTCAAAAATTAGAAAATAATAATAAAATATTCAAAAATACCCAAAAATCAAAATAATCTCCAAAAATTCTACAAAAATTCACACATGAAGATTAAGCTACTAGGATCAACATTTGTTAAGGTACTTTTCATGAATCAATCAATTAAAAGTTCAAAAAAATCAAGAATCCTAAAATGGTCGAATTACCAAAATCGAAACCTAAGCAAATCAAGACCATTTTAAGCGAAACAAAGCTTGGAATCACACTCACCGGAGCTCAAGGAGAATAAAGAGACCAGCGGTGTCAAAAATGATGGCCAGAAACGTCGTGATCAACGATGAAAATGAATTCAGCTTCTTGAGCTTATTCTGGCCAAAACTCGATGGAATAGGGCACTGCTGGTGGTGGGGAAGGCTAGGGAAGGAGGGTGGCATGCCGGACGGCACACCGACAGTGAGAAATGGGAGTAGCAGCGGTGGAACGGTGATGGGGATGATCGGGAGTGAGGAGAAGGATGGATGGCACAACCGTAAATAACTCAAACTTTATATTTTGTTTAATATTAAATGTATATGTATATATATATACTTTTACACTATATATTATAATAATATAAATCTCACACACATTAAATATACGCACGCATATAATTTAATATTTTAAATAATTTATTCACTAATAATAATTAAATATTATTAAAACTAATTAATAAATAATAAAATATTAGGGTAATTAATTAAACCCTAGTTAAATAAATAAATACACATACATACGTTATTTAGTACTTTAAAAATATATATGAGTTCATGCAAATATGAAAATCTATTTAAAATAATTAATAATAAATAATTTACGTATCAATTTTCCCGAAAATGCAAGTCCCGGGAAAATTTTACGTAAAGTGCTTAAAATAATATAAAACAATTAAAAATAAATTTTAATTAAATAACAACTCATGAAATATCATAAATATATACAAAAATTATTAACACTGCATATCCTGATGCAGTATTAAAATATTTAAAAAACACGGGATATTACAGTTTTTAATGTGTTTTAAGGTTAATTACGTAATTTCTACTTATTAAATGTATTTTTGTGATATAAGGGTATTTTTGGTATTTTTATATTATTCTGTGTATTGTGGACCTCGGTCGGTAAACTGTAGTTTGGAGTCCGACCGAGGGGTTGTGGATGTGTATCTGTGTCTATTTTTCGAAGTGTGGTTTCTTTGTAGGGCCGGCTTTACTCTTTGAGTAGAGAGATGTCCATTTTACTAGGGAGGTTCTGTCGAATTTTTGGTTGAATTCTCGTAAAACATGATGTTCGGTCAAACCCTAATTTTGATTCTATGTCCAATATTCTAGATTGAGTTTTTAGGATTTTCTGTTAGGTTTATTCTGATGTCTGTTATTTTTGTATGTTTAGTTGCGCCGAGACCGAGGCCTAGTGGACCAGGCCCATCCGACCCATCTCGAGGAGCGCACTATTTGTGAGTTACTATTATATATATATGTTTTAGGGTGCATGATTTAGAAATGTATGTTTTATTTGGATTAAATATACATAAATAATTTAATCAGTACTTAAGTTTATTTTTAGTTTATTTTTGATATATTTTGAATTATATGCATGCTTTATTAAACATTTATGTTCAAAATGTTTTTAAAATATATATTTAGTTTACTTTACGATTTAATTGGATTTATTTGACGTATATATACTCGAAATATACTGGTTTATTTTGGTATATTTCTAGTATATATATAGTTTATGTTGTTATTTATTTCAAATCCATGCATCATTTATTTTTGAATGTATGCTTTATATTTTAATGAAGGATATCAATAGAACGTGCTACCTAGTGGGCAGCACTAGGACTGAGTACGTACCGGTACGCTTATAGCATTTAGGCTATATTACTAACCATTTGTGGATGTTGATTGGATATGATTATTTGATGTGTTGAGAAAGGATTTGGGAGTGTGATTGCTGGACGCTCGGTTAACCAAGTGTCTCGAGGCCAATCACACTGACAGTCAGACTACTGGAGCTCAGTTGACTTAGTGTCTCGGGGTCAGTCTACTGTCTAAATGGAATAAGTGAATATATTGGAATAAGTGAGCCTATATGGCTAGAGTGTTGTCTAACACTGTTTTGAGGTTGCAATTTTCTAGGGTTCTATTGATCCTTCATAAACGATGATTTTCTATCACGACCCAAAATAGGGGCCATGACCGGCGCTAGGGAACGAGAATTCTTTTGAATTCGGAACCCGTAGCAAGCCTAAAATAAAATAAAATATGCAATAGTAATAATAATAACACAATTAAATAAAATATTATGCGACGGAATAAAATCATAAATGTCAAAATAATAATCCACCACGGAATTTAAATTAAATCCTTATCTCATATATAAATAAACTCTTTTAGTACAAGTCCCGTTCAAATTCTTAAAATACATAACTCATACAAATATAATATAACAATCTCATAATCGACCATAACTACTGCAGTGTCTAGATTATAAAAATAAAACTTAAGTGAGCAGTTTACATAAAGAAGCCAGGGCGGAAGAAATCCAATGTACAGGCCTGCTACTGAGGTCTGAGGAAGAAGACTCTCCTGAAAAATAGTCAATGGAGGGGAGTCAGACCTCAATGAGTGAATTACTATAATATATATACATGCATACTAAATGCCAATGCACACAGTCAAAAGTATATATAATATGTATGTATACAAGCAATTACACACAAATGCAATAAAAATCATTTTATATATTTATTGAAAATCACTGCTTATAAAGGATCGAATAGAACCCTAGAAAATTGCAACCTCAAAACAGTGTTAGACCACACTCTAGCCATACAGGGTCATTCCAATATATTCACTTGATCCATTTGGACAGTAGACTGGCCCCGAGACATTAAGTCAACCGAGCTCCAGCAATCTAACTGTCGGTGTGATTGGCCTCGAGACACTTGGTCAACCGAGCTCCAGCAATCACACTCCCAAATCATATCACACATCAGATAAATCAAATCCAATCAATATCCTTAAATTGGTTAGTAATATAGCCTAAATGCTATCAACGTATCGGTACGTACTCGGTCCATAGTGCTGCCCACTAGGTAGTCACGTTTTATTGATATCCTTCATTAAAAACATAAAATATACATTCATAAAAATAAATGATGCATGAATTTAAATATAATAGCAACATAAACCATATATATACTAGAGATATACCAAAAGTAAATCAGGTATATTTCGAGTATATATACGTCAAATAAATCCAATATAATTGCAAAATAAACTAAGAATATACTAAGGATTATACATAAAAAACATTTTAAGAATAATTTATTAATAAAACATGCATATAATTTGAAAATATACCAAAATATACCGAATATAAACTAAAAATAAAATTAAATACCAAATGAATTATTTATGCATAATTAATCAAAATAACATACATTTCTAAATCATGCACCCTAAAGCATATATATATAGAATAGTAACTCACACTTAGTGCGCTCCTCGAGATGGATCTAACGGGCCTGGTCCACTAGGCCTCGGTCTCGGCGCAACTAAACATACAAAAATAACAGACATCAGAATAAACCTAACAGAAAATCCTAGAAACTCAATCTAGAATATTGGACAGAAAATCAAAATTAGGGTTTGACCGGTTTGACCGGACATCATTTTTTACGAGAATTCTATCAAAAATCCGGCAGAACCTCCCCTGTAAAACGGACATCTCTCTACTCAAAGAGTAGAACCACGGCCCTGCAAAGAAACACACTTCAAAAAATAGACACAAAATCATAATCATAACCCCTCGGTCGGACTCCAAGCTACAGTTTCTCGACCAGGGTCCACAATTCACAAAACAATACAGAAATACCAAAAATACCCTTATATCATAGAAATACATTTTATAAGTAGAAATTACGTAATTAACCCTAAAACACATTAAAAACCAATAAAAATTCATTTATTTAGAAAAATCGTATATTATATATATAATTGAAAATAATTCACGAAAAATAATTTTAATTAATTAAAAATACTAAATAAATTACAGAAATCATTTTTATACCTTAAATAACTATTAAAACCAATTTAATTACATTTTTAGTCAATTTAGGGTAAAATTACCAAAATACCCCTATATATATAAATATACTAAAATTACTCCTAAAATTCACCAAAAATAATATAATTGCAAAACATTAATTTTCTCAACATATGTATCAATAATATAAATAAATAAACTCAATTAACCACTTAATTTCAATTAAAAACACAATTATCCCTATTTTTCAAAAAATTACATAAACTAATTAAATCAAAATAAATACATAGAAATTCTAAATAAATTTCTATAATTCATTTAAACACCTATAATTATCATAAAACACAATTTCATAATTTCTTTAATTAAATTATGAATATTAGAAAATAATACTAAAATATTCAAAAATACCCAAAAATCAAAATAAATTCCAAAAATTCACACATGAAGATTAAGCTACTAGGATCAACATTTGTTAAGGGATTTTTTCATGAATCACAAAGAAAAGCTCAAAAAAAATCAAAATCAATTTCGGCCAAATTGGAAAAATTGAGAAAAACCATACCAAATCAAGTTTTAAGCTTAAACAAAGCTTGGAATCGTCTTCTATGGTTTCAAGGGAGTCCAACAACACCAGATTGAGGGAATTTAGTGGCCGGAATCGTGAGGTATGAAGAAAATGCAACTTTCGGCCAAAAAATGGTGGAAGTCAAGCTGATCGGCGCCGGGGAAGACGATAGAAATGGTGGAGCTGCTAGAGAAGACGGTGGCACGCCGGAGGCACTCTGACGGCCGGTGATCGGAAGTTACAGGCGGTGAGGGTGAGGGTTGATGAAGGGAAGTCGGGGAAGGAAGGGAAAAAAATAGGAAAGGAGAGAAAAAAAATTTTTGTATATATATATATATATATATATATATGATAATAATAATACTTTAATAATTTATAATATAATATATAATATAATACTTGGAAAAATCACAACACCATATGTTTAAAATACACAATATATATATATATATATATATATATACACATACATATGTTAATTAAATAATGTCACGACCCAAAACAGGGGCCATGACCGGCGCTAGGGAACGGGAATTCTTTCGAATCCGGAACCGTAGCAAGCCTAAAAATAAAATAAATATGCAATAATAACCATAAAAATATAATATGCAGCGAAAATAAAAATCATAAATATTACAATATCATCCATATCAACTGGATTCAATTCAAAACTCATCACATCGCATATATAATCTCAAAATGTATAATCTTTAATACAAATCCAGTTTTACTATAATACATCTCTTTAAAACAAATACTTTAATTCGACAACTACTGAAAATCACAACTACTGCAGTGTCTAGATAAAATAAATAAGATCTCAAGTATATAATTTACATAAAGAAGCCGGGGCGGAAGAAATCCGGCATATTCGACCTGCTACTGAGGTCCTGAGGAAGTTGACTCTCCTGAAAAATAGTCAACGGAGGGAGTCAGACCTCACTGAGTGAATTACTATAATACATATACATACACTCTAAGTGATAATGCATACAGTCAACAGTATATGAGTAATATGTATATATACAGCAAGTTCATACAGATGCAGAAAAATCATTTTATATATTTTGTCTGAAAATCAACTTTTATGAAGGATCACATAGAACCCTAGAATATCGCAACCTCAGAAAATAGTGTTAAACAACACTCTAGCCACACAGGCTCACTGATTCCAAATATATCCACTTAATTCAGTATGGACAGTAGACTGGCCCCGAGACACTAAGTCAATCGAGCTCCAGCAGTCTGACTGCCAGTGTGATTGGCCCCGAGACACTTGGTCAACCGAGCTCCAGCAATCACACCCCAAACCACATGCTCACATATCAATAATCATAATCAAATCAATATCCACAAATAGTTAGTAATATAGCCTAAAGCTATAGGCGTACCGGTACGTACTCGATCCTAGTGCTGCCCACTAGGTAGCACGTTCTATTGATATCCTTCATTCTTAAATATAAAACATTCATTCACAAAAATAAATGATGCATGGATATAAATGAAATAGCAATATAAACCATATATATACCGAAAATATATCAACGTAAACCAGGTATATTTTGAGTATATATATGTCAAATAAATCCAATCAAATCATGAATTAAACTAAAAATATATTTAAAAACATTTTAAATATATTTTATTAATAAAACATGTATATAATTTATTATATACCAAAAATATACTTGAATATAAATCACATTATTTATGTATATTTAGTCAAAATAAAACATGCATTTTCTAAATCATGCATCCTAAGCATATATATATAATATAGTAACTTACCTAATGCGCTCCACGAGACAGGTCCGACGGGCCTGGTCCACTAGCCCTCGGTCTCGGCGCAACTAAACAAGAAATAAATAACCGACATTAGAATAAACCTAACAGAAATCCTAGAATTCAATCTAGAGTATTAAATACAGAATCAAAAATTAGGGTTCGACTGGATATCACGTTTTACGAGAATTCTACCGAAAATCCGACAGAACCTCCCCTGTAAAACGGACATCTCTCTACTCAAAGAGTAGAGCCGACCCTGCAAAGAAACACACTTCGAAAAACGAGCTCAACACAATCAAAATCCCACGGTCGGACTCCAGACCTACCGACCGGGATCCACAACACAGAACAATTCAGAAAATACCAAAAATATCCTTAAATCACAGAAATACATTTTATAAATAAAAATTACATAATTGACCTTGAAACACTATAAAAACCGATTAAAACTCATTTTATTAGAAAAACCGTATATTATATATATAATTGAAAATAATTCCCGAAAAATAGTTTTAATTAGTTAAAAATTACTAAATAATTTGTAGAAATCATTTTTATAACCTTAAATAAATATTAAAACCAATTAAATTACATTTTTAGACAATTTAGGGTAAAATTACCAAAATACCCCTATATATATAAATATACTTAAATTACTTCAAAAATTCACCAAAAATCATACAATTATCCAAAATTAATTTTCTCAACATATTTATATCAATAATATTAATAATTAAACCCAATTAACCAATTAATTTCAAATAAAAACACATTTAACCTAATTTTCCAAAATCACCTAAACTTCAATAATTAAAAATAAATACTTAGAAATTCATAAAAATTCCAAATAAATTCCTATAATTCATTTCAACACCCAATTCAACCATAAACTCCAATTTCATAATTTAAATAATTAATTTCCGAAAATTAGAAAATAATATTAAAATATTCAAAAATTACCCAAAAATCCAAACAACCTCCAAAAATTCTACAAAAATTCATACATGAAGATTAAGCTACTAGGAACAACATTTGTGAAGGAAGTTTCCATGATCAATCAATTCGAAGCTCAAAAAAATCGAAAACCCTAATAGGCCCGAAATTGACAAATCGAAAACTAAGCAATTCTAGACCATTTTAGCTCAAACCAAAGCTAGAATCACACTCACCGGAGCTCAAGGAGAAGAAAGAGACCGACGGTGTCGAATACGATGGCCGGAGGAGGGAGAAACGGCGGTAGCTCGACTTTCGGCCTCTAAAGCTAATTCCGGCCAAAAACTCGTCAGGAAAGGGGCTGCTGGCGGCGGGGGAACGGCTGGAGGCGACGGTGGCAAGCCGAGAGGCACACCGACGGTGAAGGAACGGCAGTTGCAGCGGTGAGGGATGGTGGTCGGTGCGTCGGGCGTGGGAAAGAAGAAGGAGAAGGAGTCGGGGGCAAATGTGTAATTTGGCAAATTTTTTTGATTTTTTGATGTATATATGTATATATATATACTTTATACTTTATATTAAAATAATATTAAATTACACACATCAAATATACACCACACACATAAAAATATTAATATTTTTAATAATTTATACTAAATATAATTAATTAAATAACAATTTAAAACAATTAAATACTTAATAAAATATTAGGGAAATAATAAACCCTTAATTAAATAAATATACACCACACAGGCTTTATTTAATAATTTAAAAAATATGTATGAGTTCATGCAAGTCCGTAAATACATTTAAAATAATTAATAATACATTGTTTACGTGAAAATTTCCCCGAAAATGCAAGTCCCGGGAAAATTTTACGTAAAACAACTGTATATAAAACACAGTAATTAAAATAGGTTTAAAATACATATCAACTCATAAAAATATCGTATATATACATATTCAAAATTATTAATACTGCATATCCCGATACAGTATAAAAACATGTAAAAACACGGGATATTACAGTCTTCCCCCCTTATAGGAATTCGTCCCCGAATTCTAAAAAGAAAAGATCAAGAAGGAAAGAGATACGGGTAAGAAGCTCGCATCTCAGCTTCAGTCTCCCACGTATGCTCTTCAACTCTGTCGCTACGCCACAGAACCTTGACCATCGGAATCTGCTTCGATCGCAACTGTCGAACTTGAAAATCAACGATCGCCATAGGTTCTTTCCACAAACGACAAATCTTCATTCACTTCTACACTGTCAGGTTGCAACACGTGTGAAGGATCTGAGATATACTTCCTCAACATCGAGATATGAAATACTGGATGCACCTGTGACATACTCGGAGGCAAATCCAACCGATATGCAACAGTGCCAACTCTCTCCAGAATCTCAAACGGTCCAATATATCTCGGTGTTAACTTACCCTTCCTGCCAAATCTCATCACAAAAACCCCTTCATCGGAGATACTTTCAGAAAAACGAAATCTCCAACCTGAAACTCCACATCTCTGCGCCTAGGATCCGCATAACTCTTCTGTCTGCTAACTGCGGTCTCTAATCTGCGCTTGATCACGGTGACTTTCTCTCTGCAGCATCCTGAACCATCTCTGGTCCAGTCAAAGCTCTCTCACCAATCTCATCCCAACTCAACGGGGATCTACACTTCCTTCCATACAACGCCTCGTATGGTGCCATGCCAATACTGCTATGGTAGCTGTTATTATATGCAAACTCAACGAGTGGCAAATGATCATCCCAGCTACCTCCCAAATCCAAGACACACATCCTCAACATATCTTCCAGTGTCTGGATCGTCCTCTCAGACTGACCATCTGTCTGAGGATGAAAAGCAGTACTGAAATCCAACCTAGTGCCCATCGCTTCCTGCAACTTCTGCCAAAACGAGAAGTAAACACCGAACCTCTATCTGACACAATGGACACAGGTACTCCATGAAGGCATACAATATGCTTCACGTACAACTTCGCCAATCTAGCAACTGAATATGTGGCTTTCACAGGCAAGAAATGTGCAGACTTCGTCAATCTGTTTACAATCACCCAGATGGAATCGTATCCATCCTTCGAACGAGGTAAACCGACCACAAAATCCATAGCTATCCTTTCCCATTTCCACTCGGGAATAGGAAGAGGCTGAAGCTTCCCAGAAGGCTTCTGATGTTCGGCTTTCACTTGCTGACACGTCAAGCACTTAGCAACATAATCAGCAACATCCTTCTTCAATCCATCCCACCAGTATAGATCTCTGATACTGTGGTACATCTTAGTAACACCCGGATGAACGCTGTAGGCTGTAGAATGTGCTTCCTCTAAAATCTCCTCTCTCAAATCATCCACATCAGGAACACACAATCTACCACTGATCCACAACACACCATCATCATCGAGTGTGAAATCAGTGAACTTCCCTGCTCTGACATTCTCTGCAAGCTCTTCCAGAATAGGATCTCAGCTCTGAGCTGCTTTAATCCTATCCCTCAGTACAGATCGTACTTTAAACTGAGCTAACAGTCCACCTGATCTACTGATCTTCATCATCAGACCTTGATCCACCATCAGATGCAACTCCTGGATCAAGGTCTCCTCTCAACACCGATGTGAGCAAGACTACCTGAGGACTTCCTACTCAAGGCATCTGCTACCACATTAGCTTTACCCGGATGGTAAGAATCTCGCAATCATAATCCTTCAACAGTTCCAACCATCTTCTCTGCCTCAGATTCAAATCTCGCTGCTGGAAAATGTACTTAAGGCTCTTGTGATCAGTAAATATCTCACAAGTCACCCCGTACAAATAATGTCTCCAAATCTTCAAAGCAAAGATCACTGCAGCCATCTCCAGATCATGTGTGGGATAGTTCTGCTCATGCTTCTTCAACTGCCTCGAAGCATAGGCTATCACCCTTCCATTCTGCATCAACACACAACCAAGACCAATTCTAGAGGCATCACAGTAAACTGTGAACTTATCAACACCATTAGGCAAAGTTAATACTGGCGCTGTGGTCAACTTCTCCTTCAACAACTGAAAACTATTCTCACAAGCTTCTGACCACTCAAATCTAACATTCTTCTGAGTCAAGCGAGTCATAGGGGCTGCAATCCTGGAAAAATCCTGCACAAACCGCCTATAATACCCGGCTAAACCCAGAAAACTCCGAATCTCAGTAACTGAAGTAGGTCTAGGCCACTCAGATACTGCCTCAACCTTCTGTGGATCAACCTGAATACCTTCTTTAGACACTACGTGTCCAAGAAAAGAAACACTCTCCATCCAGAAATCACACTTCGAGAATTTAGCATAAAGCTGATGATCTCTCAGTGTCTGTAGTACAATCCTCAAGTGATATACATGCTCTTCCATACTCCTCGAATATACTAGTATATCATCAATGAAGACTACTACAAACTGATCCACATACGGTCTGAATACTCTGTTCATCAGATCCATAAAAGCTGCTGGTGCATTAGTCAAACCAAAAGACATCACCAGAAACTCATAATGGCCATATCTAGTGCGGAAAGCTGTCTTAGGAATATCAGCTTCACTAATCCGCAGCTGATGATAACCCGACCTCAAATCGACCTTAGAAAAGAACTGTGCACCTTGTAACTGATCAAATAAATCATCTATCCTCGGGAGAGGATACTTGTTCTTCACTGTCACCTTGTTCAACTCTCTGTAGTCAATGCACAGTCTCAGGGTACCATCCTTCTTCTTCACAAACAGGACTGGTGCACCCCAAGGGGAAACACTAGGTCTAATAAAACCTTTCTCCAACAACTCTTGCAACTGCTCCTTCAACTCTCTCAACTCTGCAGGAGCCATACGATAGGGTGGCATAGAGATAGGAGTAGTACCTGGTACCACATCTATACAGAACTCAATCTCTCTATGAGGTGGTAAACCTGGCAACTCCTCGGGAAAAACATCAGGAAATTCACAAGCAACAGGAACATCTGTGAGTGACAACTTCTCCACTGACGTATCCCTGACCAATGCCAAAAACCCCTGACAACCTTTCCTCAACAACTTCCTAGCTGAAATAACAGAAATAAGATTCTGAGGTGCTGAACTCCTATCACCAACAAACTTAAATTCTACTTCACCAGGAATTTTGAAAATCACCTCCTTATTCCTGCAATCTACCACGGCAAAGTACTGAGATAACCAATCCATTCCCAAAATAACATCAAACTCCATCACATCCAACAAAATCAAATCGGCGGATAATTCTCTATCTCCCACGAGAACTGGACAACCAGAAAGAACAATATCGGCGTCCAAGGAATCGCTCAGAGGAGTGGCAACAGACAAGGGAAAAGCCATCCTCGAAGCTTGCCAATAAGATTTAGAAGCAAAAACAGGAGAAACAAATGAATGCGTGGCACCCGGATTAAACAAAACCAAAGCATCCAGGTAACAAACAGAAAGAATACCTGCCACGACTGCATTAGATGCCTGAGCATCCTGCTGA
Organism: Mallotus nudiflorus; assembly: GCA_947683625.1. NCBI lineage: Eukaryota > Viridiplantae > Streptophyta > Magnoliopsida > Malpighiales > Euphorbiaceae > Mallotus > Mallotus nudiflorus. The sequence goes on from CANTUR010001654.1 coordinate 194,312, forward strand.
GTCAGATAGAAGACTCTCGCCTGGCCTCGACCTCCCTGCTGACTGGTAGAAGCCTGGCCAACACCTCTGGTACCTCCTCTAGTACCTCTACCACGACTCTGCTGTGGAACAAACTGAGTAGAACTTTGATGCTGGGCTGGTGGCAACTGAAATGGCACGGGCGCTGCACTAGTAATCGACTGCTGTGGGAATCGCGGAATCTGCTGCTGTTGATATCCGGAATAAGGACACGATCCGGCAAAATGTCCTGTCTGCCCGCATCTGAAACATGTCAGCGGTGTCAGATAACACGGTCCCTGATGGACTCTACCACAAGTCTGACAAACACTGGCCGCTGATCCAGAACTACGACCACTGCTGCTGCTCGAAGCACCTGACCCAAATCTAAACGATCTACGCTGACCTCCACGGCCATGTCTACTGCTCCGATGCACTCGCTGCTGCTGTCTCTGACTCTGCTGAGTCAGACCTCGCTGCTGACTACTCGAACCAACATGAAAACTCTAATATGGAGTAGCCTGCGATCCACTCGACTGAACTCCCAACTGGTAATAATCAGGCATCGCTCCCTGCCTAACTAACCTCAGCTCGATCTCCTTAGCTAGCTCAATCACAGACTCCAGAGTAAGACCTGCTGTAGGCATACCAGCAAAAGCTGAACCCAAACCAGTAACATAGGTAGTAACAGCGAAATACTGATCTCGCATCAGATCCTCAGCATATCTACCCAAACGAAGAAACTCTCGGGTATACTCCTCTACAGATCGATCTCCACGAGAAATACTAGTCAGACGAAGACGATAGCTCAAACGAAGAGGCTCTGGACAAAATCTCCTCATGAATCGCTCTCGAAACTGAGCCCATGTCATCGTCATCATATAAGGCTGGATCATCTGAATAAACCAATCCAAGGCTGGTCCCTCGACAGACAACTCAACAATCATGATCCGCTGGTACTCGGTATGAGCAGTCCGAGTCCTAGTCTCAATCGCATGCAGAAAATCTAAAGGATCAGAAGTACCATCAAAAGCAATCCTGCCAACTCTGGCATAGAACAAAGCTGCCTCAGGGTCAGACATACCCTGCTGATAGGCAGGCTGAACAGGCTGAACAACTGGAGGAACAGGAACATCAAACTCAGGCTCAACAGGCTCCTCGTCCTGTAACTCTCTCTGCCTACGGTGACCTGCCGCTCCTCGAGGTCTACCTCTGCCATGACCTCTACGCCTAACTGGCGGTTCAGGAGGTAAAACCTCATCCTGAAAAGACTCATCATCCTCGGCCTCAACGACCGGTGGAGCGACACGCGCTCGCCTCCTCATTCTGAAAAGACAAACGGAAAGATTCAGACAAAACAGACAACGGAGGAATAATGCTGAAAACTACAGCAAGGAATACTCATCAAGACATACTCGAACCTAATACACTGCAGTAGTCCAACAGAAAACACAACTTTAAAACTAGGGCCACAACTCGCATAACTAAGCCCTGACACAGAACTCCACTCTGATACGAACTTCGCTCTGATACCAACTTTGTCACGACCCAAAACAGGGGCCATGACCGGCGCTAGGGAACGGGAATTCTTTCGAATCCGGAACCCGTAGCAAGCCTAAAAATAAAATAAATATGCAATAATAACCATAAAAATATAATATGCAGCGGAAAATAAAAATCATAAATATTACAATATCATCCATATCAACTGGATTCAATTCAAAACTCATCACATCGCATATATAATCTCATAAATGTATAATCTTTAATACAAATCCAGTTTTACTATAATACATCTCTTTAAAACAAATACTTTAATTCACAACTACTGAAAATCACAACTACTGCAGTGTCTAGATAAAATAAATAAGACTCAAGTATATAATTTACATAAAGAAGCCGGGGTGGAAGAAATTCGGCGTATCGACCTGCTACTGAGGTCTGAGGAAGTTGACTCTCCTGAAAAATAGTCAACGGAGGGGAGTCAGACCTCACTGAGTGAATTACTATAATACATATACATACACTCTAAGTGATAATGCATACAGTCAACAGTATATGAGTAATATGTATATATACAGGCAAGTTCATACAGATGTAGAAAAATCATTTTATATATTTTGTCTGAAAATCAACTTTTATGAAGGATCACATAGAACCCTAGAATATCGCAACCTCAGAAAATAGTGTTAAACAACACTCTAGCCACACAGGCTCACTGATTCCAAATATATCCACTTAATCCGTATGGACAGTAGACTGGCCCCGAGACACTAAGTCAACCGAGCTCCAGCAGTCTGACTGCCAGTGTGATTGGCCCCGAGACACTTGGTCAACCGAGCTCCAGCAATCACACCCCAAACCACATCTCACATATCAATAATCATAATCAAATCAATATCCACAAATAGTTAGTAATATAGCCTAAAGCTATAGGCGTACCGGTACGTACTCGGTCCTAGTGCTGCCCACTAGGTAGCACGTTCTATTGATATCCTTCATTCTTAAATATAAAACATTCATTCACAAAAATAAATGATGCATGGATATAAATGAAATAGCAATATAAACCATATATATACCGAAAATATATCAAACGTAAACCAGGTATATTTTGAGTATATATATGTCAAATAAATCCAATCAAATCATGAATTAAACTAAAAATATATTTAAAAACATTGTAAATATATTTTATTAATAAAACATGTATATAATTTATTATATACCAAAAATATACTTGAATATAAATCACATTATTTATGTATATTTAGTCAAAATAAAACATGCATTTTCTAAATCATGCATCCTAAGCATATATATATAATATAGTAACTTACCTAATGCGCTCCACGAGACAGGTCCGACGGGCCTGGTCCACTAGCCCTCGGTCTCGGCGCAACTAAACAAGAAATAAATAACCGACATTAGAATAAACCTAACAGAAATCCTAGAATTCAATCTAGAGTATTAAATACAGAATCAAAAATTAGGGTTCGACTGGATATCACGTTTTACGAGAATTCTACCGAAAATCCGACAGAACCTCCCCTGTAAAACGGACATCTCTCTACTCAAAGAGTAGAGCCGACCCTGCAAAGAAACATACTTCGAAAAACGAGCTCAACACAATCAAAATCCCACGGTCGGACTCCAGACTACCGACCGGGATCCACAACACAGAACAATTCAGAAAATACCAAAAATATCCTTAAATCACAGAAATACATTTTATAAATAAAAATTACATAATTGACCTTGAAACACTATAAAAACCGATTAAAACTCATTTTATTAGAAAAACCGTATATTATATATATAATTGAAAATAATTCCCGAAAAATAGTTTTAATTAGTTAAAAATACTAAATAATTTGTAGAAATCATTTTTATACCTTAAATAAATATTAAAACCAATTAAATTACATTTTTAGACAATTTAGGGTAAAATTACCAAAATACCCCTATATATATAAATATACTTAAATTACTTCAAAAATTCACCAAAAATCATACAATTATCCAAAATTAATTTTCTCAACATATTTATCAATAATATTAATAATTAAACCCAATTAACCAATTAATTTCAAATAAAAACACATTTAACCTAATTTTCCAAAATCACCTAAACTTCAATAATTAAAAATAAATACTTAGAAATTCATAAAAATTCCAAATAAATTCCTATAATTCATTTCAACACCCAATTCAACCATAAACTCCAATTTCATAATTTAAATAATTAATTTCCGAAAATTAGAAAATAATATTAAAATATTCAAAAATACCCAAAAATCCAAACAACCTCCAAAAATTCTACAAAAATTCATACATGAAGATTAAGCTACTAGGAACAACATTTGTGAAGGAAGTTTCCATGAATCAATCAATTCGAAGCTCAAAAAAATCGAAAACCCTAATAGGCCGAAATTGACAAATCGAAAACTAAGCAATTCTAGACCATTTTAGCTCAAACCAAAGCTAGAATCACACTCACCGGAGCTCAAGGAGAAGAAAGAGACCGACGGTGTCGAAAACGATGGCCGGAGGAGGGAGAAACGGCGGGTAGCTCGACTTTCGGCCTCTAAAGCTAATTCCGGCCAAAACTCGTCGGGAAAGGGGCTGCTGGCGGCGGGGAACGGCTGGAGGCGACGGTGGCAAGCCGAGAGGCACACCGACGGTGAAGGAACGGCAGTTGCAGCGGTGAGGGATGGTGGTCGGGCGTCGGGCGTGGGAAAGAAGAAGGAGAAGGAGTCGGGGGCAAATGTGTAATTTGGCAAATTTTTTTGATTTTTTGATGTATATATGTATATATATATACTTTATACTTTATATTAAAATAATATTAAATTACACACATCAAATATACACCACACACATAAAAATATTAATATTTTAATAATTTATACTAAATATAATTAATTAAATAACAATTTAAACAATTAAATACTTAATAAAATATTAGGGAAATAATAAACCCTTAATTAAATAAATATACACACACAGGCTTTATTTAATAATTTAAAAATATGTATGAGTTCATGCAAGTCCGTAAATACATTTAAAATAATTAATAATACATTGTTTACGTGAAAATTTCCCCGAAAATGCAAGTCCCGGGAAAATTTTACGTAAAACACTGTATATAAAACACAGTAATTAAAATAGGTTTAAAATACATATCAACTCATAAAAATATCGTATATATACATATTCAAAATTATTAATACTGCATATCCCGATACAGTATAAAAACATGTAAAAACACGGGATATTACAGTCTTCCCCCCTTATAGGAATTCGTCCCCGAATTCTAAAAAGAAAAGATCAAGAAGGAAAGAGATACGGGTAAGAAGCTCGCATCTCAGCTTCAGTCTCCCACGTATGCTCTTCAACTCTGTCGCTACGCCACAGAACCTTGACCATCGGAATCTGCTTCGATCGCAACTGTCGAACTTGAAAATCAACGATCGCCACAGGTTCTTCCACAAACGACAAATCTTCATTCACTTCTACACTGTCAGGTTGCAACACGTGTGAAGGATCTGAGATATACTTCCTCAACATCGAGATATGAAATACTGGATGCACCTGTGACATACTCGGAGGCAAATCCAACCGATATGCAACAGTGCCAACTCTCTCCAGAATCTCAAACGGTCCAATATATCTCGGTGTTAACTTACCCTTCCTGCCAAATCTCATCACACCCTTCATCGGAGATACTTTCAGAAAAACGAAATCTCCAACCTGAAACTCCACATCTCTGCGCCTAGGATCCGCATAACTCTTCTGTCTGCTAACTGCGGTCTCTAATCTGCGCTTGATCACGGTGACTTTCTCTGCAGCATCCTGAACCATCTCTGGTCCAGTCAAAGCTCTCTCACCAATCTCATCCCAACTCAACGGGGATCTACACTTCCTTCCATACAACGCCTCGTATGGTGCCATGCCAATACTGCTATGGTAGCTGTTATTATATGCAAACTCAACGAGTGGCAAATGATCATCCCAGCTACCTCCCAAATCCCAAGACACACATCCTCAACATATCTTCCAGTGTCTGGATCGTCCTCTCAGACTGACCATCTGTCTGAGGATGAAAAGCAGTACTGAAATCCAACCTAGTGCCCATCGCTTCCTGCAACTTCTGCCAAAAACGAGAAGTAAACACCGAACCTCTATCTGACACAATGGACACAGGTACTCCATGAAGGCATACAATATGCTTCACGTACAACTTCGCCAATCTAGCAACTGAATATGTGGCTTTCACAGGCAAGAAATGTGCAGACTTCGTCAATCTGTCTACAATCACCCAGATGGAATCGTATCCATCCTTCGAACGAGGTAAACCGACCACAAAATCCATAGCTATCCTTTCCCATTTCCACTCGGGAATAGGAAGAGGCTGAAGCTTCCCAGAAGGCTTCTGATGTTCGGCTTTCACTTGCTGACACGTCAAGCACTTAGCAACATAATCAGCAACATCCTTCTTCAATCCATCCCACCAGTATAGATCTCTGATACTGTGGTACATCTTAGTAACACCCGGATGAACGCTGTAGGCTGTAGAATGTGCTTCCTCTAAAATCTCCTCTCTCAAATCATCCACATCAGGAACACACAATCTACCACTGATCCACAACACACCATCATCATCGAGTGTGAAATCAGTGAACTTCCCTGCTCTGACATTCTCTGCAAGCTCTTCCAGAATAGGATCTCAACTCTGAGCTGCTTTAATCCTATCCCTCAGTACAGATCGTACTTTAAACTGAGCTAACAGTCCACCTGATCTACTGATCTTCATCATCAGACCTTGATCCACCATCAGATGCAACTCCTGGATCAATGGTCTCCTCTCAACACCGATGTGAGCAAGACTACCTGAGGACTTCCTACTCAAGGCATCTGCTACCACATTAGCTTTACCCGGATGGTAAAGAATCTCGCAATCATAATCCTTCAACAGTTCCAACCATCTTCTCTGCCTCAGATTCAAATCTCGCTGCTCGGAAAATGTACTTAAGGCTCTTGTGATCAGTAAATATCTCACAAGTCACCCCGTACAAATAATGTCTCCAAATCTTCAAAGCAAAGATCACTGCAGCCATCTCCAGATCATGTGTGGGATAGTTCTGCTCATGCTTCTTCAACTGCCTCGAAGCATAGGCTATCACCCTTCCATTCTGCATCAACACACAACCAAGACCAATTCTAGAGGCATCACAGTAAACTGTGAACTTATCAACACCATTAGGCAAAGTTAATACTGGCGCTGTGGTCAACTTCTCCTTCAACAACTGAAAACTATTCTCACAAGCTTCTGACCACTCAAATCTAACATTCTTCTGAGTCAAGCGAGTCATAGGGGCTGCAATCCTGGAAAAAATCCTGCACAAACCGCCTATAATACCCGGCTAAACCCAGAAAACTCCGAATCTCAGTAACTGAAGTAGGTCTAGGCCACTCAGATACTGCCTCAACCTTCTGTGGATCAACCTGAATACCTTCTTTAGACACTACGTGTCCAAGAAAAGAAACACTCTCCATCCAGAAATCACACTTCGAGAATTTAGCATAAAGCTGATGATCTCTCAGTGTCTGTAGTACAATCCTCAAGTGATATACATGCTCTTCCATACTCCTCGAATATACTAGTATATCATCAATGAAGACTACTACAAACTGATCCACATACGGTCTGAATACTCTGTTCATCAGATCCATAAAAGCTGCTGGTGCATTAGTCAAACCAAAAGACATCACCAGAAACTCATAATGGCCATATCTAGTGCGGAAAGCTGTCTTAGGAATATCAGCTTCACTAATCCGCAGCTGATGATAACCCGACCTCAAATCGACCTTAGAAAAGAACTGTGCACCTTGTAACTGATCAAATAAATCATCTATCCTCGGGAGAGGATACTTGTTCTTCACTGTCACCTTGTTCAACTCTCTGTAGTCAATGCACAGTCTCAGGGTACCATCCTTCTTCTTCACAAACAGGACTGGTGCACCCCAAGGGGAAACACTAGGTCTAATAAAACCTTTCTCCAACAACTCTTGCAACTGCTCCTTCAACTCTCTCAACTCTGCAGGAGCCATACGATAGGGTGGCATAGAGATAGGAGTAGTACCTGGTACCACATCTATACAGAACTCAATCTCTCTATGAGGTGGTAAACCTGGCAACTCCTCGGGAAAAACATCAGGAAACTCACAAGCAACAGGAACATCTGTGAGTGACAACTTCTCCACTGACGTATCCCTGACCAATGCCAAAAACCCCTGACAACCTTTCCTCAACAACTTCCTAGCTGAAATAACAGAAATAAGATTCTGAGGTGCTGAACTCCTATCACCAACAAACTTAAATTCTACTTCACCAGGAATTTTGAAAATCACCTCCTTATTCCTGCAATCTACCACGGCAAAGTACTGAGATAACCAATCCATTCCCAAAATAACATCAAACTCCATCACATCCAACAAAATCAAATCGGCGGATAATTCTCTATCTCCCACGAGAACTGGACAACCAGAAAGAACAATATCGGCGTCCAAGGAATCGCTCAGAGGAGTGGCAACAGACAAGGGAAAAGCCATCCTCGAAGCTTGCCAATAAGATTTAGAAGCAAAAACAGGAGAAACAAATGAATGCGTGGCACCCGGATTAAACAAAACCAAAGCATCCAGGTAACAAACAGAAAGAATACCTGCCACGACTGCATTAGATGCCTGAGCATCCTGCTGAGTCAGATAGAAGACTCTCGCCTGGCCTCGACCTCCCTGCTGACTGGTAGAAGCCTGGCCAACACCTCTGGTACCTCCTCTAGTACCTCTACCACGACTCTGCTGTGGAACAAACTGAGTAGAACTTTGATGCTGGGCTGGTGGCAACTGAAATGGCACGGGCGCTGCACTAGTAATCGACTGCTGTGGGAATCGCGGAATCTGCTGCTGTTGATATCCGGAATAAGGACACGATCCGGCAAAATGTCCTGTCTGCCCGCATCTGAAACATGTCAGCGGTGTCAGATAACACGGTCCCTGATGGACTCTACCACAAGTCTGACAAACACTGGCCGCTGATCCAGAACTACGACCACTGCTGCTGCTCGAAGCACCTGACCCAAATCTAAACGATCTACGCTGACCTCCACGGCCATGTCTACTGCTCCGATGCACTCGCTGCTGCTGTCTCTGACTCTGCTGAGTCAGACCTCGCTGCTGACTACTCGAACCAACATGAAAACTCTAATATGGAGTAGCCTGCGATCCACTCGACTGAACTCCCAACTGGTAATAATCAGGCATCGCTCCCTGCCTAACTAACCTCAGCTCGATCTCCTTAGCTAGCTCAATCACAGACTCCAGAGTAAGACCTGCTGTAGGCATACCAGCAAAAGCTGAACCCAAACCAGTAACATAGGTAGTAACAGCGAAATACTGATCTCGCATCAGATCCTCAGCATATCTACCCAAACGAAGAAACTCTCGGGTATACTCCTCTACAGATCGATCTCCACGAGAAATACTAGTCAGACGAAGACGATAGCTCAAACGAAGAGGCTCTGGACAAAATCTCCTCATGAATCGCTCTCGAAACTGAGCCCATGTCATCGTCATCATATAAGGCTGGATCATCTGAATAAACCAATCCAAGGCTGGTCCCTCGACAGACAACTCAACAATCATGATCCGCTGGTACTCGGTATGAGCAGTCCGAGTCCTAGTCTCAATCGCATGCAGAAAATCTAAAGGATCAGAAGTACCATCAAAAGCAATCCTGCCAACTCTGGCATAGAACAAAGCTGCCTCAGGGTCAGACATACCCTGCTGATAGGCAGGCTGAACAGGCTGAACAACTGGAGGAACAGGAACATCAAACTCAGGCTCAACAGGCTCCTCGTCCTGTAACTCTCTCTGCCTACGGTGACCTGCCGCTCCTCGAGGTCTACCTCTGCCATGACCTCTACGCCTAACTGGCGGTTCAGGAGGTAAAACCTCATCCTGAAAAGACTCATCATCCTCGGCCTCAACGACCGGTGGAGCGACACGCGCTCGCCTCCTCATTCTGAAAAGACAAACGGAAAGATTCAGACAAAACAGACAACGGAGGAATAATGCTGAAAACTACAGCAAGGAATACTCATCAAGACATACTCGAACCTAATACACTGCAGTAGTCCAACAGAAAACACAACTTTAAAACTAGGGCCACAACTCGCATAACTAAGCCCTGACACAGAACTCCACTCTGATACGAACTTCGCTCTGATACCAACTTTGTCACGACCCAAAACAAGGGCCATGACCCGGCGCTAGGGAACGGGAATTCTTTCGAATCCGGAACCCGTAGCAAGCCTAAAAATAAAATAAATATGCAATAATAACCATAAAAATATAATATGCAGCGGAAAATAAAAATCATAAATATTACAATATCATCCATATCAACTGGATTCAATTCAAAACTCATCACATCGCATATATAATCTCATAAATGTATAATCTTTAATACAAATCCAGTTTTACTATAATACATCTCTTTAAAACAAATACTTTAATTCACAACTACTGAAAATCACAACTACTGCAGTGTCTAGATAAAATAAATAAGACTCAAGTATATAATTTACATAAAGAAGCCGGGGTGGAAGAAATTCGGCGTATCGACCTGCTACTGAGGTCTGAGGAAGTTGACTCTCCTGAAAAATAGTCAACGGAGGGGAGTCAGACCTCACTGAGTGAATTACTATAATACATATACATACACTCTAAGTGATAATGCATACAGTCAACAGTATATGAGTAATATGTATATATACAGGCAAGTTCATACAGATGTAGAAAAATCATTTTATATATTTTGTCTGAAAATCAACTTTTATGAAGGATCACATAGAACCCTAGAATATCGCAACCTCAGAAAATAGTGTTAAACAACACTCTAGCCACACAGGCTCACTGATTCCAAATATATCCACTTAATCCATATGGACAGTAGACTGGCCCCGAGACACTAAGTCAACCGAGCTCCAGCAGTCTGACTGCCAGTGTGATTGGCCCCGAGACACTTGGTCAACCGAGCTCCAGCAATCACACCCCAAACCACATCTCACATATCAATAATCATAATCAAATCAATATCCACAAATAGTTAGTAATATAGCCTAAAGCTATAGGCGTACCGGTACGTACTCGGTCCTAGTGCTGCCCACTAGGTAGCACGTTCTATTGATATCCTTCATTCTTAAATATAAAACATTCATTCACAAAAATAAATGATGCATGGATATAAATGAAATAGCAATATAAACCATATATATACCGAAAATATATCAAACGTAAACCAGGTATATTTTGAGTATATATATGTCAAATAAATCCAATCAAATCATGAATTAAACTAAAAATATATTTAAAAACATTGTAAATATATTTTATTAATAAAACATGTATATAATTTATTATATACCAAAAATATACTTGAATATAAATCACATTATTTATGTATATTTAGTCAAAATAAAACATGCATTTTCTAAATCATGCATCCTAAGCATATATATATAATATAGTAACTTACCTAATGCGCTCCACGAGACAGGTCCGACGGGCCTGGTCCACTAGCCCTCGGTCTCGGCGCAACTAAACAAGAAATAAATAACCGACATTAGAATAACCTAACAGAAATCCTAGAATTCAATCTAGAGTATTAAATACAGAATCAAAAATTAGGGTTCGACTGGATATCACGTTTTACGAGAATTCTACCGAAAATTCGACAGAACCTCCCCTGTAAACGGACATCTCTCTACTCAAAGAGTAGAGCCGACCCTGCAAAGAAACACACTTCGAAAAACGAGCTCAACACAATCAAAATCCCACGGTCGGACTCCAGACTACCGACCGGGATCCACAACACAGAACAATTCAGAAAATACCAAAAATATCCTTAAATCACAGAAATACATTTTATAAATAAAAATTACATAATTGACCTTGAAACACTATAAAAACCGATTAAAACTCATTTTATTAGAAAAACCGTATATTATATATATAATTGAAAATAATTCCCGAAAAATAGTTTAATTAGTTAAAAATACTAAATAATTTGTAGAAATCATTTTTATACCTTAAATAAATATTAAAACCAATTAAATTACATTTTTAGACAATTTAGGGTAAAATTACCAAAATACCCCTATATATATAAATATACTTAAATTACTTCAAAAATTCACCAAAAATCATACAATTATCCAAAATTAATTTTCTCAACATATTTATCAATAATATTAATAATTAAACCCAATTAACCAATTAATTTCAAATAAAAACACATTTAACCTAATTTTCCAAAATCACCTAAACTTCAATAATTAAAAATAAATACTTAGAAATTCATAAAAATTCCAAATAAATTCCTATAATTCATTTCAACACCCAATTCAACCATAAACTCCAATTTCATAATTTAAATAATTAATTTCCGAAAATTAGAAAATAATATTAAAATATTCAAAAATACCCAAAAATCCAAACAACCTCCAAAATTCTACAAAAATTCATACATGAAGATTAAGCTACTAGGAACAACATTTGTGAAGGAAGTTTCCATGAATCAATCAATTCGAAGCTCAAAAAAATCGAAAACCCTAATAGGCCGAAATTGACAAATCGAAAACTAAGCAATTCTAGACCATTTTAGCTCAAAACCAAAGCTAGAATCACACTCACCGGAGCTCAAGGAGAAGAAAGAGACCGACGGTGTCGAAAACGATGGCCGGAGGAGGGAGAAACGGCGGTAGCTCGACTTTCGGCCTCTAAAGCTAATTCCGGCCAAAACTCGTCGGGAAAGGGGCTGCTGGCGGCGGGGAACGGCTGGAGGCGACGGTGGCAAGCCGAGAGGCACACCGACGGTGAAGGAACGGCAGTTGCAGCGGTGAGGGATGGTGGTCGGGCGTCGGGCGTGGGAAAGAAGAAGGAGAAGGAGTCGGGGGCAAATGTGTAATTTGGCAAATTTTTTTGATTTTTTGATGTATATATGTATATATATATACTTTATACTTTATATTAAAATAATATTAAATTACACACATCAAATATACACCACACACATAAAAATATTAATATTTTAATAATTTATACTAAATATAATTAATTAAATAACAATTTAACAATTAAATACTTAATAAAATATTAGGGAAATAATAAACCCTTAATTAAATAAATATACACACACAGGCTTTATTTAATATTTAAAAATATGTATGAGTTCATGCAAGTCCGTAAATACATTTAAAATAATTAATAATACCATTGTTTACGTAGAAAATTTCCCCGAAAATGCAAGTCCCGGGAAAATTTTACGTAAAACACTGTATATAAAACACAGTAATTAAAATAGGTTTAAAATACATATCAACTCATAAAAATATCGTATATATACATATTCAAATTATTAATACTGCATATCCCGATACAGTATAAAAACATGTAACAAACACGGGATATTACAGTCTTCCCCCCTTATAGGAATTCGTCCCCGAATTCTAAAAAGAAAAGATCAAGAAGGAAAGAGATACGGGTAAGAAGCTCGCATCTCAGCTTCAGTCTCCCACGTATGCTCTTCAACTCTGTCGCTACGCCACAGAACCTTGACCATCGGAATCTGCTTCGATCGCAACTGTCGAACTTGAAAATCAACGATCGCCACAGGTTCTTCCACAAACGACAAATCTTCATTCACTTCTACACTGTCAGGTTGCAACACGTGTGAAGGATCTGAGATATACTTCCTCACATCGAGATATGAAATACTGGATGCACCTGTGACATACTCGGAGGCAAATCCAACCGATATGCAACAGTGCCAACTCTCTCCAGAATCTCAAACGGTCCAATATATCTCGGTGTTAACTTACCCTTCTGCCAAATCTCATCACACCCCTTCATCGGAGATACTTTCAGAAAAACGAAATCTCCAACCTGAAACTCCACATCTCTGCGCCTAGGATCCGCATAACTCTTCTGTCTGCTAACTGCGGTCTCTAATCTGCGCTTGATCACGGTGACTTTCTCTGCAGCATCGATTGAACCATCTCTGGTCCAGTCAAAGCTCTCTCACCAATCTCATCCCAACTCAACGGGATCTACACTTCCTTCCATACAACGCCTCGTATGGTGCCATGCCAATACTGCTATGGTAGCTGTTATTATATGCAAACTCAACGAGTGGCAAATGATCATCCCAGCTACCTCCCAAATCCAAGACACACATCCTCAACATATCTTCCAGTGTCTGGATCGTCCTCTCAGACTGACCATCTGTCTGAGGATGAAAAGCAGTACTGAAATCCAACCTAGTGCCCATCGCTTCCTGCAACTTCTGCCAAAAACGAGAAGTAAACACCGAACCTCTATCTGACACAATGGACACAGGTACTCCATGAAGGCATACAATATGCTTCACGTACAACTTCGCCAATCTAGCAACTGAATATGTGGCTTTCACAGGCAAGAAATGTGCAGACTTCGTCAATCTGTCTACAATCACCCAGATGGAATCGTATCCATCCTTCGAACGAGGTAAACCGACCACAAAATCCATAGCTATCCTTTCCCATTTCCACTCGGGAATAGGAAGAGGCTGAAGCTTCCCAGAAGGCTTCTGAGTTCGGCTTTCACTTGCTGACACGTCAAGCACTTAGCAACATAATCAGCAACATCCTTCTTCAATCCATCCCACCAGTATAGATCTCTGATACTGTGGTACATCTTAGTAACACCCGGATGAACGCTGTAGGCTGTAGAATGTGCTTCCTCTAAAATCTCCTCTCTCAAATCATCCACATCAGGAACACACAATCTACCACTGATCCACAACACACCATCATCATCGAGTGTGAAATCAGTGAACTTCCCTGCTCTGACATTCTCTGCAAGCTCTTCCAGAATAGGATCTCAGCTCTGAGCTGCT
>CANTUR010001655.1:0-222330 GCA_947683625.1 Mallotus nudiflorus
ATATGGTTTGGGTGTGATTGCTGGAGCTCGGTTGACCAAGTGTCTCGGGGCCAATCACACTGGCAGTCAGACTGTTGGAGCTCGGTTGACTTAGTGTCTCGGGGCCAGTCTACTGTCTAAATGGATTAAGTGGATATATTTGGATTAAGTGAGCCTGTATGGCTAGAGTGTTGTCTAACACTATTTTCGAGGTTGCGATATTCTAGGGTTCTATGTGATCCTTCATAAAAGATGATTTTCAATAAAATATATAAAATGATTTTATTGCATCTGTGTGTATTTGCCTGTATATATATTAGATATATATATACTATTGATTGTATGCATTATCACTTAGTGTGTATGTATATATATTATAGTAATTCACTCAGTGAGGTCTGACTCCCCTCCGTTGACTATTTTTCAGGAGAGTCAACATCTTCAGACCTCAGTAGCAGGTCGATACGCCGGATTTCTTCTGCCCCGGCTTCTTTGTGTAAATTATTTACTTGAGTCTTATTTTTATATAATCTAGACACTGCAGTAGTTGTGAAATATAAGTGTGGGATTTCATGTATTTTATTTAAAGAGATGTATTATATTGAAACTGGATTTGTACTGAAAGATTATATATATATGAGATGAGATTTGATTTAAATCCAGTGATGAGAATGTTATTATTATATTTACGACTTTTATTTCCGCTACATATATATATTACTGTTATTGTTATTATTGCATATTTTATTTTATTTTTAGGCTTACTACGGGTTCCGGATTCGAAAGAATTCTCGTTCCCTAGCGCCGGTCAAGGCCCCTGTTTTGGGTCGTGACACTTACAAGGTCATAACTGTTTAACAATGGCAACAATTGAGCTCGCCAAAGTAGATAATTAGTATAATTTAAGTTTACAAGTAATTGATGGGCGACTTTTGGAAGTGATTGGATAAAGGGGCTTGGCGTTGCTGGTGTGATAGAAGTATTTGAGCTTGAATTGTGACCCATGGGATCAAATGGTTATTAGACCGAATGGAACTCTGATACCATGAAGTTATTATAGGAGTAGTGAAAAACCTCACTTCTATATTTAGTTGTACGTTGCAATATATATACACTAGTATGGATATAGAAGATACTAAGATAACAACAACAGCTAAGAGATAGAGTTTATATAAAGTACAAAGACTTTGATAGTATCCTAGTTTTTTATAGTCACAAAATATCTATTATATGTGAAAACATGCTAAATCACATGGTATTTTTTTATTCTTATCCCAAACAAAAAATAGAGGTCAAAACAATTTCTTCTTCATGATGCTATTATTCACGTAATAGACTGCTACAAAAAAAAAGTTTCCTACTTAGTATTGAAACATTAAGGTATGGATAGGGATACATGCCACAGCTAGCAATATGTATCGTTGTCGCTAGTGGGCACAAAGCCCATTTTGTCCTTTTTTATTCTTTTTTTTTTTGAATTTTTTTTTGAAAAATCAATTTTTTATTTTTTAATCTAAAACCTAAGTTGCACGTAGGTCGTATAAGGATTTAAACATTCATAGTCTGCAAAAAAAATTAATAATTTAATTCAAAAAATTATAATTTTTTGAATTTTATTCTTTTTTTTGTTGAAAATTCAAAATTTTTTGAATCTAAAACCTAAGTTATGCATGGATAAGCCCGTGGTATAAAAATTTAAACACTTGTAGCCTTAAAAAAATTAATAATTTAGTGAATTTTTTTAAAATTTTTTGAATTTTATTCTTTTTTTTGTTTGGAAATTCAATTTTTTTTTTTTTTTGAAATCTAAAATTTAAGTTATACATATGTGAATCTATCATGTAAAGATTTAAATACCGGTAACCTTAAAAAATTAATAATTATGTAAAAAAAATTAAAACTAAAGGGCATTTTAGTAAAAATGTCTAGCGTAGCTAGCCGCAACACTTATCTTTATCTCTCTCTCTCTCTCTCTCTCTCTCTCTCTCTCTCTCTCTCTCTATATATATATATATATATATATATATATATACATAAATTGGTTTCATACAATAATCTCAACTTTGATATTCTATAAATTGGGTATCAAGACAACAATTTCAAACTCGTCCTATAAAAGTATCGAAATTGAGAAGTTACTACTTATTATAGCATTGCCATTCAACGCAAGACATTATTTTGCACTAAACTGGAACATTCCCTCCTCTGATAGCAGGTTGAATGAACATATACTTGTTCTTGTAGCAACATCTCCAAAGTTTTAAGTAAAATCTATAAAAGCCAAATTGCCGACTAATTGAATTATTAAACTGAGGACAACATAGAGAACACTACTACAACAAGGTAATTGGCAACATTTTAAAACTCAAGCTACATATATATATAGCATACCTCTCCACCCTATTTGATCATTGAGAAAATATATATCCAAATTCTATATATTGTATTCAAACTTTTCTCTTTTTTGTGCTATACTACAACTCTACAATGGCATTGAAAATTCAATCCTGCATTTCTATTGCTTTTATTACCATATGGCTAAGCTTACTAAGCTTCTCTTTCCGGGCACATGCCCAAGCTAGTGGCACAGCTACCTACTATACTATTTACACGCGTATGCATTTCAAAATCTTTTTCTTTTTTTTTTTTTAACGTGCATAAAAGAATTTTAAGTGTGCCAATATATGTGTCAATCTTTTTAATCTCACCAACAAATTTGCTTTAATATACAATTGTTCTGATCTTCTTATACATTCTATCTTCTTCTTCCTTTTATTGTGTAGCTTCTGCTTGTTATGGATATGAGGACCAAGGTGTAATGATAGCAGCAGCAAGTGACGCAATATGGAACGATGGAGGAGCTTGTGGCCAATATTATCAAGTAAATTGCATTAGTGGAACAAATGAAGGCACCCCTTCTCCTTGTTTGGGTAGTGGAAGTGTAGTGGTGAAGATTGTAGACTATTGCCGCCCTCCTGATTGTAGGGGTACAATTGACTTGTCACAAGAAGCTTTTTCCTCCATTGCAGACCTTAATTCTGGTGTTATAAACATCTCTTATCAACAGTAAGTACTGCCATAACTCATCATTCAAGAGCTGAACTTTGTTGCTTTAGGTCTTTTATTAAGATAATATTTGCGTCTTATCTTGGGTTTTAATTATTCATATTTTCAGGGTCTGAAGCAGGGCATAAAAATATCATATATATTGATTGTTCGAGATTCAGGAAGATTATTCTATCAATTCATCTATTTCTTGTTGTAGAAGTTGTAGTTTTGCTTGTTTAATTAATTGTTTTATGTAACAAATAACTCGAATTTGAATGAAATATATTAACCATTTATCGTTGATTTTCTGCTTACGATGAGATTTGGAAGGGTTTTTGTTTTGTTAATATGATGTTTGGTTGCTTTTAGTTCAAGTTAATCTAGAATTTTAATTATAAAATTCGTAAGCTAGTGTTTTCAATATATGGTATAGACAGCTAGTCAGCTACTTATCATGACCTGTGAAGAGAAAAAAATTTTGGGGGCAATTCTCATATTGCTTCCAATGTTTATTTTAATTTTTATTTTTGAGATTTCAATTTTTTAAATAAATTTTTTATTTAGCATCTAAAACCTAAGGTGCATTAAGGGTGAAATCATACTGTAAATATGAATTGTAATTTTTTTTATTTTTTATAGCATACATATATTAAAAAAAAAGAAATGACAAAAAAGAATATGTCCACAAATAACGATAGTAATATTATCTTTTATTTCTTTTGCAACAATTATTAATTAAATCGAGCATAAGTCACATTCTAGTTTTTTGGCTCTTCCATTTGAAAGACACAATGCAACTCTAAAGCTTCCCTACAAAAATTGGCAGATTTGCCACATTGTAAAGCTCATCACTGCCGACTAATTGAACTATCAAAATTGAATAGAATGAATTGTGACTACAATGTAGATAGATGACATTGTAAAGCTCATTTTAACAGTCAATCCATGTACGGATCTTCTATAAATAGCTTTATTTTGTATAAATATCCATGAAAAGAGAGAGATTTTTTTTGAGTAAAATTATAAGGTATTTTTATATCACATTAGATACGAAAGTAATTTCTTGCATGGCTTCGAGAGATATGAAAATATCAAGAGAATTTGAGATGGTGCGTTACGAGAATTACAAAAATTTCGACAAAACATTTTCGCATAGAAACTTAATGAGATACTGCACCACTAAACCGACCCATGTGAACTCAAATTCTCTACACATATAATTTCTTTCCTGTGCCGACTACAATAAATTTTTATTCCTATCTAAATTAGTTGGTTTACAACTTCCATTGAGAAACTACTCTTTCTTCATGGTTATTATTACTTACTGTACGGTTAAGCCTGTGCTTTTATTTCTTCATGGCTACTTACTATACTTCTTCTTAGATGGACAGCTGAAAATATTTCTTCTTCTTGTTCAAAAAATTCTTAGTAGTACTTGGTCCAGAGATTTATAGCATGGTCCAATAAAAGCATATTTATATTACATAATTTATTTTTAATCATGGGACGTCTCAAAATTTTTCGAACTTGTAATCTACAAATATATCATTAACAAACTGAGTGTACTTATAATTTCGCAACTCAGTGCTAATATTTTTTAGTGTTCTTTTAATGTATTAGATGATCAAATGAAATAATCATGAATTTTGGGTAGAAAAATAATCTCACTCCGCATATGCATCTCTTTAGTAAAACACATATGTGAGCCTTATTCCATACCCCGTCTACTATACATCAACATTCAAGTATAGCCAGTTCAAAAAACATTCAAGCATAGCAAGTCTCTTCGCAAATCCCCATGTTAGAGGAACATCATATTTTTACACCATTTTAGTTAATCGGAAAATTACTACCTGTAAAAAATGCTCACAAGTAGATTTGGAAGGGTTTTTGTTTTGCTAATAACCAATGAAGATGTTTATTTGCTTTTTTATTTTTTTATTTTTTTTTTGTACAAATGGTGGCAGTAGGCTAAAAGAATTTTTTCTGCTATTAATTCGAACTTAATCTAGCATTTCAAACATTAAATTGATATCTGCTAGTTTTTTTTTTTTTTAAATAGGGGTCATATGATCTAAATTTCAATAAATTGTATAATAGAAATAACTCTCTCCATTTAAATTAATGATATTAGGAATCAAATTTTGCATTTTATAATACTCTTAAAAAATAGTTACCACTTGACTACTCTTTTACTAGCTAATATGCTAATATTTTTTATATAGTAATATTGTCATTTTTTTGCAGCAACAATTATTAATTGAGTCTAGCCAAAGTCACATTCTAGTTTTTAGTCTCTTCCATTTGAAGCATACAATGCAGCTCCAAAGCTTCCCTACAAAAATTGGTACATTGCCACATTGTAAAGCTCATATAAAAGCCATAATTTTGCCGACTAATTGAAGTATCAAACTTGGAATAAAAACTGATTGTGACTACAAGGTAGATAAATGGCAGCATTCTAATAGCTAAGGTATGTATAGATCTTCTATAAATAGCACTCATTTGGTCATCGAATAGATGTCGACTCAATTTCTGTTCACATATAGTTTATTTCTTTCCAACTAAAATTACTTATTGTTTTTATCTAATTTGTTGGTTTACAGCTTCCATTCAATGGCAATGAAAATTCACTTCTCTGTAAATAATTGTCGAAATAAGTTAAGTTAAGTTGTTCTCGTTTAAATATTTTATATTTAAATCATGGTGTATATAATATTAAATTAGTTGTCAAAAATTTTTATTATTTTTACTTGAGTCAAACTGATTAATCAGAATCTAATAAATTTTAAATATCAATAATTTAAAAAAAATTACAGTAAAGGATAATTCTCTCTATACAACTACCTACTATATATATATATATATATATATATATATATATATATATATATATATATATATATTACTTAGTCCAGAGATTTATATATGACATGGTCCAATAAAAGCATGTTATATTACATAATTTAAATTTTAATCATGAGATGTCTCAAAATTTTATTAACATTATAATCTATAAATACGTGATATAATAATAAACTTAGTCTATTCATACATTCTCAACTCAATGTAAATATAATTAAATGTTTGTAATGTATTAGACAATCAAATGAAATAATTATGGACTTCGGCTAGAAAAATAATAGCCTTATTTTTGTAGCTAGATAAGGTGCACATACCCCATCTTAGTCAGGCATCAACATTCAATCATAGGAAGTCTCTTCACAAACCCTCACATGCCATGTTAGAGAAACGTCATACTTCTACACCAATCTAATTAATGGGATACTTTTACACCAATCTAGTTAATGGGAAAATTCTAACTTATAAAAAAATCTTAGAAAAGTGACATATATAATGATATTTATTACGTGTAGTAACTTTAACTTTTTTATTTTGAAATTTTTTTATAAATTACATTATTAAAAAGATAAAAATAAATTTATAAATTACCTATATTTAAATTATTAGACAACTGGTTCACTCAATGCACTTTTAATTTCCAATTCCAAAAATAAAAAAATTAAAGAAACAAATATTAATTAATATTGGGGCAATATTGAAATTGCCCCAATTCTTTGTCTTTTACTGCCTCCAAATATCACCGGCCGCCATATGTTATATTAGTATTACATCATTAAGCTATATGTCAATCATCCAACACTCAAGTGTAAAATACTTTCATACACTGTTTCAAAAAAAATAATACTTTCATACACTACTTTTGTGTGTATATATATATATATATATATATATATATATATTATAATGCATAAACCGGTTTCATACAATAATCTCAACTTCTAAGTTCTAATATTATGACCTGAAAATTTTTATAAAAAAAAATGAAAGAAGTGAAATAACACTATTGAAATATTTTAATCTAAATAGCAGAAAGAAGGGTCTCTTTGGCATCAAGATCACTGTTGTAGAATGGATGATCTTTCATATATTCCTCTTCTTTGATCATCCCACTATTTCCAAGTGCTGTGGTGATATCCTCATAGAGTTTTTGAGGTTCCTTGATAAATTTTTCTATCGAAAAGTGATCTTCTGAGGGCAAGAATTCGTATTCTTGATGGTATTGATCATTACAGTCAGAATTACACCTTGTGCATGACCTAGACGCCAAGTTCCTGAAGCTTTCATGATCATCTGAAGGTGAGCGATGTGTGAAGCTTCCAAAACCTTGAATTCCTCTAGTTAAATTTCTAGATTTTGCCCTTTCTTCTTTAAGATATAGCTCATTTTCAAGCAGCTTTAATATTCTCGCACTCAAGTTTCTGACACTCAAGCCCCAATTGAATCTACAACCATACATATAAAAATCCAAGAGATGATTGTTAGTAACATCAAAAAGAGATGAATGATATAACCAAGAATAAGATTTGAATAGACCAACCCTTTATCATCAATGAATTGAAAGCTTCCTATCTCCTTAATGACCTCTTTATCACTCTCAAACTCATCAACAACTCTTAATGGTCCATGTGTTAGAAGATGTTCTAATACAAGAAGGGACTTGTAAGAGACTCGCCAAGCTTTTCTATCAAACTTGGTCAACCTGAAAAGGAAATTAAAACAAAGAGAAGATAGTTAAATATTAGTTCTGTTGGTGCATATATAGCTAGACCAAATCCAAATAACAGATACTTTTTGTGTAGAATGTCCACAATTCTCCAGTAATCATCAACTTCGAAGGCAGCCCTTGAAATTACAACCAAAGTACGTGTATCTGGTGCCCAGAAATCTCCATTTGTAGCTTCTTCTGTCAATCTTTTTAGACCAAATACTAAAAAGGTAAGCAAGCACTTCTATGAAATTAAAATTAGAAACATATTGCCAAAGAGAGAATGGTCTAGCTAGTGATCACTTCTCTCCATGATCATGATCAAGTGTATGGTTTGAATTCTGATTTTAAAAAGGAAAAATTGTTCACTATTGAGCAATGATCGATATTTAGTTCATTGACTTTCTATTAATAAAAAAAAAAGTAGAAATATATTGAACTTGATAAATTGAACTTACAGTTGTGCCGGTGTAACATCTGTTAGTGCCAAACGAGCAGTCTTGATCTTCTCTTTCAAGAAAAAGGAAGCTTGCCTCTTAAATTCACGGAGAAAAGGAGTTCCCATCCTAACATTTCTTTCTAAAAGCATAGACATGTCCTTTGTTAGGAGAATTGATCAAATAATTATTCTTGGTTTTTTACGTACGTAATGAGGGCAACTGCTCCACTATAGCACCTAAAGCCAACAACTCTATATAAAGGATGAACTTGCTTGTGTAATGGGATGATGAAAAGGACATGTAATAATAATAGTTTAAGAAAGAAAAAGAAAATGGCCAAAAGGGTAAAAGTTCAACTTGAGTTGGGATTCTAAGCATTAATTAAGTGGAAAATCTATGGAAATTTTGGTCCTTGAGCATCTCTTATCTTAGATGGTCAATTTATTCAAGACTATAACTTATTAAGGGTAGACCTACTGCTAATGGTGTATATTTGACCAACGTGGTCTAAGGTTTTGTTTATTTATTTATATATTTATGATAGAAAGGCTAAGAAGTTTGTTAAATCTTTATTAGATTTCAAATATAAATTAGGCAATTAACAATCAATCCACTTTGACATTTCCTTGATTCTGGTATTTTATGACCTTAATAGAGAAAAAGGGTACGGGTTTGTATCCCATCTTTTGAAATAAATTAAAAACAAAAGAAAGAGGCCTTGAGGCATAGCTCTGTACTTCAAATCCTTTTCACATGTTATAATATATGCTTGATAATTGGAGACTGAAGTAGCTAATATATGACGAAGCACTTGAGGCAATCACAAAGCACATGGATCTGTGCAAAGTGACTGAACCAGAATATGCTTTTCAATGAAATAAAATTGTCAAATTGAATTCTTACAGGGGAGGGTCTTGAAATGGTGAACGCAAAGGTTCATTTAAAGGGACCTCATGGCTGGGTGATGCTTATTAACATAGCGCCCGAACAGCGCATTCCAGTTCTCATTTTAGTGCTGATATTGAATGTAGCCATGTAAATCGAAACACAGAAAAAGCATGAAAACAACGTTGGCTTAATGTCAAGACTCGAGCAGGCTCAACCACTCAAGTTAACAAGATCTCAAGTTCAAATGAAAAATGATGTCTATCCTTCATGTACGTTTCTTGGAACATTAAATTAACTGAGAATCAATTATCAAATTGTGAGAACATAAGACAAAGTATTATATGGCTGATCAAGTGGTACTACAAACTACACGGGAAGGGTTAGATTATGACTTGCATGTCAAGCTCACAAAAAATCATAAATTTTCCCTCACAAATGCCACTTCCAGAGGTGTTTCTATGCCAGAGGATGCAGTCATCATTATATTCCGTTGTTCTGACTCGCATTAAAAGCAGAAGAGGCTAGGAAGAGTAAAGTAGTTCTCGTAAATAAACTCAATAATGGACCTTATTTGCCAATTTCCCACATTCCGGTCCTATAGCCAATGGACATGATTGCAAGCTCCCAAAGCATGTTCGGAATGCTCAATGGATTCATCTTGGATCCAGGAATTTCAGACCAGTTTACAGAAATTTCAACCATAGGAATAGAAAACCATTTGCATAGATAAACCACCTCGACATCAAAACACCATCTGCACAAAAGTCCATTCTCTTCAAGCAGCATGCCATAATAATTTAAAAGCAACTAACAAAATAAGTAAAGGGGAAAAAACAAGCGGAAGAATGTATTGCCGAACACAGATAAGCTGGCCAGGACTTTCGAATTTGTCCAAGAGGAAATTGAGAATCCTTTACAATGAAAAAATGAATCCAACTCCACTACTTTTCTTTTGATGCATCTTAATATGCAAGTCCTATACTAGTAAATGTCCTAGTTATTTGACATATTACCACCCAGACTTCTTGTTGATGCTCCATGCAAAATTTACTTCAAAGATATTATCAAAAGAGTTCGGTGAAAGCATGATCATTCAAGCTAAAATAGACTGTTTTCAATTAAAATTTTCCATCTAATGCACTTGCATGTGTGCCAAGCATTTCCCATATGCCATACGCTATAAACAATTAAAGAATATTTAATGCCTACCCAGAAACATCAAAAACGCTGATAACACAGTGTGTAATACATCATGGCATGAAATGAGTAGACATAAAAAAGTCTTTTTGTCTTTTATCTCCCATTATTGAACTAAATTTTAAAATATTAGGACAAGAAAGATGTAAGATAGCTATACTTCAAAAGATTTTATGCTTACCTTTTCAGACGGATATTTGTGAAAAGTTTCCTTGCTGCAGCTCTGGTAAACATCTTAAAGCCACACTGTAATTAATACACCATGAAAAGCCACACGAGGAAAAAACTTTAAAAAAATAAGGGGAATAAAACAAAGAGATCTCATGTCATGCCAGTGTGTAGATCTGAGAAAAAATAACAGGGGAAAAGCATCTGTTTTTCTGTGAAACAAATATCATGCATGAGATACAACTAATGTAGAAATTACCTGAGTATCACGAATTCCAGGACCAGCACTTAAGAGGACCACAAGATGAAATCCCTTCATTAGAAAATTGCGGTACCACTTTCTCTGAAATATAAAGCAGATTGGATCAACATAAAGAAATGTAAAACAAATTTTTAACAAGTGAAAGAAAGAGAAATGTGTGAATCAATGAAAGCATAAGCAAAGACTAACCGTTGCCAAAGCTTTCTCTTCGAGATGAGCACGAGAACCAAATGCAGCAATAGGGATATCAGATATTCTGAAATTTGAATCTTTAGCAGCTGAACCTCCTAAATTAGTCTCTTTTTTGGCAACTGCATGAATCTAATAGGCAAACCATCAAGTAGGTCAAAGTTACTATATTTTTGTTTCCATAAACTTTGATATGAAGTTTATGAAAGTCAAATATTTTATGAATTGCAGCATTGTAAAGATAGGTAATGCGAACCTGATTTTCAAGTTTCTCAAGGTCAGTAACCTTGGTTGCACCATCAGCATCCAGCATTAAAAGTAATTCACCACGTGAATGAAGCATGCCCTGTTTTACAATGCTTTCACAAAGGTAAAAAGCTTCAATGCTTGTCTCTTCTGCAGAAATATATACAGTTTGCTGGATAAACAGTTTGTATTAGACTCACTTTTCGTATAGCTTCTCCCTTGCCATGATTTCTCCCGAGAAGGATAACCCTCATATTGTCCACTGTATATTTTTTGACATAGCCAAATGCTACCCTTTTTGTTGCATCAGCACTTCCATCATCAACAATGACCACCTGTTTAAGAGCTCATCCGTTTACACATGCAGATATAAAATATACGATCCATAGAAAGAACATCCTCAATTTTTCATAACAATAAAGCAAATAACAGGAAAATGGTAACCATTCAATATCAAATTCTCAGGTACTGTACCTCATGTAGGAATATTACCTATATATAACCTAGATAATTACATGCATCCACAGACAAATGCACATACTTGAATAACAGTAGTCCTTAATAAACATGTATCAGCCCAAAAAAGAAAATGCTTCTTAAGCTTTGAGATGGTAAATGAACAAATATGAACCAGCATTTAGATTCTAAAATGATTGCCAAGTTCAACTACATTCAAAGAGGTAAACAAGTCACAAATCTTCCACAAAGGAAAATCTTCAAAAGCAAACATTAAAGAAAAAAAAAGGTATTCTATATTCTATAGTAAGGAATCACTAACAGAAGTGAAAGCAAATTATGAGTAGCCTAAACAACACACTTCTGAAAACAAAAGCTAGAGATAGGACCAATGCTTATTAATAACCATAGTGAGCTTCAGAGTTATAACTAAGAATTTGCATGGAGAATTCATAAAGGTAGGAGGTTGGAAGTTGGCTAAACCATTCAAATAGAGAACACTTAAGTAATGCTAGCTAAAGCTATAACTAAAATACTAATGTCCATAGACACTTCACATAACAGACATGCAAAACCAATTAAGTTTTTGAATAAAACACACAGATCTCTTCCAACGAAAGCTTGGAAGTGAAAACCTACACACTACTTCTAAGGTGAATTCAATGTTCATCTCCTGTACACCACTTAAATGACCGCATACAGTGACATCTCAATCCTAACATCATACTAGGCAGTTAGTAAATCATAACTTATGTAATTATAACATCAAGTTAGCAATCAATCACAATAGCAGTGAAAAGGAACCACCAGAAAATTAGAAAAATGAAGTTATACCTCATAAGTAAAAGATTTATCCTTTGCTGCACGTTGTTGAAGATAACTACAAAGTAAAGGCATAAACATTATTACGTTTTCATATTGTAATCCTCTTTGCACTAATCCTCAACTAAATTAATAACAATAGAAGCAATCTATAAAACCCCGGATGTGCCTGCCTTCAACCCCCATATTTATCATGTACAATGAAAAAACAACCAGATATAAATTGAGAACAAAATTTAATATGGCTCAACCTACTTCATGGTCTCATCAAGTGCTCCAGGAAGCCTGTGCTCCTCATTAAATGCTGGAATGATCAAAGATATATATTTCCCTGCTGGATCATGGATGTTGGAACATGGGACCTGCCAAGAAATGGTAAGAGAAGGGCTGAATCCACTAGCGCATTGCAAATGAATTAAGTATAATTTGTAAGTTTACAACAATCAGTATTAGTTCTATTTTCAAAGAAACACTAGCCAACATCTCCATTCTTCAAGAATTCTGACAAATTTCCCACAGAGATTACTTCTCCATGGTTCCATTACCTACATCTAAACCTGAAATAACAGTCAAATTCTAGTTGTACCTTAACCATCAATTCAATTCATCAGTGGTATACTACTAAAGTTCACATAACACTCAAAATTCTTCCAAGTAAAATTTTTTACTCAAAATTCTAGTCACAACAAAACCAAGGAGCACTAATTACTCAAATTAGCAATAGAAATCACATCTTAATGAAGATAAAGTACCTTTCTTTGGGTAATTACTGCTTAAACAATCCTTCAAATAACTCTATAAATCACTAAAATTCAGCTTCTTAGCTGGAGTTGAGTCAATTCCCATTAAAAAAACCCAAAAGAAAATCACACAAATTCATCATATGCACACAATAATCAAAACCAGATCAAACAAAACAGCATCAAATTTCAATAATAATGATAAAAAAGATCAAAAAAAAAAAATTATGATTACCTGTTTCAACGAATTGGGATCCTCGAAAATAACATGTTCATCAACATGCCTGTCAAAATCATTACCATGTTAACGTATATTCACATCAATGCAAATCGAAACTGTGAAGACAAAAGATTTTTTTTTTTTTTTTTTTTTTGCAGGTACTTACTTGTGATTGTGTCTCCGTTTATAGGCTTCAAAAGTTATCGCAGAGAGCAGTAGTGAAGCTACAATAGCGATTAGGGCTATCGATAATGCTGCTACTGTCCATAGAAACCCCATGCTTTTCCCCCTTTTTTTTTTTCTCCTGCTATTGTTTTTTGTTTCCTCTCCGCCTGCACCAAATATACTATTGGTATAATTGCAATTGCCCCCTCAGGGTTTTTTTTTTTTATTATTAATCTTTGATTTGAGATATTTTGAATATTGGTTATTGGCCACGGGCCAGTTTGGGCCTTTAACTGGTCTAGGCCATTTAAATTCAAAACTAGTCTCAAGGGATCGCTTTAGGTCCGATTTTTCTTTTTTTTTTTTCTAAAAAAAAAAAAAAACTTGATTATGGACCAACTGAACAAACCACCAAACCAAAATCATGAACTAACCAAAGCGAAATTGTAAATTACAACCGATCGGTTCGAAACTGGCTCTGAATTGAAAGGGACTATTTCAGTTTGATTCTATCATTTTGTTGAATCGTGAATCCACGTTTTCAAACTAAAATTACTAATTATTTAATCCCTGTATCAACTATTAAATTGACCGATTTCATTGTGGATAGAAGATAAAATCTATTAATTCAACTATTTTTAAAAATTATATTAGAACTATTATACAAAATTAACTAAATTTTAAAATCACATTCTCGTATGGAAAGAAAAACTTTTATCTTATATCGAATGTATTATTTGTATATAATTAGATCTGTAACATATATGTATATGCCATATTATTATTTGTTCAATTAAGATGCTTCAAATATGTTGCATCCTAACACTAAATATAAAATCCTTAAATATATAAAATTATACAACAAATTTTAGATGGAAGGTTATATTTTTTATCCTATACATTAGACAAAATAATACTGGACTTAAAAAAAAAGTGTTGTTTTTTAACAGCAAATGAAATTCAATAAAATAAATGTAAAATCCATTTTTAAACCCCTTAAATTATAACAGTTTTTATATTCAACCTCTATCATTTTATTATATTGCATTGAGTTCCTATATTATTATTTATGCATATATTAAGCTCCAATTTGATAAATCCATAGATTTTTTATAATTTTTTTGAAACTCAATGTATATAAAAATAATAATATAAATACTTAATGTATACATAAATAATAGCATAAAGGTTTAATATAATGCAATAAAATGATAGAGACTCAATATAAAAAATCACTATAGTTTAAGAGCTTAAAAATGATTTTTATTGAAAATAAACAAAGATTACAAGGAATTTTTCACATTGAAAACCTGCAATTCAAGGTTACATGATAAAGTACAATACAAAGATAAAGCCTACATATATTTGATTCCAAACTCTGGAGGAACTCTAGTTTGTTGAAAATTAAAACATAAAAAGTCACCTGCGATGACATATATAAGCTAGTGAAACATTCCTACCCCTGCTTGTGTATGCTGTTGCTTCCATAAACTAATTAACTATTAAGTCCAAATAAAGAATGAATAACATTATATTGTGAATTACCCAATCACAGGGGGAAAAAACTTTTCTTTTTTTTTTTCATAAATGAGATTTTCATTTTGAAGGAAAATAGTACAATAAAAATACAATAAATGCATAACAATATAAGCTAATAAAACTACTACAAAAAAGATTTCCAAACTAATAGTATAAAGACGAATACAAATATTTATCAATTTGAATTACTATTATCATGTTGTAAGAGTATTGCATAACTTTGTAAAAATGAATAGCGGTAAAATCCAACTCTCTATTAGTTAAATATCATATGTATAACATTTAGCTATATGACTAGAAGGGATGAGTCTAAATCAGCAGTAAACATTCCTTATTCTGATGTCTAAATCAGAAAATAAAGAGAGAATTTAGAAAGATAGTAAGGGATAATTATAATATAAGAGAATAGAATGATCAACAATGAGAGATATAGAATTCTAAGAAGTATATTATACAAGTAACACAAGACATAAACAAAATGTTATTAGGATTTTACTAAAATGTTATTATGATGGAACTTTTATTCTCTCTCTCTTCTTTCTAATATCTTGTGCATCTCTTCTTCAAGAATTTTAAAGATTTAGGGTTGCTGTTGGTAATTTCACAGTCAATGACAGCTTCACTCTTTTCTTTTTCTGATTTTATATATTTTTTGAAAATAAATTTTTATTTGTCTTCATTGGCTTTTGTTTTTTTGGTTTTTTTTTTAAATCTATATATTTGTAGAGATTTATTTTCTATCATCTAGTTGATGATTTTGTTCTTTTTAGAAAACTATTAGATTGGAATAACCATTAGTAATAATACCTTGATAGAAAATTAGATTTGGTGTACCCATTATTCAATTTTCTTTCAAAATCATTAAATTTCAGTTTGTTCAAATGAGTTTAGTAATTACCATCAACTCGCAAAGGATGACTTCGAGTTTGTCCGATGTATCAATGGGATTTCAAACTTCTCTCTACCTATGCGGCAAGTGACTTCTTAAAATTTATCTTTTAATTATTGCTGTTGTTTCTACTGAATTGACATGTAATGCTGATGGGTATTTGGTTTATCAGGATATAATTTGTAACATACCCAGGAGTTTGCACATATTACACTTTGCCAGAAGACTTTTTAATATATTTTAGTTCTTGAAAAAAGGAAATATCTGCGGATCGCGCAAATAATCTTATATAAATCAATTTAATCGATTGGTTGGTTGGTTGGCAAGAAGCCCGTCTAGCTCAGTCGGTAGAGCGCAAGGCTCTTAACCTTGTGGTCGTGGGTTCGAGCCCCACGGTGGGCGTATCCTTTTCCCATTTCAATTTTGTGCAGCTGTTTTTTAGAGCTTAAAACTGTTCTTTTGGGTATTTAAATGGGACTAGTTAAGTCAATCTAAAAATTATATTTTTAAGTTTTCCAAAAAAAAAATAATTATACATTTTTACAAATTTATAAAAAAAAAGACTTCTTCACATTGGATATAAGAAAATTATATTCACATTTCGTAATTATTTTGACTTAAAAAAGTAACTTGATAATCATTCTCAACATGAAACCTCCTAATACATAATATCCTTTTACACAGAAATTTGGTGAAATTTTTTAGACTACTATAATAACTCTGGATAATTAGAATTATCTTTAAGTAATTAATAACTTCATAATAATTATTAAATTAATAATTATTTGTCCGTGTTAAAATATAGCTAGAACCATCTTTAGGTGAATTAAATATAAAGCTCATTCAGACTACACTTTAGATAAATGAAAAAAAAAAAAAGCAATTAAAAGAGTAAACAAAACACATTTGATGTAGTCTCCTCAGCTGGGTCAAAAAAAAAAACAAAAAAAACAATTGCCATTCAAGCAATTAGAGCTTTTAGTTAATTGATTGATAGGATTCTGAAAATGTCAGGATTCAGATAATTGCGCCTTGAATTGTCGTTTTGACTGCTGGCTGTCTTCTTGTTGGTGAAAAATTAGTAGTCAAAGATAGTGAATGCTTTCTAAAATGTGAAGAATAAGTTTCATTCTGAATTTTTTTCAAAGAGAATCTTGAAAATGTTAGCTCAATTATTGGTGATTCTTTAATTAATTAATAGTTATCATCAACAGTTAGAGTTCATTAAATTATAATTAATTCAATTTCAACTATCAGCACCACAAGAGCAACAATAATTTTCCAATAACTAATTCAACTTACCTATATACATTATAACTTGAAACTAAAATATCATATAATACAAAATAATCCCTAACAATTAATTCTAACAATTGTGAATGGTAATATAGATTATTTAGTGTTTAAGAAAACATTATTCATCATTAACTTAATGTGTAAAAATCAAGCCTTATATCTATGTGATATAATCAACCTATAATTTACTTGAACAATTTAATGGCTTTTAAGTCAAGATTCCTTCTGTACCATAAACAATAATGTTACATTCTGTTTTTAGCAGAATATGAGATGCTGATGTTCATGAAATTTGAAAAATAAGCATTCCTCATTTTTAAGTTATGATTCTGCTAATTAAAATCATTATAAATTCATCATAACTCTTGAAATTTGTTGTTTTTATTTAAGCAATATTTTATTGAATTAATCCTATTTTTAAATTAATTTATTTTAAAAATGAAATATACAGTATTAATAAATTCAAAAGTTATATTTGAGTATTTTATTATTTTGTGATTAATATTTATTATTTTATGTTTAATTATGATTTTCTACGTAAATAAATTTTTCGAGACTTATTATTTCGGGTAACTAAATTACGTTATTTATATTTACTACTTTGAATAATATTATTTTGATAATATTCAATTTAGTGCATTATTATTTTTTAATGTTATTGTTATTATTTTTATTAATAAATTACACATATTTTATGAGTTATTATATATATATATATATATATATATATATATATATATATAAATTAGGGTTATTAATATTTTAGGTGTTATATATGTATAAGTATGTGTGTGTGTATATATATAGTATATATAAATTAGAGGTTCATATACATGTATATATATATTAGATTATTAAAATATATATATATATATATATATATATATATATATATATATATATATATATATATATATATATATATATATATGTGTGTGTGTGTGTGTGTGTGTATGAATATACATATACATATACACCAAGAACACAAAAAAATGCAGCACCCTTCCTCTCCCCACATGACAACTCCGGCCACCAGCCTCACTACGCCTCCCTCACCTCCGACCGTCACCCACCGTCTCCTCCTCCTTCTCCCTTACCTCTGACCGCTAGCAGAGTCGTCGGCAGTGCAGGAAGCCGAGAGTGCCATTGAAACCAGCCAAGCTCTATTCGCCCACCATTTCATGCCATTCTCATGCCATTCTCCTCCTCTTGCACCGGTGAGACCCATTCTAAGCTTAGTTTAAGCTTTGATCTTAGTCTAGTTGAGTTTTTTGTTGATTTTTTTTTTGAGCTATAGGGTTTCAAAATTTTTTTTAGCTTGAACTAGCTTTATTCATGCAAACTCCCTTTACAAATGTGATTCCTAGTAGCTCAATCTACTTCTATGAATTTTTGTATGATTTTTGTGAATTTTTGAATATTTTATTAATTTTCATAAATTAATTATTAAAATTATAAATTTTGTATTTTTGGTGTTATTATGAGTTAATATTAATTTTAGAATAAAGAAAATAATTTTTAAGGATATTATATAATTTTTTATGAATTTTTAGAGTTTATGTGAAAATTAAATAATTAGGTTAGAGTTGGATTTTTGTTGGAATATTGGTTTAAATATGTGTTTTAATTAATATTAATAATATATATGTTGAGAAAATAATTTTTAGGGAATATTTTTAGTAATAATAGTATATTATGCATATATTGTATTATAGGGGTAAAAATATAATTTTGTGCTAATTATAGCTAAATAATATATTGTAGTTGGTTTTAATAATATTTAAGGAATTAAAAGGATTTTTACAAATTATTTACTATTTTTGACTAATTAACTGTCACGACCCAAAATAGGGGTCATGACCCGGCGCTAGGGAATGGGAATTCTTTCGAATCCGGAACCCGTAGCAAACCTAAAAATAAAATAAACATGCAATAATAATAATAACAGCTCTTAATGCAGTGGAAATAAAATCATAAATATCAAAATAAAAATCCATATCTCATATATAGATAAATCATTTGATACAAGTTTCAGTTCAATTTCTCAACATACATAACTCACACAAATATAATACATAAAACCCATAATTTATTTACAACTACTGTCGTGTTTAGATTATAAAAATAATAAAACTCAAGACTCAGATAAGCAGTTTACATAAAGAAGCCGGGGCAGAAGAAATCCGGTGTACAGGCCTGCTACTGAGGTATGATGAAGATGACTCTCCTGAAAAATGGTCAACAGAGGGGAGTCAGACCTCACTGAGTGAATTACTATAATATATATACATTCATACTAAATGACAATGCATACAATCAAAAGTATATATATATAACATGTATATATACAAGCAATTACATACAGATGCAATAAAATCATTTTATATATTTTATTGAAAATCATCGTTTATGAAGGATCAAATAGAACCCTAGAAAATCGCAACCTCAAAACAGTGTTAGATAGCACTCTAGCCATAAAGGCTCACTTATTCCAATATATAATCACTTGTTCCATTTGAACAGTAGACTGGCCCCGAGACACTAAGTCAACCGAGCTCCAGCAGTCTGATTGTCAGTGTAATTGGTCCCGAGACACTTGGTCAATTGAGCTCCAACAATCACACTCCCAAATCATATCACACATCAAATAATCATATTCAATCAATATTCACAAATGGTTAGTAATATAGCCTAAATGCTATAAGTGTACCGGTACGTACTCGGTCCTAGTGCTACCCACTAGGTAGCACGTTCTATTGATATCCTTCATTTAATAAATAAACATACCTTTATAAAAAGTAATTGATGCATGAATTGAATAAAAAAACAACATAAACCATATATATACTAGAAATATACCAAAAATAAATCAGGTACATTTCGAGTATATATACGTCAAATAAATCCAATATAATAACAAAATAAGCTAGAAATATATTCAAAACTATTTTAAGCATAATTTATTAATAAAACATGCATAAAATTTGAAAATATACCAATTATAAACTAAAGATAAACTTAAATACCAAATGAATTATTTATGCATAATTAATCAAAATAACATACATTTCTAAATCATGCACCCTAAAGCACATATATATAGAATAGTAACTCACACTTAGCGCGCTCCTCGAGATGGATCCGACGGGCCTGGTCCACTAGACCTCGGTCTCGGTGCAACTAAACAAATAATAAATAACAGACATCAGAATAAATCTAACGGAAAATTCTAGAAACTTGATCTAGAATATTAGACACAAAATTAGAATTAGGGTTCGACCGGACATCACGTTTTATGAGAATTCTACCGAAAATTCGACAGAACCTCCCCTGTAAAACGGACATCTCTCTACTCAAAGAGTAGAGCCGGCCCTGCAAAGAAACACACTTCGAAAATAAACGCAGAATTACAATCACAACCCCTCGGTCGAACTCCAAACTACAGTCTACCGACTGGGGTCCACAATCACATAACAATTATGAAAATACCAAAAATGCCCTTATATCATAAAAATACATTTTATAAGTAGAAATTACATAAGTAACCCTAAAACACAGTAAAAATCGGTAAAAACTCATTTATTTAGAAAAATCGTATATTATATATATAATTGAAAATAATACACGAAAATAGTTTTAATCAATTAAAAATACTAAATAATTTGTAGAAATCATTTTTATACCTTAAATAACTATTAAAACCAATTTAATTACATTTTTAGTCAATTTAGGGTAAAATTACCAAAATACCCCTATATATGTAAATATACTAAAATTACTCCAAAAATTCACCAAAAATAATATAATTATCCAAAATTAATTTTCTCCACATATTTATCAATAATATCAATAATTAAACTCAATTAAATAATTAATTTCAATTAAAAACACAATTAACCCTATTTTTCAAAAATACATAAACTTAAATAA
Source organism: Mallotus nudiflorus (assembly GCA_947683625.1). Lineage (NCBI taxonomy): Eukaryota > Viridiplantae > Streptophyta > Magnoliopsida > Malpighiales > Euphorbiaceae > Mallotus > Mallotus nudiflorus. The sequence continues at coordinate 21,045 of CANTUR010001655.1, forward strand.
ATTCAAAATAAATACATAGAAATTCATAAAAATTCCAAATAAATTTCTATAATTCATTTCAACACCTATATTTATCATAAAACACAATTTCATAATTTAATTAATTAATTTTCGAAAATTAGAAAATAATAATAAAATATTCAAAAATACCCAAAAATCAAAATAATTCCCAAAAATTCTACAAAAATTCACACATGTAGATTAAGCTACTAGGATCAAAATTTATTAAGAGACTTTTCCTGAATCGATCAATTGAAGCTCAAAAAAATTCAAAAATCAATTATGGCCGAAATTGAAAAATTGAGAAAAACCATACCAAATCAAGTTTTAAGCTTAAAAAAAGCTTGGAATCATCTTCTACGGCTTCAGGGGAGTCCAACAACACTGGAATGAAGGAATTTGATGGCTGGAATAATGAGTTGTGAAGAAAAGGCCAACTTTCGGCCAAAAATGGTGGAAGACAAGCTGATCGGCGCCGGGGAAGACGACCGGAATGGGGGAGCTGCTGGAGAAGACGGTGGCACACCGGGAGGCACTCTGACGGCCGGTGATCGGAAGTAGCAGCGGTGAGGTGAATCTTATATATTATATATATTATAATAATAAGAAAATAGAAGAGAAAGGAAAGAAAAAAGAAAAAAAAAGAATCTTATATATATATATTATAATATTAATAATAATTTAATAATTTATAATATAGTATATTAATATAATACTTAGAAAAATTACCCACCACACACATATAATTTAATATTTTAATAATTTATATACTAAATAAAATAATTAAATAATAATAAAACTAATTAATAAATAGTAAAATATTAGGGTAATTAATTAAACCCTAATTAAATAAATACACACATATACATTATTTAGTATTTTAAAAATATATATGAGTTCATGCAAATGCGTAAATCTAATTAAAATAATTAATAGTAAATTATTTACGTAAAAATTTCTTCGAAAATGCAAGTCCCGGGAAAATTTTACGTAAAATACTTAAAATATCATAAAATAATAAAAATCAATTTTAATTAAATAACATCTCATGAAATATCATAAATATATACAAAAAATATTAACACTGCATATCCCGATGTAATATAAAAATATTTAAAAACACGAGATATTACATTAACACTAATTTTTGAAAATTATGTTCAATTAGTATATTATGTATTATTTTTGAGTATTAGGTGAGATTTGGATATTTTGGTATTAAATTATGAATTTGATAGTATATATATTTATTGTAGAGATTTATTAATAGGAGTAAATAATTTTAGGTTATATTTATATTTTGATAATGAAATGTAAGTTTGGTTATTTAATTGTTGAATGATTGATATTTTTATTAGTATATATTTTTGGTATATATGTTTGTGAAATATTGTTTTTTTTTTTTTAAACTTTAATGAGAAATGATTTTCTTAGTTATGGATATTTATATGTAATATATATTTTTGGGAATTAAATGATTTAATTATTAAATCAAGTTTATTATAAAGAAAATTTAAGTATTTAATTTGATTTAATTTCTATAAAATTAAGTTGCCTATTTTCACATTCTTTTAAAATAGATTTTGTGATGTTCGGTTGCGTTTGTAACCTCAGTCGGAGCTAAATGCAGTTTTAGGAGCTCGATTCGAGTGTGAATATCTATGAATACTAGAAGTGCATTTTTTTTATGTAGGAATGACTCTACCTTCGGTAGAGAGATGTATGTTTTAGAGGGGAAACTCTGTCGAAATTTCGATAGATTTTCTCGTAAAATGTGACATCTTTCGTAATTTTCTAGCATAAATTAAGGTATTTCAATCTCTCGAGTCTTATACGGTTTTTCCCGAGTAATTTTAGAGTTTCGTAATTTTATTAATTTCCCTTCTTATTCCATAAGTATGATTTTAAAAAATAAATATGTTATTTTTTTTAGAGAGTCCTAGAGCGGGAGCTTCTGGATTGAGGTAGACGCGCGGTCGTCAACCATCTCGCTCATCCTGTAAGTTAATGAATTAATCTGTGCATGTTTTTTCTTTAAAATTTGCATGCGCTTATATTTTCAGTATTGCTTACATTGTCGAGAATTTTCATTTGCAATGTATTTATTCATTTATTTATTTCAAAATTAGTTTTGAGAAATTTTGGTACAATGGGCTACCTGGTGAGTTTCATCAGGATCGTGTGCGCATTATGGAGATTGAGAGATGAATCCAATATATGTATGACTTGTAGTTATAAACTAGGACAGGTGCCTCGGTGGAAGTCTCTGCTCTCGAGGACCGCCAGTGATGTGGAAAAGTTAAAAATGGACTGGGATGAGTGCCTCGGTGGATGTCTTAGCTCTCGGGGATCACCAGTGCCATGTGTTTGGATTAAGTGGATGATTACGGCTTGGTGCCTTGGTTGATGCCTCTGCTCTCGGAAACCGACAGTCTAGTTGGATTAAGTGGGCTAGTTGGCCATTTAGAATTTGGTTTAGGGTTCTACCGAGATTTTTTAAAAGTTGTATGTATACATATGTAGTATAAATTATTTTTGATACATCTATATGGTTCTCAAAAGGTTTTCAAACGGTATAACTCTTTTATTAACTTACTTAGTGTCACGACCCAAAACAGGGGCCATGACCGGCGCTAGGGAACGGGAATTCTTTCGAATCCGGAACCCGTAGCAAGCCTAAAAATAAAATAAACATGCAATAATAACAATAACAATATAATATGCAGCGGAAATAAAAATCATAATATCATAATATTATTCACTGGATTTAAATCAAATCTCATCTCATCACATATATATAAAATCTTTAATACAAATCCAGTTTCAACATAATACATCTCTTTAAAATAAAATACATGAAATCCAATACTGTAATTTACAACTACTGCAGTGTCTAGATAAAATAATAAGACTCAAGTAAACAGTTTACATAAAGAAGCCGGGGCGGAAGAAATCCGGCGTATCGACCTGCTACTGAGGTCTGAAGAAGTTGACTCTCCTGAAAAATAGTCAACGGAAGGGAGTCAGACCTCACTGAGTGAATTACTATAATATATATACATACACACTAAGTGATAATGCATACAATCAACAGTATATATATAATATGTATATATACAGGCAAATTCATACAGATGCGAAAAAATCATTTTTATATATTTTATTGAAAAATCCCAGTTTATGAAGGATCACATAGAACCCTAGAATATCGCAACCTCAGAAATAGTGTTAAACAACACTCTAGCCATATAGGCTCACTTATTCCAAATATATCCACTTAATCCATTTGGACAGTAGACTGGCCCCGAGACACTAAGTCAACCGAGCTCCAGCAGTCTGACTGCCAGTGTGATTGGCCCCGAGACACTTGGTCAACCGAGCTCCAGCAATCACACCCAAATCACATCTCACACATCAATTAATCATATCAAATCAATATCCACAAATAGTTAGTAATATAGCCTAAAGCTATAGGCGTACCGGTACGTACTCGGTCCTAGTGCTGCCCACTAGGTAGCACGTTCTATTGATATCCTTCATCATTAAATATAAAACATTCATTCACAATAAATGATGCATGAATTTAAATGAAATAGCAATATAAACCATATATATATACCGAAAATATACCAAAAGTAAACCAGGTATATTTCGAGTATATATATATCAAATGCATTCAATCAGATTATAAATTAAGCTGAAAATATATTTAAAAACATTTTAAATATATTTTATTCACAAAATATGCATATAATTTATTATATACCAAAAATATGCTTAATGTAAACTTAAGAAATAATCAAATTATTTATGCATATTTAATCAACATAAAACATGCATTTCTAAATCATGCATCCTAAGCATATATATATAGTATAGTAACTCACCTAATGCGCTACACGAGACAGGTCCGACGGGCCTGGTCCACTAGCCCTCGGTCTCGGCGCAACTAAACAAGCAATAAATAATAGACATCAGAATAAACCCTAACAGAAATCCTAGAATTCAATCTAGAGTATTAAACACAGAATCGGAAATTAGGGTTCGACTGGACATCACGTTTTACGAGAATTCTACCAAAAATTCGACAGAACCTCTCCTGTAAAACGGACATCTCTCTACTCAAAAGAGTAGAGCCGACCCTGCAAAGAAATACACTTCGAAAAAATAAGCTCAACACAATCAAAATCCCACGGTCGGACTCCAAACTACAGTCCACCGATCGGGGTCCACAAACACAGAACAATTCCAGATATACCAAAAATATCCTTACAACATAGAAATATATTTTATACGTATAAATTACATAATTAACCTTGAAACACTGTAAAAACCAATAAAAACTCATTTTATTAGAAAAACCGTATATTATATATTTAATTGAAAATAATTCACGAAAAATAGTTTTAATTAGTTAAAAATACTAAATAATTTATAGAAATCATTTTTATACCTTAAATAATTATTAAAACCAATTAAATTACATTTTTAGACAATTTAGGGTAAAATTACCAAAATACCCCTATATATATAAATATACTTAAATTACTTCAAAAATTCATCAAAAATCATACAATTATCCAAAATTAATTTTCTCAACATATTTATCAATAATATCAATAATTAAACTCAATTAACCAATTAAATTCAAATAAAAACACATTTAACCCTAATTTCTCAAAATCACATAAACTTCAATAATTCAAAATAAATACTTAGAAATTCATAAAAATTCCAAATAAATTCCTATAATTCATTTCAACACCTAATTTAACCATAAACTCCAATTTCATAATTTAAATAATTAATTTCTGAAAATTAGAAAATAATATTAAAATATTGAAAAATACCCAAAAATCCAAACAATCTCCAAAAATTCTAAAAAAATTCATACATGTAGATTAAGCTACTAGGAACAACATTTATGAAGTAAGTTTTCATGAATCATCCAATTCGAAGCTCAAAAAAATTGAAAACCCTAATAGGCCGAAATTGAAAATTCGAAACCTAAGCAATTCTAGACCATTTTAGCTCAAACCAAAGCTAGAATCACACTCACCGGAGCTCAAGGAGAAGAAAGAGACCGGCGGTGTCAAAAACGGTGGCCGGAATCGACGTGATCGACGGTGGGTCGATTTTCGGCTTCTCCGGCCAAAATCGACTTCTAGGCGCCGGAAACGGCCTCCTCAGGCGGTGGAAATGGTTGGGGAAGGCGATGGCACACCGGACGGCACACCCACGGTAAAGAAAAGGCAATAGCAGCGACCGGACGGCGAGGAGAAGGATCGGGAGGAAGAAGAAGACTCGGGGGGCAAAATGGTAATTTTCCAAACTTTTGTAATTTTGACAAATTTTAATGTATATATGCATATATATATACTTTACACTATATAATAAAATAATATTAAATTACACACATCAAATATACACCACACACATAAAATCTAATATTTTAATAATTTATACTAAATAAAATTAATTAAATAACAATAAAATAAATAAATAATTAATAAAATATTAGGAAAATAATAAACCCTAATTAAATAATTATACACACACAGGCTTTATTTAATAATTTAAAAATACGCATGAGTTCATGCAAGTCCGTAAATACATTTAAAATAATTAATAATACATTATTTACATGAAAATTTCCCCGAAAATGCAAGTCCCGGGAAAATTTTACGTAAAACACTGAAAATAATACACAGTATTTAAAATAGGTTTTAAATACATATTAACTCGTAAAAATATCATATAATATACATAAATTATTAACACTGCATATCCCGGTACAGTGTAAAAATATTTTTAAAAAAAACACGGGATATTACACTTAGTGAGGTCTGACTCTCATCAATTTATTTTTTTTCAGGAGTTTAGGGTTTTTCCATTAGGCCTACCTCTATTCGCCGGATAGCATCGTCACTGGCTATTCTGTGTAGTTCTACCTAGTTATGTTGTGATTATTTTTGTGTACTACATTAGAGAAAACTATTTAACTAAATTTTTTATTCAAGTGTATTATGTACTTATGATATTGTATAACTGATGTTTATTTATATTATGTACTACGATGCTATGGTTTGAATTATATTAAGAAAAATCAGTTTGATAATGTGTATTGTAATTTAAATATTTTTTGTGAGGTTTCAAAGTTTCTTTTTATTTATTTGTTCCACATTTTATTTAAGGCTTACTACGGGATTCGATAGCTTTATACTTTCTCATTCTCTAGTGCTGGTCACATACTCTGAGTTCGGGTCGTGATATTTATATTTGAATTATTATATATGTAATTATATTAAATTAATTATTATAAAATTTTTGTTACCTTTACGGTTCTATATGATCAAACCAGTTCAATGGACTTTAAATTCAATAGTTTGACTCTAAATTCAGTAATTTAAATTAATAAAATTTTGTAAATTTCATTGAGTATTTGAAATTCTTCCAAAGAATTAGTAATATAGCAATTATTTTTCTCTAAAAATATTTTTAGATATATATTAAACTCTACCCGTAAGTAACTATATCTGCTTATATATAGTTCAAATCCTCTGCACAGACTACCAATTTTGTCAAGGATATACTACTTGAGGTTCTTGGACTTGTGCAAATACCAAATTGATACCATGTGACAACTCATGTACATATAGTACTACGATTCCAACCCACAAAAACAATGCTGCTCTCTTATTACCTCTCATTAATGTACTGCTAAACTGTGCAAATATTTTTTTTTATTTAGGGTATTTTATTATTCAAGTTTGCAGATAATTAATACGGCAGAAGCAAAAAGAAAGAGGTGTCTATGTCCATGATCCTCGTGGAAAAAATTAAAGTTGGCTGGAGATGGGACCTTCTCAAGGTATGATTAAAGCCACAAAACAAAGAATGCAAGATAAAGAGAAAGATTTTCTTTTTCTTCACTTTCTTAGACCGTAAAGCTTTTCACATAGTTGGAGAGGCTGGCCCTCAACCCTACCAACATTTCTGCATTGCATCATGCCACCAAGCCCCTTTTTTCTCCTCCTCAACCTCATATCTGTGTGCATAATAATGATCCATATTCTTTTCTTTTTCTTTAGTAAATTAAAAATTATTAATAAATTCACAGGTTGATTCAGTGGTGTAAGTCTCCATAGAATTCTGGGTGATAACATTTTATAGTAAAAGATTATATTTTTAAATCCTCATCCGGCTAAATTTTCTTGACCTATGTCAGCCACGAAACATAAACGAAAATTAATTTTATAAAAAAAATTAATTAAAGAAAAAATAATCCGAATTTTAAGCCTAATTATACAATGCTATTTATGAAACAACACCAATAAGTGATGAAAATTGGATTAATTGAAAAAAAAAATTAGCATTTAAATGTACTTCTTATAAAGCACTGAGAGGGAAGAACCTCTGAAGCCACCAAGAAATTGAAATTTTTGTCATTTTCCTAAAGGTGACAAAGTTGAGGACTATTGTTATATATAATATTGAGACAGTGTAGCAAATTCAGGAGCTGCAAGTGTAGCTTCAACATTTGAATTCACGGGTTAGATCTCAACACAATTTACAAGAAAACAGTAGTGTTGGAGTGAGGAAATTTTTGGACAAGCTCCACAGGGTATTCTGAAACTTCAGATACACTGTCAAAAACAGAGAAATCGGCCAGGAAGAGGCAACGAATAGTAACTTAAAAAGGGCATCTCGATTTTGCCGATTAGCACTTAGTCTAATGGCTAAGGGTCGATGTGAAACTGGGGTTAATGACATTTCCCCAAAAGGGTAAATGAGATTTCCACCAAAATTCATAGTATCGCACCCAACCGAACCGTGAAACGTATAACATATATATTTATTATATTTCACAGATTTAAGCCGTTGGTATCGAAAGCAGGCAGAATTACTTAATAATTAGCTGTACTGGTAGAGAAATACGCTACATGGATTTTTTTAATTAACTACAATGCTATGTTAAACAATAGAAAAAATGGTAAAGGAAATTAATGATTAATATCTGGAAATATTCTTCAAGATAAGAATAAATATAACAGTACACTGTCCACATACATACCTCCATTTGCAGAATTGCCAGTCACAATCAATGCCACTTCATACCAGAGACATCAACTTGTTGAACTTGGAGAATTAAAAAACTCACAAAAAAAATGGAGAAATTTCTGAGTAAGTTAAACTTCAATTTATTCATATTGAATTGATTTTGTTTTTAAAAAAAACATGCACAAGATCCTCAAGAAATAAATCAATTCCCTCCAGCCCCATATCATTAAAAAAATATATTTAACAAGATCAGGAAAAATTCAACCAAAAGAAAAGAAAAAAAAAGGCCTAAAGATGAGTTTGAAAAAAAGAAAAAAATCTAATATTAATGTGCCATAGCAACTGGAGCTTGATTATAGTTGATGCTTCTTTGATGAGGCATAGCAAGCATAGCAGTATGGTCCAAGAAATCTTTAAGAGAAACAACAGACTGCAAAATAGTTCTTAAATCATCAGCACAAGAAAATCCCATGTTTCCTACTCTTCTTACAGCATAAACATAGAAAGTGATGCATCCTTTTCTGAACTTAAATCTTGCCATTTCAGCTCCTGTTAAGCCCCTTATAAGCTTCCTGTTAACATCACCAAGTGGTATCTCAGGTGGCCAAATTCTATCCATAGCCTGCTTCATAGACTCAGATTCAAAAACAAATACAACTACTTTAGATTTCTTGGTACCAAGACCAAGTGTTAGAGTGTGCCAAGCATGATGAGCTAAGATTGTGAAATTTGTAGGTAAGAAAGCTGTAGTTGAAGGGAATGGGATTTTGTTGCCGCTCTTGTTGTTGCCTTTATCTGTTGGTGGATATGAAAGAACCTTCAGAAGTTCAAGTGGTCTGGCTCGTCTGATAGTGAAGGATTTTACTATAAACTGGCCACCAAATCGAAGACCTTTCACTTCTGAACATGGCTTGAAAGAAAAATCTGATGTTGCTTTTGTTGTTTGATCATTGGGGTGCTGATGTTTTTGCTTCTTGTTCTTCTTGTTCTTCTCTTTTTCTTCCATGGTTGTTCTTTTTGTGAGTTTTGTTGGTTTGGTTGGTGTAGTGTAGTGTAGTGTGCTGGTGTGGTGTGGCCTGGCCTGTCCTGGTAGGTTTAATTTGTTGTTGTGTTAGTGTATGATATCCATCCAATCTAAGGCTTTTGATGATATAATTTATATGTTTTTTTCTTAATATAATGTATTTTCTAGTTGGGTTTTTATTTATTTATTTTATGATTGAGATATTACAGTCAAAAGAAGGGGTATCCACTTTACACAAACTTTATCATCTTTAATTCTTTATTTTAGGTAATCATTTTCAATGTTTGTTATGTATGTATATTTTTTTAGTTTATATTATGTAAAGTGAGGGATTTTATATTATGACTAATGTAGAGGTTATACCTATTCATATAAGTTTGATTAATTTATTATATTTTGTTATTATATTTAATTGTGAATTGTGTCCTTGTGTTAATAAAATAAATTAAAATTATGCTTTGAGGTGGAAGCAGGTTGGAGTTCTTGAGTACCCTCATCCATATTTTGATGACAGGTTTTCATGACTTGGCCACTTTTTCTCTTAGCTTTTCTACTATGTGTGCCTTTACACATGATGCTTGATGAAATTGTATATATCAATGGAGTTATGAACATTGCTCCCCCAAATAAAAAGGGGGGAGAGAGATCAATTAATGTTGATTTAATTTTTTTTTAATTGCTAGCAAGTAGTTTTTTTATTTTTATTTTTTTGAATTATTAGTATTTAGAATTTGATGCGCTCTAATTATTTTAATCCAATCCAGATAGAACAACTAAAGTAGCTTCTTAAAGATAGGTTAGTTATTTACCAGTTAAATTAAAGGCAGATTAGTTATTTACACCAATTTTTTTTTTTAAAAAAAAAAACAACTATAATTTTTTTAATTATTTAGCTTTGTATGTACACTTGAACCCTCATCAAAGCTTAAACCAAAAAGGCCTAACATTTTTACAGACTTCAAAACTATAACATGTGTTCCTAAGGGATCTTGGGCTCCCAAATTATAATTGCCCCCCAAAATTGGTAGTTATGCTCATTAATAGAGGAATGGGACCACATTATGGCAACCCCATAGTGGAAATAGCCCTAATCAAGGACAAAATTTGCTTCCTCTAATCATAATTACACCCATTTGTTCTAATCGCCTTCTCTTCAATTGCTAACAGTAATTTATTTCTTACCTTCACTTTTTTTTTTGTCAGAATTTCTTTCATTCATTGGTTTCGATAAAAATTTCAATTTCATATATACCTTATAATTTTGAAAATAACTCTTATATTAGTAAATTAAATATTATTAGGTACTATCAATATCTTTTGCTCAAGTATCAAAAACTTTAAATTTTTTTAAATAAAATATTAATTTCAAGTCTTATACGGAGAAATAGATATTAAAAATATTTTGTTTCACCTAACTTAAATTCTAAAATAGTCTACATTCATATAACTATTAGATTATAGAAACATTTTATGTAATTAAAATTGAGTATGGAGACGCTGATATGACATCTTATGTAGTATTATATATTACTATATATTGATATGGGATCTATTGCCACATCAATTACTTATTTGCACAAGAATATTAAATTTTTCCAATTTATAGTGATTTTGTCTTACTTTTTTAATTTTAACATAAATATCTTTAATTTTTGAAATATATTATATTTTATTATTAAATAAGTCATTGTATTTACACAAATAAAATTAGAACTATTAGATTACTATTAATTTAATTATAGCTATTGATTCATTTTATAAGTATTGGTACACAAAAATAATCATTGGTTATAATTTAATAAAAATAAATCCAATAATTTCAATTCCATTTGTATAGATACAAATGTTTGTACCATAACAAAAGCATTATTGATTTTTTTTTAAATATGTAATGTTTAGTAGTTAACTATAATTAATACTTAATGAATCAATTGTTTTTATAATTTGTAAAAATATACATTAGGCATTAAATACTAAAATATGCTAATCTAATTACTAAATTATTTCAAAATAAAACAATATTTACATAATTTATAACTAATATGTAATCTAATTAATAAAATATTTACATAATTTTCTATTTAGTTATTTATTAATATATATACTATAAAATTTAAAATATTTATTATTTAAATATAAAATTTTATACATGTATCATTTATTTTATTATAAAATACATCAATGTAATTGATAAATTGTTTACATGATTAATAACAATAAATATTAGTACAATTAAATAGATGTTCATAAATGTATTTAAAGTTGAAAAAATTTACATGTATTAAACTTAAATTCATCTGTTTAAAATTTAATAAATAATACAATACTAATAAAATCTTTAGGACATATATTAATATGTTTTAAATTTTAATAATGCATTCACTTATTAATTATGTAAATATTATTTTATTTTGAAATAATTCAATAATTAAAAATTTAATAATCATATTAATATATATTTTACTGTTAGATGCATAATATATATTTTAAAATTTTTATAAATTATAAAAATAATTGATAATTTAAACATTATAATGAACAACAAAATTGCTACAAATTAATAACTTTTGATCTTTTTATACAAATAATTAGTTGAAGTTGCAATAGATCTCGCATCGATAGTGTCACTTAAGATATCACGTAAGCACTTTCACACTCAAATTTGGATTATAATTGATACCAATTTATTAAATTTAAACATTTATACCAAACTTTTAAAAGTGGACTAAAATCATAAGAAGTCAAAAAAGATTTGAATTTTTAAACCATTGGCACAATTTTTTATTATATAGCTAAATAAATAAGGAAAGAAATCTGGCTATTTACATACACTAAGAGGCAAAAATAGTATCCTTATACAACTAATCTATAGCTAAAAATAAAACTTAAAACTATAAAATTCTAAACTAGTTTGATCAACCAAGGCTGGAATTGGACCCGTTGCTATTAATGGTTGGTGGAAGCTAGTTAGAAGGAACAACTTATATATACATACATATATATATATATTGAGAGAAAAAAAGTTGAGGAGAGATAAGGTTGGGTTACCTCATTTTGACAACCCATAGACTTATCAGTAAAGTTGTTTCCTTCCAAAGGCAGCCACCAATTTGGCTTTAATCATAATATCATGGCAAAGAAATTCCAGAGGTATTGAGAGGAGACCAACTAAAGTCTGAAAGCAATTACTCTTGTCATTGGGGCCACCATGAGCCTAACTTCAACTTCTCCCCAGTTTCATGTCTCCTTCCCTTTTCTCATTATTAACTTTAACTTCCTTCCTTTCTTTTGTTTTAGAAAATAAATGATTTACTTAATAACTTGCATTTAGTAAAATGAAAAATTTCCATTATCAGTGGATTGCATAGTAGAAATTTCCCTCTTTTACTTCATGATGTACTCGAAAAAAAATCAATATATATGTTTTTAAATAAGTTATAAAATTAAAAAAAAAAAGTGCCATAAGTACCTTTTTGTAGTAGTTCAATTAATACAGTTTGATTTTATGGGATGATCATAAGTTCGCATGTACCATGTACACCAACTAATTACTAAAACAGAATCCTTCTACGTATCTTTCATTGAAGATGGTACTTAGATAAAATTTAGTATAGAGATGGTGATGGGGAACCAAGTTCTAAGAATTTATGTCATATGGTTTTGCCAATCATAATTACAACATAACCAAAAGTTCATACTAAATTCAATTTGACAAGAACCATTAAAAAAAAAAGATCAATTAATGACTTAAAGTTTTACTTGATTATGATCTATCGATTTCATTTTACCATAATTGATAGACAAGTAGGTAAGCTAGCTAGAGGATCCCATCCCAACAAAGTTGGCTCAATATTACTAATTATTTTCTTTTAAAAAAAATTATCTATATTTAGAACATTAAATCTCAATTATTTGATATGTAATTTATATTTTAAATGTTTTATATTTTATCAATAAAAAATTAATCTTATAAATTTAGTTATTTAGTATAATATACTTACAGTAAAAGTTATCCTAAACTAAAAAAGTTTATTCATAATTAACAATCATCCGAATCAACTGTTAAAAGTTATTTACTTAATCAACATTTTAGATTTAAATTGTGGTGTCTGCAGTTGCAGTAAATTATAATTATTGGAAAACTTTTATCATGTTTATAGTAATTTTATTAAGATAAAGTCGAATTATTTAGGATCGATTAAGTCTAAACACCAAGAAAAAAACAAAGTTGAATAGTCATAGTTTGTAAGCATGGGATTATACATCTACATTTTCTTAATTGACACAAAATTTACCAAATAATGAAGGGTTGAAGTCAAAATATAGCAACTTCAAAAGCAAACCACAAAAAATTTAATTTACACCGCCCCTCCTGAAAACAATATGAACAAAGTAAAATCTACAACAAAAAGTTTCCAAAAAATGAGCAATAAATACAACTGTAAGGACAAGCTTTCTCTTTTTTAAGCATCACCCAAAAACAAGAACAGTATTAATATTGATGTGCTCCACATTCCTTACAAAGACAAGAAACAATGAATTATCATTACAAGTGACATCACTGTTTTTTCTCAGAGAATTTTTAACCTATTAGAGTCTCAATGAAAGAGATCAGATTAGATTTTATATGTATTTGTAACCCCTCAATTGTTATCTAACTAATTTAGTTTTTCTTTTCTTTTTCAAAGAATTATTAGAAATATATATATATATATATATATATATATGTCAAATTCAAAATCAATTGATTTTCATGGGTTTCAAATTTAACAGCTTAAAACTCTATATAAGTGATTTGGATCCAATCAATAAATATTTGTTTATTAATTATATAATTTTTTATTTTACCTAATAGTGATTATTTTGGAATTGGAGTCATATAAACCCCACAAAGAGGTAAATTATCTTAATACTTATTTTTTCATATATAAAATTCAAACTTTATTTAAATAAAAACATAAAATATAACTAATAAATAAATATTAATTAATATTAATTTATTGGATCCGAATCACTTATAGAGTTTTAAGCTGTTGTGATGAATATTTTGGAGTTGAAGTCATATAAACTCCACAAAGAGGTAAACTGCATTTATATTTATTTTTTTATATATAAAACTCTAACATAAAATTTTATTTAAAAAAATTAAATTTATCGTCATTTATTGGTTATATCTCAAAATTTTTAATGACAATTTTTTAATGATATTTACATTATTTTCTCACCATGTAATTTGCATTTCTATAACATATTATTCGTAAACGAAGTAAGAAAAAGAAGAAAAAAAAAAAAAAAAAAGATGAGGCCAACTTGGTGAACAAAAGTGTAAGGTTGGCTTTCCTTGTTTTGACGTAGTCACGATGAACTTTAATGAGTGTATATCAAACACAGTTAGTGCAAACATAATTAGTTAATGTACCTTAATGATACAAATAATTGCAAAAGAACAAAGGAGCAGGTTGGCTGTTATTCTCCTAGCTATAGGACATGTTAGGTTTTGCATGACTATTATGTTATATCTTATATTATCTGTCTCCAAATTTGTTTACTTCACTTTAAAATTCTCTAATTTGTCAGTTGCCATTCTAATTTACTAAACTAACGTAATGCATACCCACCACCAACAGTTGAGATACACTATTTTTATTTAAGCGATATTTTAAATCTAAATTATAGTGTATATAAATTTTTATCATTTATATATTTGAATTAAACTAGATTAAATATAATTTAGTGAATTTTTTCAGTTTAATGAACTCTGAATATTAATAATTTAAAAAAAACTAATACCAACTGTTTGAAAAAAAAAAACTAGCTATAGAACATGTTAGGTTTTGCATGATTATCATGTCTTATTATCTGTCTCCAAATTTACTTCACTTTAAAATTCTCAAATTTGGCAGTTGCCATGCTAATTTACTAAACTAACTTAATACATACCAACCAATAACAGTTGAGATAGACTATTTTTATTTAAACGATATTACGTGTTGGAATCAAATTAGATTAATTACAATTTAGTAAACTCTTACCGTTTAATGACCTTCGAATATTAACAGTTTAGAAAAAACTAATACTAACCGTTTGAAAAAGAAAATTAGCTATAGAACATGTTAGGTTTTGCATGATTATCATGTCTTATATTATCTGTCTCCAAATTTACTTCACTTTAAAATTCTTCAATTTTGTCAGTTGCCATGCTAATTTACTAAACTAACGTAATGTATACGAACC
Source organism: Mallotus nudiflorus (assembly GCA_947683625.1). Lineage (NCBI taxonomy): Eukaryota > Viridiplantae > Streptophyta > Magnoliopsida > Malpighiales > Euphorbiaceae > Mallotus > Mallotus nudiflorus. Next base: position 36,364 of record CANTUR010001655.1, read on the forward strand.
AATAACGGTTGAGGTAGATTTTTTTTAAAGCAACATATTAAATCTAAATTTTAGTTTATATAAATTTTTACAGTAATTATGATCATATCTTGTACTTGAACTAACCGAATTAATTAAAGTTTAGTAAATTCTTACTGTTTACTAAACTTTGAATAATAACTGTTTAGAAAAAACTAATACTTAACAGTTTAAACAAAAACTAGCTATAGCACATGTTAGATTTTGCATGATTATCATGTCTCCAAATTTATTTACTTCACTTTAAAATTCTCTAATTTGTTAGTTGCCATGCTAATTTACTAAAGGAATGTAATACATACTAAGAACAATTGAGATAGACTATTTTTATTTAAATGATATAAATTATTTTTATTTAAATGATATTTTAAATTTAAATTATAATATATGTAAATTTTTACCGCTCTTATGATCATATGTTCGGATTAAACTGAATTAGTTATAGATTATTATACATACTAAACGTTTTAACAAAAACTAACATAATACATAATGAGGATTTTTATAGTTGTACTTAATATGCACTTACCTCTTAATCTTGAATTGCCTGTAGGTAGCACATCAGTGCAACAACCAATGGACCAAACTTTAATTATTATTAATATTTGGATTTTAAATAAGCCTACATCTCATTGTTCCAAGTTAGCATTTTTCAGGTGCAAGACGTTAATGATACTCTTGACTCAGACTTTCCCCATGAAGATCAAATTTATTATGCCGGTGGAATTAATTAATATTGATAAGAGACCATAACTATTTGTCATTATTGTAAACGTTTTTCAAAATTTTAACAAATATGACATTATAGTTTTTATGTGGGTTCATTAAAATTACTATTTTAACGTTTAAAAGAGTTATAACGTTTAAAAGAGTTATGATGGGTCAATAAAAAAATATTTACTAATTAATCTCTTCAGAAACATTTAGAGGTGTAAAATTCAATTTATATTATTATTAATTTTGTAAAATTAATTTTCTTATCTATAATTTTGTAAAAAATATCTGTTAAATATTATAAAATTTATCAATGTTTAGGTTATTAACTTCATTATTAATGATATGGACAAGAGGTACAATCTTATGCCCATCTTATCCATGTCATGTTATAGAGCAAGTGCCCCCACCATTTTTAAAGCTTAAAATAGGAGAGAAATGCATAAGCAGCAGTAGCAATTTTTGCTGAATATTATTATTCGAATTATTTTCTGCTGCGATTTATCTGTAGAATTATAGCTTTTTTCCTTATGAAACTCCAAAATATTCACTTCAACAATAACCTCAAGATCAAACGAATATGTCTGAGAAACACGGCCCACAAGATGAAACTCAAACCCTTATATAGCATTGTTCAAGTGGTAATGCCCCGCCACTTGAACCATTGTTGAAGTTGTTTATATATATTAGTGTTGTTAATGTAATTGTTATATTAGTATAATCCACGTAATTAGCTCATAATTATTTTAATTATATGTATTAGACTAGGCTAATTATGAGGATCTTAGCTACATTATTATCTAACCAATAAAAAAAACATTGACCACCACTTCAAATTAGGCTTAAATTGTTAGCATTTAGGTGTCAAATATCCATGATTTCTCTCTGTATAAGGGCAAAAGCCATGAAGTCAATCCAAAGATAAAGTTTGCCTCGTAGACCATGGGCCAAAGGCTTGGCCTGCGCAGTTCAGACATTAGCCAACCTGACCTGAAATTGTGACATTTGATAATTGACACACGCCCACAAAGTATACATGCTAAATGGGTTTATCTCCAGCTCATTTCTCCGAAAGATTGGAGAGAACAAACAAATAAGGAAGTACGTAGTCTGATTGACGAGGATAGCTATAGATATACAGTGCTCAACAGTGCTTTCTCCTTCTCCCCATAGCTCAACAGTGCTTTTTTCTTCACTCCATAGCTTTTCTTCACCGACTCTTCACCATAGCCTTTTCTTCACAGACTCTTCACCATAGCCTTTTCTTTCTTCACAGACTTTTCACCATAGCTCTCTTCTTAATGTGGATTTTGTCATGGAATTGTCAAGGTTTAGGGCAGTCACTTACACGAAGAATACTCCGTCAATTGATCTTTGTTCACAAGCCGAATGTTGTCTTCTTAATAGGAACCAAGCAAAGGAAATCAAAATTGGAAGAGCTCAAATCTAAACTTCGTTACAGCAACAGTGTCTATGTCGATCCAGTGGGCAAATCGGGAGGCTTAGCACTCTGCTGGAACAACGAGTGGGGCATGCAAATTACAGGTATGCCCAGACGCTTTATAGATGCTCTAATCACAACAGATGAATTGTGGCATTTTACGGGTGTATACGGAGATCCAAGAAGGGGGCTTCGACAAGAGGTTTGGAATGAAATACGCTCTCTAGATCTTAAATCTCCTATCCTTTGTATTTTGATTGGGGATTTTAATGCTTAGTTATATATTCATGAGAAAAAGGGAGGAATTTGCTTGTCTCAAGCTCAATTGAAACCTTTTAGATGGCTAATAGATGACTGTGATCTTTTGGATTTGGGTTTTAAAGGAAACTTGTTTACTTGGCATAACAAACAAGTTAGGGAAGACAACATTCAAGCTCGTCTAGATCATGGATTTAGCGATTCAGAATGGCGAATGAAATATGAGTATGCTATGATTTATCATTAGCCTGACTTAGGCTTCAATCATCACCTAATATTTCTTGTTCTAGGTTCCAAATTTAAAATGAGGAAGAAGTGTTTCAATTATAAGGCATTTTGAGTGTGAGAAATGTATTATTTTGAGCACTCAATGTGTTAGGATTATATGTCATTTCAGATGTACTTGTAGCTTTTTATTGAGCTTTTTTTTAGTTTAAGTGTTTGTGTTGCATGACTTAAGTTTGTATTCATTTTAAGTATTTTGATTTGCTTTTAGTTGTTTTTGTGTATGTGAGTGTTCGAATAACAGTGATGGAATGATGCATAAGACTTCTAAAGGGTATGGAGATGTGTAAGGAGCATTCAAGGCAATTTCTAGCAAGTTTAAGGCTTAGAGAAGATGTATGGCCGTGTGTATAATTGCACATTGCCATGCCTGATTGGAGATTGGACGCACAACCATGCGCACCCACGTGCATGGCTATGCTTGATTCAAGAAATTATGTGAAGACTGGCACAGACTGTGTGCCTAAACATGCATGGCCGTGTTCCCTGTTGACAACATTTGAAATTTTGAATTTCAAATGCTTATTTTGGGGGATTTGATGGCAGTTTTAAAAGGAAACAAATCAAGAGACTAGAGGTTAGGATTTTATGTGTGTGTAGCCACTAAAAACAAAACATTCTACATTATTCTACAATTCTTAGCTTTTCTTTTTATCAATTTTCAAATCAAAGACTAGTTCTTGTTTATGTTGGTTCGAGATTGAGAAATAAAGATTGAAGAACAATAGACCTCCCATTTCAGTTAATTGAGTAAAGAAGGGGGGGGGGGTTTCTAAATACTTGTTATGATGTTTATTTTCTTCTATCTTTCTTCTTTTTGTCTTTTATTATCAACATAAGTAGCTAAGTTCTTTGTTAGGGTTCTTATTTCAAATCAACCATGTAAATATTGCAATTAAATCTAAGTTATTAATTTTGATTCTTTGGTTGTTGTTGAACTTAATGTCATCATATGATTGATCACCTTTTGATTGAATTCACACAATGAAACTTGATTGAGAGATAGGTTGCATTGGAATCAAACAATAACCTAATAGATGTTTTCTTAGTGGAGAGACATTAAAACAACTAATAATGATTAAGAGCTGAAGCTTAAAACCAAGTTAAGAAACTATTGACTATTTACATGATCAAACTCCTAATTTTAAACTTTGACAAACAATTTAGACTCTAATAATTTCTTTTAAGTGTATAGGAACTTATTTGTATCAAAATTATCAGTTCATGTCCAGAAATACGAAATACTGTCATTATACTATATTTCGATGAAATATAATATCAAAATCTTATACCTAAAGTATTTAGAGCTTTTATATGTCAAAAAGAGATATTTTTTAGACTTACAGTGATCCCTTCACAAGCGTCACACGAGCTTATCACGAGCAGAAGCTTTAAGAGAGCAAAATTGAGTAAAGGAACAATACTACTCACGAGCACTATTCACGAGCGAGTAGCTTGTGATGGCAGTCCTGACAGTTCCAAACGGTTATTTTGAAATACAATAGTTAGTATTTTTGCTCCTCATGAGCCATAATTGCTCCTTATGACTGTGAGTGACATTTTGACAGAAATAAGTTTAAATTGATTCAAAAATCAATTATAGATATTGAAGACATGTTTAATACATCCAATAACTATATTTTTGAGTGTTTATCTATATAAACACTCTATAGAGTTCAACTGAAGGTTTAAGAACCTTGTTTATCATTTATTATCTCTTAAGCATTCAATTAAACTCTCAAATTCTCTCTTCAACAATTTTTGTATTTGTGTAACTCTTGTGAGAGTTGGTGAGTGTTAGAATAGACATTCTTGTTATTTTATTTTCTGAAATTAAGGAAATAGGAAGTGAGATTCTATTTTAAAAGGAATTGGTTTAAGTATTGTCCATTAAAACACTTGGGATTTGATTTTTGAGTGAGTCTTGAAAACTCAAGTTGTAAGAGTGAGCTAAAAACTCTTGTGTAATCTCAATCTTATGAATAAGATTGTGGATAATTGAAAATCTTAACTTGGAGATAAGTTAGGTGGAGATGTAGGATTGTTGAGAATCCAAACTCCTTAAATCATTGTGTTCATTGTTCTTCCTACTCTATTCTTTTTTAATTCTTGCTCAATTCTTTAAAATTATTTTTGTTTTTCTTAATATCCTTATTAGTCTTATTCACCCCTCTCTAAGGTACTCTTAGAAACATTTAGTAAGTGAGAACTGTAAATATTAATATTAAATTACTTTGTTAATTGTGGGTTTATTTGAGAGGAAGGCTTAGGATTCATTAAATGCCCTCAAATTGAATCAAGATTAGAAATGCTTAGATGATAATTGATCTTAAGAACTAGTTGAATTGGTAATAAGAACCCTAGTTTTTAAATTGAATGTTGATTAATTTAGATTTCTTTTGTTTAGTTTAAATTAAATTCAAAACACCATTTTTCATTATTTAAACAAATAAGCACATTTAGTAGTACAATACTCGATTTGCAATTTCTATAGGATGATATTAATTACTGCTTGTACGATTTTGTGCGCTTGCGAATATTCACATCAAGTTTTTGGCGTCATTACCGGAGATTGCCACAATTGATATTGTTTAGAATTTTGTGTTGTTTGATTTAGACTTTCTTTTATTTTGCAAAGAGATTATGTGCGATTTTTCAGAGATTTGAGGAGTGCATGCACACAACACGTGGTACAAGTAGATGAGGAGCCCAATTAATACCACTTGATTTAGAGCTTGAGAGGATAGTTTGTAGAAGGAGGAGATAAAATAGTAATAGAATGAACAAAGGAGAAGATGAAAAAGACACACCTCCAGCAGAACGGGTAACACAAAATGGGTAAAATGGATAAAATGGCCAAAGAACTATAGGTGAGTCCCAATGTCCAAGGTGATCAGAATCTAATTATGAGGCTAGTAGTTGCAATAAACAATTTCAAAATTTAACCTGCCATGATCTAGATGATCCAAAATTCACCATTCAATGGGTTACCACGTGAGGATCCAATTAGTCACATGACTTGATTTTTGGAGTATTCCTTAACCTTTAAGATGAATGGAGTACAGCGTGAAGTAATTTGGTTAATTCTTTTTTCATTTTCATTAATGGATAGGGCTAGGAGGTGGTTCATAAGCTTGCCACCCAACTCCATAAACACTTGGTAAGAGCTTTATACAACTTTGTTCAATAAGTACTTCCTATAAGCTAAAGTACTCAAAATTAGAAATAAAATTAACTCTTTTTTTATCAAAGAGAGGATGAGAGCTTGAGTGTTGGGACAAATTCAAGGATCTTTAGAGATAATGTCCACAATAGTTTATTCCTTTATGGGATTTAGTACAGTCTTTCTATGAAGTAGTTAATCCAACAGTTAGAGTGAACATAGATGCATCTTCTATAAGAACCATCATGTGAAAGACACCTAAGGATGCTTTAAAGCTTTTTAAAAAAATGGCTAACACCTAAAGCCTCTAGTCTAATGAGAGGACTATTTTAAAGAGAGGGGGAGCAATTGAAGTTAATTGTTTAACCATATTGAATGCAAAGATGGATGCTTTATCCAAGAGGATGGATAAGATGAGTGTGAATGCAATATCTAACTTATCTTTTTTTTTGTGGATTATGTTAGGGTGGTCATCCAACTATTGAGTGCCACTTAATGCAAGGATTGTCAATGAAGAATGTAAAATATGTAAATAACTTCAAAAGATAGCTAAACTAAGTGCATGGAAACACCTATAATCCTAGCTGGAGAAATCATCTTAATTTCTCCTGGAGTGATCAAGGAAACAACTAGTGGAGGTCACAAGCACCACTAAATTTTGGAGAGTAGAATGCACAACATCACAAACGTAATTTTTAGCATGAAAAAGGTTCATCTTTAAGGACTTCTTTAGAGAGAAAGTTGGAGAAGTTAATGGATGTGATGTCTATAAAAATGAGCCAACAAGATGAGGCTACGAAGAGGTTGGAGGGTCAATTTGAGCAAATATACTTGGACACTCAACTCATGTTGAATAATCATTTTTCCTCTATCCATAATTTAAAGGTGTAAATGGGGTAATTACCAAACTTTTTGTCAATGAGAAATCAAGGTTCACTGCTAAGCAACACTAAAAAAAATACAAAAAAGTAGTTAAAGGCTATTACTTTAAGAAGTGGCATAGAGATTCAACCCCTAAAAGTAATTATGGAATATAAGAAGGAAAAGAATAAGGAAGAGGAGAAGGAATAAGAAGATGAGTGGGTTAAAGTACAAGTGGAAAAGAAATAAAAAGTGATGATAAAAATAAGGAGAAATCAACACCACCACTAGTAAAGCCTTATAAATCTTCAGTCCCATATCCTCAAAGGTTGAAGAAACAAGAGCATGACTAGCAGTTTGCAAAATTTTTAGAGAGGTTTAAGGCACTCCACATCAATATACCTTTGGAGGAATGTTATTCTTAGATGACAAAATATGTTGAGTTTTTAAAGGAGCTAATTTCTAATAAAAAGAAGTTACAGGAGTTTGAGATAGTCACACTCACAAAGGAGTGTAATGCAATCATCTCATGTAAACTTCCTTTAAAAAGGAAGCATATAAGGAGTCTCACTATTCCATATTCTGTTGAAAATTTAAAGTTTCAAAGAGCTTTGTGTGATTCAGGAGTTTCAATTAATTTTATGTGTTTATCTGTTTATAGGAAATTAGGGCTAGGAGAAGCAAAACCCATAAATATTCGATTGTAACTTGCAATAGGACAATGAAGGAACTAGAAGGCACAGTGGAACATATGCTATTAAGGGTTGGGAAATTTATTTTTCTAGTGGATTTTGTAGTCCTTGACTTTAAAAAAGATAAGGAAGTCCTATTAATCCTTGTTATGCATTTTCTTTACGTTACAAGAGTAATTATTGATGTGTATAATGGAACTCTCACATTAAGAGTAGGAGATAAAAGCTGTAAGTTTAATGTCTATCAAGATATGAAATATCCCTATGATGAAGATTTTTGTATAAGAGTTAATGTTGTTGATGAATGTGTAAATGAAGTCCAATGATGAAGGTTGGCAAAGTCTATGAAAATTAAGAATATTGAGAAGTGTTTTTAGGTACAATCCTCCTAAAATGAAGTACACCTTAAACACCAACCCCATATACCACACATCAAATTACTAAACATTAAACCCACACCACCATCAACAATTAAACTACCAAAATTAGACTTAAAACCTTTACTCAAATATTTGAGGTACACTTTTCTAGGAGAGGATCAAACACTACCTGTGATTATGTCCTCTAAACTTAATAAAGATCAAGAAGATTTACTGGTGGACATGCTAAAAAAGGAGAATAAAAGTAATTAGTTGGCAAATTTCTAACATTAGGGGTATAAGTCCATCTTATTGCATGTACAAGATCTTGATAGAGGATAGACATAAGCCAACCATTGAAAGGCAGAGGAAGCTTAACACAAATATGTAAGAAGTGGTGAAGAAAGAAGTACTCAAGCTTCATGATGCAGGGATTATTTATCCAATCTCAAACAGTTCTTGGATAAGACCAATTCAGTGTGTACCAAAGAAAGGTGGAATAACTATTGTTAAAAATGAGGAAGGGGTGTTGATTCCTATAAGAGTTGTAAGTGGATGGAGAGTGCGCATTGATTACAAAAAGTTGAATTCATCCACAAGAAAAGACCACTTCCCATTACCTTTCATTGATCAAATGTTGGAGCTGATAGCAGGACATGCTTTTTATTATTTTCTGGATGAATACTTAGGTTACAATCAGATTGCAACAACTTTATAAGATTAAGTGAAACTGTTATTACATGTCCTTATGGCACATTCACATACAAGAGGATGCCATTTGGTTTGTGAAATGCTCCTATGACATTCCAGAGATATGTGATGACAATTTTTGCAAATTTGGTAGAGGAGATCATGGATGTTTTCATGGATGATATTTCAATCTATAGAAACTCATTTAAGGGATATCTGAATAACTTAGAGCAAGTCTTGTACGATGAGAAGAAACAAACTTAGTGTTGAATTGGGAAATGTGTCATTTTATGATAGATGAAGGAATTGTTCTAGGACATAAGATTTTAGCTTAGGGCATTGAAGTTAATAAAGTAAATGTGGAGATAATTGAGAAGCTACAATATCCTATAAATATGAAGAGAGTTAAAATTTTTCTTAAATATACAGGCTTTTACAGGTGGTTCATTAAGTATTTTTCAAAAATCTCTAAACCCCTATTTAAGTTACTCGAAAAAGATTCACCTTTTAATTTTACTTATGATTATAAATTAACCTTTGATAGGTTAAAGGAAGCCCTTGTCTCATCTCCTGTAGTGATGGCACCAGATTGGAATTTACCATTTGAATTGATGTGTGATGCAAGTGAACAAGCAACAGGTTCAAAAAAAAGGAGAACAAATTACATGTGATCTACTATACAAGCCAGACATTGATTGATACATAATTGAATTATGTTACTACAGAGAAGGAGATGTCAACAGTTATTTTTGCTTTTGATAATTTTAGATTTTATCTCCTTGGCTTTAAGGTTATGTTGTACATTGATCATATAGCATTGCAGTACCTAATGAATAAGAAAGATTCCCAACTAAGGCTCATTCGATAGGTATTGTTGTTGGAATAATTTGACATAGAGATTAGAGATAAGAAGGGATTCGAAAATGCAGTAGTTAATCATCTTTTGAGGTTGGATGTAGAGTAAGATCAAAGGGATAGTTAAGAGCCTATTAAAAAGCTATTTTCAAATGAGATACTTTTAGCCATAGGGATCATGAATGCTCATTGGTTTATTGAAATAGCAAATTTTCTGTCAAGTGAAGAAATACCAGAAAAGTTCACTCCTTAATAAAAGAATAAGCTGATTTGTGACATCAAATTCTACATTTAGGATGAACCATTTTTGTGGAAATTGTGTAATGCTGGTATAGTGAGGAGATGTATAGCAAATGAAGAAGTTGGGTCAGTCTTGCAACATTGTCATATGATGGTTAATGGTGGACATTTTGGACCACAAAGAACAGTTGTTATAGTTCTTAAAATGTGGTTCTATTGGCTTACACTTTTTCAAGATGCTAGAGAATTCGTGATTAGTTGTGATGCATGTTAAAGGAGTGGCAACATTTCAAAAAAGGATGAAATGCTTTAATTTAGAATTTTAGAGGTTGAAATATTTGACATATAGGCCATTGAATTCATGGGGTCATTTCCCTTATCAAATGCTAACAAGTATATACTCAGTTGTGTGGACTATGTTTCCAAATAGGTAGAGGCTTAAGCATGCTCAATGAATGATATAAGGGTTACTTGCAAGTTTCTAAAGAAGTTGTACTCTCAATTTGGTATGCCTAAAGTGATCATAAGTGATGAGGGAACACATTTTTGCAATAAAAATATAGAAACCTTATTGGCTCGTTATGGGGAAAAGCACAGAGTAGCTACACCTTATTACCCTTAAACAAGACATTTTTGCAATAAAAATATGGAAACCTTATTAGCTCATTATGGGGGTGAAGCAGAGAGTAGCTATACCTTATCACCCTTAAACAAGCGAACAAGTTGAAGTGAGTAATAGGGAGTTAAAGAAAATCTTAGAAAGGATGGTGCAAAAGTTAAGAAAAGAATGGGCAAGGAAGCTTGATGATGCTTTGTGGGCATATAGGATAGTCTACAAAATACCAATTGGGATGTTTCCTTTTAGGTTAGTTTATGGCAAAGCATGTCATATTCCATTTAAACTTGAATATAAGGCTTATTGGGCGGTAAAAGCCTTGAATTTTATTTTTAAGAGGGCAGTTGAAAAGAGAATGCTATAGTTGAGTGAACTTAAAGAGATTATAGAAGTTGCCTATAAGAATTCAAGGATTTATAAGGAACTCACAAAAAGATGGCATGATGCAAAAATTAGAGTAAAAAAATTCAAGGAAGGTGATCAAGTGTTGCTTTTCAATTCTAGGATCAAATTATTTCCTAGAAATTTGAAAAGTAGATGGTCAGGACCATTTACAATGACTTAATCATACCCTCATAGAGTTATGGAATTATGAAACACAAGAGGAGAAAGATTCAAAGTCAATGGATAGAGATTGAAGATGTACCATGAAGGCATACTGGAGAATTTCCATCAAGTTGGAATTGTATTAATAATCAACATAGTAGTCTAGCTCATGACCTTTAAAAAGTACTTCTGAGGGGCTCAATTGAGATTGTTTTAATTTAGTTTTGTTTTAATCATTTCTTTTATATTTTTGCAAGTTTATTTTTAATTATACCTTTGATGTTTATTTCTTTTATCAAGGAAGTGAAGGAAAGGAGGAGCTCTAAAAGAGATTTTGTAAGTTAAAATTATGTGGAAAGTTATTAAATTCTATGCACAAGCTATTAATGTGATGCATAGTATGCAAATTTATGAATGATACCTTGATTGGTGCTTTAGTAAGCCAGGTGACCTGATTGTTTCTCTTTATTGTAAAAAATTTGCATTTAGGCATGGCCATGTGCATTTTGAGCACAGACATGTCCATGTCAAAGTCAAAATATGCATTCAGGCATGGCTATATGCTTCATAGCACACAGTTGTGCCTAACATCGTGAAATGGTGGGAGAGTAGGGTGCATGGCCATGTGTGTCAACACGCACAGCCGTGCACTCCTGCAGAAACTTTCTATAAAAAAAATACATAGATAGATGTTCATTCAACTTAAAGTGGAGCCTTTCCACTTTCCCAATATTCCTATTTCCCAAAAAACTAGGGTTCTTAACCGTGACCACCTTTCCTACATCCTAAACTCTAGAGTTCTTAAATTTTAACTACCTTGTCCAATTTCCATTACTCAACCTCTTTTATTTAAAAATCCACTTATATACTCCTTATTCACATTCACTTAACCTTTACTTATTCTTCACATCTTCTTTATTCATATTCTCTCAACTCTTTATCTCCTATATATCACCATAGAAAGATAGTAAAGGAAGAAAGAGCATTGCAAAGAAGAAATCTGCTCCTCCTTTAAAAAGAGCAAGGCTTAGTGGAAGCTCTAATAATTTGGGTGGTGCTAATGAAGAAAGAATGGTGAAACCCTTTCCTAATCAAATTCATTTTAGGCATGAGGAGCATAAGAAGAAATTTAAGCAAATATTAATAGGAAGATTATCCCTAATAGATATGCTAATGCTTTGGCTTTAAAAGAAACTAGGTTGTTTGATAAGGTAATAATGCATGTCAATAAGATGGGTTGATGTGATTTTATCATGATGCAAAGTCCCACTTATGCTAGGCTTACTTATGAGTTTCTCTCGTTATTTAGCTTTGATGAATAACTCTTATACTTAACTTTCAATTAGGAAAAAAAAACCATAATTGAGGATTGTTTGAACTTAATGATGTATTTCATTTCCCTAAGGATTAATATGCAAATGTTGATTATACTAGAGATGTGTTTTGGAGAGAGATAACTGGGGAAAGAGGGGTCTTTTATGATGCTAGGTCAGTAAAAGAATCCTGTATTCAATCACTCACATTAAAATATTTGCATAGGCTCATGGTCCATTCCTTATTTCCAAGGAAAGAAGGGGATTCCGTGGTTGCCACCTCCAAGCTAAACATTTTGTATTGCATGGTCGATGATAGAAAACTAGATATTTGTCATATTGGCTGGAAAATTAAGAGATGTGGCTGCAAAAGTGACTAGGGCTATCAAAGTTGGGGGACTAGTGACCACTATAGCTACTTTCCTAGGTTTTGACACTGAAAGCATGCCATTTGACACTAACATGATGGAAGTTATGGGTTTATTTCATGTTGATCATAGAGAAAGAGCATTCCTTAACCAACCAGTACCTTCGGAAGAACCACAAGAATAAGAGGAGGAGGAAGATCAATAAGCTACCCTTAATGAGGTCATGGAAAGGCTGGACAACTTAGAGCTTGAAGTTAGAGTGATAGACTCCAATGAATGCAGAAGTTAAAAGGATGGGCATTACTACACTTTAGATGAGTCATACCATAAGTATGATAAATCATAATCTTCTTGCCTACTTCAGTTCACAGAACTTTGCTCCACCCTCATATCCACAATTCATGATGCACCCAAAGAGGAAGAAGAAGAATCCTCATCAGAGGATGAAGAAGATGAATGAAACACTTTTTGTGCAATGCTTGTTTAGTTCTAGTTTTGAACAATATTGTTTATTTGTTTTTTATTTTGTGTTTTATGGAACAATGCATTGTTAAGTTTATGTTTGTTATGTTTTATTGTGTTTTGTTAAGTTGTTAAATTTTTTTTTTATTGTTTAAGGATTTTTATTTTATTAATGATTAGTTGTTCTTATTTCATGTTTAATTTCTCTCTCATATGGATTCAATGAGTTTATGATACTTGTTTAATGAAAAGTGATAACAATCAGATTAGTAAAAGTCAAATAAGGCATTATCACATGTTCAACTCGTGGCTCAAGCATGACCAAGTGCATTTTGCGCACAACCGTGGACCTATAAAGCTGTAATTTCATGAACCAGGTGTAAGCATCCAATTTTAGGATGTAATTGTGCACGCGTGCGACAAAAGCCTCTATGATGAAAATTTAGTCGAAAATTAACCTCTAGTGTTAAGTTTCGTGATTTTAGGGACTAAATTGTAATATTTTTTGGGTTTAATTGTAAAAAATTAAAGTTTATAGGGTTTATTTGAAAGTAATGCTAATTGACATTATATAATGTCGATCGGCATTATGTAATATCGATCAACTTGAAAGTAATGCTAATTGGCATTATATAATGTCAATTGGTATTACATAATGTCGATTGGCATTACGTAATATCGATCGACATTCTGTAATGCTGAGGCACAAAATGCCAAAAAAATTATTATTTTCTCGATTTTTTTAATTATGATTAGTCCAAATTTTAATTTATTTTTAATAAATAAATTAATTTTGATATTTATCTGTCCAGTACACGTCTCTTAAGCGTATAATTTTAAAATTAAAATTCTTATCTTATTTGTTTTGAAAGGAGGATCATAGCTGCCTCTCCTGTGATCACGTAAGTGGTTAGCTAGGGTTTAAACAGGATATCAAAAGAAAAGTTTGGCAAAAAAAAGGGAGGAAGACTGTGTAAAGAGAGAAAAAAGAGAAAACTCTAATAGCTATTGCAAAAAAAAGTGTTGGTTGAAAAAACATAGAGAGAAAAAAGAGAAGAGAAAAGAAGAAAAAGAGAAAAAACCTTTTAAGAAAAATGCGTTCTTTTCAAGGTCCAGAAAAAAAAAAAAAAGCGGAGTTAATTTTCTCAAGACAGTGAAATCTCATTCTGAAAGGTATTCAAACAGCATATGTATAACATCTTTCTTCTACTCCTTTCTTCTTTTTATTATTAATTCTCTCCTTTATATTATTTTATTATTTTTATGTTTTTTTGTTTAATTTTCATTATTTTTTTTTTGTTCATTCATTCTAATATTTTTTTATTCTTTGTGTTTCATGTTTCTATGATGATGAACACATTATTAAACCAAGGAAAACCTATGAATGAAAACCAAGAATGAAAACCAAGGAAAATCCATGAATGAAAACCAAGAATCAGGATTCCAACTTAATTCTTATGTGTTTTTTGTATTTTTTTTGTTCTATCTAATTTATTTTTTAGGTTTTGAATTTGTTTAATTTATTTTCTTAAGTGTTGTAATTTTAATTTTATTTTTTTATTATTTTTGGGTAGATTTTGTAATAGCCCTAATAGTGGGAATAATGAGAATAGTGAAACTCTTTAATTTTCTGCACTATTAAAATTAATTAGTAAATTAGGTTCATTTAATAAAACCCTAATAAAATCAATGGTGACTTTAGATTAATTTAGGTTACAAGTAATTAAAATTAGGGTAGAAATCAATGGATGCATGTTTTTTATTCATTATTTGCTTTAATTTGTTGTTTGGGCTTGTTTGCATGTTTTTGTTCTCTTTGGACCCGAAGCCCATGTTATGTTCTAATCTATTTAATAAATAGACTTTTAATTAGATTTTTAGGTTTAATTAATTTTAATCAATTGAGGCCCAATTAGATTTATTTAGACTTAGACCTATTTTTTATTAAAATTAATTTAGATTTAACTCAACCCATTAAAGTATTTTCTTTTTAAAATAGATTAATTTAGGATCACTTAATTTAAAATGAAGTAGAATTAAGCCCGTTAATTTATTTCTATTTTATTTCTTAAATTAGTAGACTTAAGCCCACTTTTTAAAATTAAAACAAGTAGACTTAGACTCATTAATTATCTTAAAATGTAGGACCATCTTTAATCCATTTCACTTGTTAATAAAAATGTAAAATTAGCTAAACTTTAAAATAAATTTAACATAGTTTAGACCTAGGGATAATGCACTTCGTATGCATTTTTTACATGCAGTTTTATGACTAGTTTGCTTTAGGGCTAGATGGATGTTTAATTAGAGTTTAATAAAATTGTGTGTAAATAGAGAATAAGATAGTAATTCATAAAGTAATTCTAAATGAACACAAAACTAAAAGAAGTTAGTATTTCATTCCCAGAATCTCCTGGTTGTGGTGCTAGCTTTCTTTTAAAGAATCGAGTATCACCAAAATGATTTGTCTCAGTTATTACCCTGGGTGGCGACTCCTCATCTCCATGCCTTATCTTTGTGATAATGGTTAGTGTGTTCTCTAAAGCCATGAGCTCAAATAGTGTCGCGGTTGCTAAAATCTTGGGGGCGTGCTCAACCCCACTGTCTATTGTGGCAACTCCACTGAGGATAAGAGATATTGATTTTACTTATGTTCTTTATAATTATTTTATTCATTATTATTTTATTCTTTGCATTCATTCTACATGTCCTTATTATCCGATGGCGTTGGTTTATGATTCCACTAGTTTCATGGGATTGTAGGTTGGCTAACCATCACTCTTATAGCCTTAACTCAGTTTAAGAGAGATTACTGGGCTCATCTGACTAGAGTATATGACCTAAGTCTTAAAGGAGGGTAGTCTTCTCTTAAGTTGGGAAAGGATGCCGAGCCCCTCTGACCTTGGCCTGTAACTCAAGTCTTAAAGGAGGGCATCTTACTAAGGAAACCTTTACTTTTTATTGGACCTTAACCATATATAATGGCTTAGTTACTTCCCTTAGGATCTATCAAAAATTGCTTGTATGCTTTTTTCCATGAGGTATTTCTATCTATAAAAGCTGAGACCCATACTTTTGAAGCCTGCTTAGGCCAATAAAGATTGGGCTAGACCTTTATACTTAAAAATGTTATTTCTATGCTTATTACCATGAGGTATTTCTATCTATAATAGCTCAAGCTCATACTTTTGAAGCCCCTTGTGGTAATGAAGATTGGGCTAGACCTTTATACCTAGAAATGTTATTTCTATGCTTTACTTCTTTAAAAGAGATCTGACATGTGCATCGGTCCTTGATACCCCCCATTGATATTAAGACCAAGAAAAAAAATTCTAGGACAGGAGACTCTTCATTAAACATATATGTGGGAGGAATAAAGTTGGAAGGATATATGTTGTACACTTGATTGATACTTGTTACTTGTTGCATAACACGTGCATTATGCATACATGCATCTCATTCATCATACTAACACCTTATTTTGCAGCCATCATAGATACATCAGGGTCTTCTCATATTTGGGGACGGTGAGGTGGCAGACTAAGAAGAACGAGTCAGAATCCTAAAGCCTTAGTAATGGAAATCTTGAATAGACTAAATAGACTGGAAAGAAGCCCTATCAACCTACTTTACTTAGAAGCTTAACCAACTTCACCTGAATTTGAAAAAATGGAACAATAATAAGGGAACTGGACCTTAGAAGACATCAAAGGAGCTCTGATGGATGACATGAGGGCTATGATGCAAGATGAGCTAAGACAAGCACTATCTGGACTGATGCAACCTGCTGCTGTCATACCACCACCTTCAATTGAATAACCACCTGTTACTGCTACTATCCCACCTGCTGTGGATGCTCCTCTTGCTACCAATAATGTTGGGGGGCAACCTGTTACTAAAAACCCACCTGCTATTGATGTGAAGCTTGAGGATGTTGAGAACTACATGATAGAAAAGGCAAAGAGAGAATCACTTGAACTGGTACAAGACCATAAATTTAAGTAGATGCAAGCACTACCTAGAAAATATCGAAGATGGAAGAGCTGCTTAGAGGACAAGGCATGGGATATTCATTTGACTTTGATGATATGATGCTAATGGAGGATAATAAGCTACCTGAGAAATTCAAAATGCCTCAGCTGCAGAAGTTTGATGGAACTAGAGATCCTATGATTCACCTCAATCAGTACACAAAAATTATGAGCACTACTAAGGCCCCATTAGAAGTGATCATTAGGTTATTTGTACTATCTTTAGAGGGAATGACTATAAACTGGTATAATGGATTGGAAAAGTTCATCAGGGCTGACTAGAAAGAACTGTGTACAACTTTTTTGAAATAGTATGATTATAACACTAAATTGGAAGTGTCCATCAGGGATTTAAAATTGACTAAGCAGAATCTTAATGAAACATTTTTAGATTTTCTGACGAGATTCATGAATAAGGCAAGATCAATAAAAAATAAGTTGGCTGAGAAAGATCAGGTTAGGATGATAGTTTGTAATGTGTCGCCTAATTTGGTTGAGGGATTGTAAATGATGAATCCTAAAACATTTATAAACCTGTATGATGATGGTTTGCAAGCTGAAAAGATTGAGAGTGAAAAGAAGAAAAGTTTTAGAAGTACAAGAACCTAAAACTACCCAACTGGGGGCATATAACAATGGAGCACTAGTCAGATACTGGAAGTGCATGTTGTTCAACAACCAATGAGATTCTCTAATTTTAATTAGCTACTTTCAAAAGTTCTAGGGCGCCTAATGCAAAAGGGCTTACTTTAACCTTTACCTAATCCAAACCCACCAAACCCAAACACCCCATGCTATAACCCAAACAAGCACTGCCAATTCCATTAAAACCTTCAACACTCCACGGATAACTGCATCCGCCTTAAACATGAAATCTAAAACCTTTTAGACTCTAGAAAAATCACAAACCTTGAAAACCCAATGTAGATGGCAGGGTTTAGTGCACGTCCAAGATTTTAGCAACCGCGACACTATTTATGCTCAGGGCCTTAGAAAACACACTAACCATTGTCACAAAGACATGGCATGGAGATGAGGAGTTGCCACTCAGGGTAATAATTGGGACAAATAGAAAAGGTGGTATTTGATTCCCTAAAAGAAAGCTAGCCCCACAACCAGGAGATTTAGGATACAGAATATTAACTTCTCTTAGTCTCGTGTTCATTTAGAATAATTTTATAAATGATTATTTCATCCTCCAATTACATGCAATTTTATTAAATCCTATTTGGCATCCATCTAACCCTAGGCATCTAGTTAATAAAATTACACATAAAAAATGCACTTAAGATCGCGTTGTCCCTAAGTCTAAACTATGTTAATTTTATTAAAAAGTTAGCTAGATTTATATTTTTTATTTACAAGTGAGAAATGGATTAAAGGTGGGCCTACATTTTTTTATTAATTAGTGAGCCTAGATCTATTTATTTTACTTTGTCTAAAAATGGGCTTAAGTCTATTCAATTTTAAAGAAAAATTAAATTAATGAGCCTAAATCTAACTTGGTTTTATTTTAAGTGAAATGTGGGCCTAGGTCTATTTATTTTAAAAGAAATGAATTTAAGTGGGCTGAGTTAAGTCTAAACAAGTTTTTAATTAACTAAGTGAGCCTAAAATCTAATTAACCTAATGGGCCTAAATTGATTTTAATTATTTAAAGTCTTAAACCATTTTTAAACCTATTTATTAAATGGGTTAGACCTACACGTGGGCTTGGGGCCCAAAAACATAAAAAAAATATAACAAAATTAAATAAAAAAACATTCACATATGATTTCTAAAAAACCTAATTTAATTACATACAAACCCTAATTAACTAAAGCCACCATTAATTTTAATTAATTTTACCCAGTGAACCTAGTTTTATTAATTAATTTTAAAGTGCAGAAAATTAAATCTTTTACTATTCCCACTACTGGGGCTATTACAAACGACGTACAAAATTAAAATTTAACAATTATATAGTCATGAATTAAAAAAACTACATATGATACCAAAATACAAAATAAAGATAAGAAATCCCAAGTTCTACTGGAAAACAATACATGTTCTTCTATGGCATTCCATGGACCTTTTGTTCATCTAAACATAGGTAGTATCCTCCTCAATCCTCATGTGGACATCAAAGATAAAAAAACATAAAAGTAATTAGATTAGTAGTGAAATTAAATAATCAAAATAATAACAAAAATAAAAGGAAAAAATCACAAGAAGAAAATAATAGAAAAGAAATGAAATAGAAAAAGAACACTGATGCTATGCAAATGCCTCTTTTTAGCCCCTCAGATTGGATTATCACTGTTGAATTTGAATGGCTATTGATTCTGGACTAAAAAGGGCGTTCTCAGCAGTGTTTTGGATTTTTGAGTTTTTTTTATGTAGTCAGGTTTCTTAGTCTCTGCGTGTGTGTGTTTCTTTCTGTCTCTCCGTATGTTTAATTATCGAAAGACCCCTAAAAAATTGACTTCTTTGTAATCAAATCCTAAAAAATATTGCAATTTAGTCCTTAAAGTCCAGAAAATTGACAATCAAGTTCAATTTTTGAATGAATTTCATCATAGGGGCTTACATCACAATTGTGCACAATTGCATCCTGAAATTGGGTGCTTACACCCAATCACCAGAAATAATCTTTTCCCGAACTACCAAAATGTACCACCCCCAACTACTATGATAATTAACTTAGGAGTTAATGAGGAAGAAGTGCTAAGCTCCTTTGAGGACCTAGACCTGAAAACTAATGAGAAATCTCCTAATGCACCCAAAGATGTGGAAAGAGTAGAAGAATTATTGGGTTAGCCTTCAGGCAAGTTTGATTATAAGGTGTTTTATACTAAACCACCTTCTTTTGACATACCCTTCGAGTTGATTATGCCTATATGATAGGGTGATAAGTTTGATAATGAGAAGTTGCTAGACAAGAAAGAAAAATGCACATTTGAGTGCAGGAAGATGAAGTCATAGAGATAGTTGGCAAAAAGATGCAAGAATAGTTGTTATGTCAGCTGCCTCAAGAACAACCACTATGAGACTCAACATCCCTAGCATCTAGAATAGGAAATAAAATTTCTTATTGTCTTCTTTGAATAAAATTTTAATTTTAATTTTTTTAGTGATTGATGATATAAATTTTGATCATGCTTACTTATGTAATGTACATCCTAATGGTACTGTGCATTATGATATTGATTGCATCTATATGTTTGACATAAATTTAATTCAATTAGACTCATTTAGTATAGGAACAAATGAAAATTCAAATAACATACATATATCACATAATGTAACTTCTGAAGATAGGAAATTTAAGGAAAAAATAAAAAGAATGAAAAAAGAGAAAAAAAAGAAAAAAGAACAGTAAGGTAAAAATTAGAGAGAAAAAATTTCAGGACTGGCTGATAACAGGAATTATATCATGTGATGTAATGAATGTTCTCATTTTTGCCCTAATGAATGATTAAAATTGAATTTTAATTTTTTTTTCAAATATCACATATTCATCTTTATCATACCGTATAAGTATCTGAATGGAAAGACAATACATAATGAAAGCTAAATCAGAGCTATGAGATCACTATTTTAGTTATGTTTTCTTTTTCGCCACCCCTTTTGTAATTTTCCTTATAAGCATAGCGTCCGCATATACCTTGAGAATTCAGGTGGCTCAATAACTTGCGTTGCAACCCATACCTTGTAACTATCATCAATTATTGCATCAGCATCAATTTTTATATTTTGCTTAAGAATTCTTCGAAGTGCAAGTCCAGTTGATTTCATCATCAAGAACTCGCTTCAATTAGTTATCCTACTCCTTTACATCTTCAATACATAAGACTATAACTAATAGGGTTAGTAAGATAAAGGGTCAACAACAATAGTGACTAAACCAATTCTCTTGCACACATGAAGAAAAAGATTGCTAGAATGAATTCAAAATGAAGTTGGGTGCAAAATATAGCTTTAAGGAAGCTTAGGGGAAAAATAATAAATAAAACACTAGAACTTCAGAGTTAGTGAAAAAGATCCTAGGGCAGAAAGGAGTAAACTACAAGCATACAAATACATTAGTTATCCTACAACAAAAGCAGTAATAAAAAGAAAAGTTCAATAGTGCATCAATCAATCACGAGCTCCAATGTAAAGCCATGGACCCCACTCATTAGCCTGGTCATCAATCCGATGAGTTGTATCAGAGGCTCTGACATTGGAAGTCCGAACAATGAAGCATCCAGTGCTTAAACCTATAAACTGTTGATGAGGCACCTCATTCTCACACTCCAAGCTATGAACATAGTTTTATTCCAAACAGAAGACCTATTAGGATTATGCATGTCATACATAACATGCATACACTTGCATACATTTATTGTGAAATACTTGCTTTGCATAATAAAGTCTTTGAGCCTAAGTAAGGTTGTGTAAACACCTTGCTACTAACATTTAAGATTAGTGTTGTAAAAGCATAGAAAGGTAATCAGAATCTTTACATATGAAGCATTTGAAGGAAAAAAGGTGACACTATTCATGTGAACTTGATGTTTAATGGGACTTTAGATCACAGAAGCCCAATTAATTATAGGCCCATCCAGTAAGGGAATATCATCGATAGTGATATTTGCGAAAGCATTATCCTGGTGACGTCAAAAGGCTGGATAGGACGTTCAAGCTCCTCAAACTCAATATCCATCTCTATAGTCTCATTGAGAGCATTATCTGGAATATCTCTCCATAATAGTTAGACCAGTATAGGGTATGGAATATGGTAATGAGAAGGTCCAACATGTCAATAATACATTCGTCGACCTTATAAAAGGGAAGAACACACTCAAAACTTAAAAGGAATGCACTCTAGAAAATTATTTGATCATGAAATAAGATCTCTAACTCTTGAACCTTTTTTGCAGGAGATGTCAACAAAATGAATGAAGCCCTTTACCATAGTATTAATGGAATGACGGAAAGGCAGATTTAATCCTAGGCCATGACTTTAATAATGGAGTATCATGAACTTGTGATCAGAGACATCATCATCATAATCAAAAGAGAAGAATGTAAAAGAATAACACAACATTTTGAAAAAATCTCTTCACTTACAAATAGACCATACTAACTTATAGTATTTTATGCAGGGAAAAAACAAAAGAATGAAGAAGGGGAAAGGAACTGATACATCAATAAGAATGGGCAAGATAGCAAATGCTAAACCCTTACTAAGATAATAAAGGGAAGTAACAGAACTCTATTCTATAATAAAGTACCATCTCAATCATAAAATTCATAAATTGAAAGTAAATTCATTCACTTTACGAGATCGTGTGTAAAAAGCCTATCTCATGGCCTTTGATTATAATGGCTATTTTTTATTAGCCTTACAGAATTCAGATGATTAGTTAACGGATTTTTGTTGAGAGTTTATAAAATGTAATCAATCTAATGCTTGCTTCACACCCAAATGAGGGAAAGAATACGCAAAGACAAAATCTATGGACTTGCAATATAAATTGCTTGAATTTTAAAGTATCATTTTTGTCTTTTAAATAATAAATGTGCATATAATCTACTCCAATGCTTAGAAATGAGTGTGAGTATAAATATCTTAATGATATCCATGCTGAATAATATAAGTAAAATGGGGGAAGACTAAGAGGAGAATCAAAATAAGAGCAAGCATAATTTACTGCAATGCTAAAAATGAGCAAGAATATCAACGTAAACCTCTGGCGTCCACATTGAGTAATATAAGAAAGGTAGGGGAATACTAAAAGAGGACCCACATAAAAAAACTTGCTCTATTTACTCTAATACTCTATAGGTGTATGAGTATGCAAAGGACCTTTCCAATGGTATCTACGCTAAGTAATATGAGAAAGGCGGGGGAATACTCGGATAAAGAAGAAAAGCATAAAAATAATTCAAAGACTATTTTGATACTCAGAATTTAATTTTTTATACTCAATTTCTATAAGTTTTGTTTAACAAATTCTCCCTAAAATTGGGTGTGGAAGTAAGCTCTTCACTTAGTAAAAGATATGCTCTCAGCATGAAATGGTTAACGATGCCTATGACTTTTGCAAATGGCGAATAAATGATAGTTATGAAAATAAAAAATAGTGAGATTTGTTGAGTGCACGCTATCTCATGATAAAGTGATGAATTTTCTTATAAATTTTCAACATTATAATGTAATTTTATCATTCATCATGATTGAAACTAACTTTAACAAGTCTGCAGGAATTGTAAATAAAAAAGGAAGTGCACTCAACTTATAAAGTTGGTTAACACCACGAAATTGAAATTAGTTAGCAGAGAAATTTTAATCAGTCAACACAATAAAATTCAAATTCAGTCAGTAAAAATGCTAATCAATCATCATAAAGAATTCAAAGGATTTGACTCAAACAACCAAAGATAAAAATCACGAGTAGTTATGGACTGTAGCATCAAAGGTGAGCAATGAAAGGATTGTAGTCAATTTGTAAGCAATTATGGGTTGCAACATCATTAGTGAGCAATTATGGACTGCAGCATTATCAGTGAGCAACGAAAGGGTTGCAGTTAATCGCGAGCAGTTATGGACTGTAGCATTATCGGTGAGCAATGAAAGGGTTGCAGTTAATTGCAAGCAATTATGGATTACAGCATCATCAGTGAGCAAAGAAAGGGTTGTAGATAATCACAAGCAATTATAAATTGTAACATAATTGCATAAAAGAAATCATCGTCTAGTATATTTCAATCCAGACTATACGACTGGGTATAGTTGACATTGTACGATTGAGTACAATGTACTTCTTTCATTAAAATCATTCTAACATGAATTTTCAAATGTTTTAATCTACGAGACACTACACAATAGTTATGGTCTTATTGCTAGATATTCCACAGGAGCTATAACATGTTCTTAAATCATGAATTGCTAAATGTCCCATAGGGAGTATAACAAGAATAATTATATATATTTCATTAAATGTCTCATAGGGAATATAACTAAATCCATTATCACTAGACGTCCCAAAGGGAATATAGTGCAGTTTACTAGACACTACACAATAGTTATGGTATTATTGCTAGACGTTCCACAGGAGCTATAACATGTTCTCATATTATAAAATGCTAAACGTCCCACAGAAAATATAGCGAAACTCATTTGCATATATCTCACTAAACATTCTATAGGAAATATAGTGAAGCATGCTAAACCTAGCATATGGCTTAAAAGTTGCTCAGCAATTTAAGCATTAGCATGTCAATTAGGATACAATAAAGTACTATAATTCTTTCTTTCAAAATTATGTGTTACTATTATTTTGTCATAATTTGTCAAGCAAACAACAACAAAGGGGGGCAATTGTAAGCACCCAATTTTGGGATGCAATTGTGCACACGTGCAATGAAAGCCTATATGATGAAAATTTAGTCAAAAATTGATGTGAAAAAAGCTTATATGATGAAAATTTAGTTAAAAATTGACCTTTAGTGTTAAGTTTCACTATTTCAAGGACTAAATTGTAATATTTTTTGGTTTAATTTTAAAAAAATTGAAGTTTGTAGGGTTTATTTAAAAGTAATGCCTATCGGCATTACATAATGTTGATCAACATTACACAATGCCAATCGGCATTACGTAATGCAATCGACATTACACATTGCCGGTCAACATTTTGTAATGCCAAAGTGCAAAAATGTCAGAAAAAATTATTATTTTCTCAATTTTTTTAGTTATGCTTGGTCCAATTTTTAATTTATTTTTAATAAATTAATTAATTTTGATATTTATCTGTCCAGTATGCATCTCTTATGCATATAATTTTTGAAATTAAAATTCTCATCCTGTTTATTTTAAAAGGAGGATCAGAGATGCCTCTCCTGTGATCACATAGTTGGTTAGCTAGGGTTAGAATAAGATATAAAAAAAAAGTTTGGCAGAAAAAAAGGGGAGGGGAGACTGCATAAAGAGAGAAAACCCTAATAGCTACTACAAAAAAAAGTTGATTGAAAAAATGCAGAGGGAAAAAAGAGAAGAGAAAAGAAGAAAAAGAGAAAAAAACCTTTTAAAAAAAATCTTCTTTTCAAGGTCCATAAATCAAGAAAACGTAGAGTTAATTTTCTTAAGACGATGAAATCTCATTCTGAAAGGCATTCAAACAACATATGCATAGCATACTTCTTCTACTCCTTTTTTTATTTTATTATTAATTCTTTCCTTTATATTATTTTATTATTTTTGTGTTTTTTTGTTTAATTTTCATTATGTTGCTTTTTTTTGTTCATTCATTCTAATCTTTTTTTTATTCTCTGTGTTTCTTGTTTCTATGATGATGAACACACGATTAAACCAAGGAAAACCCATAGAGAATCCATGAATGAAAACCAAGAATCAGGATCCCAATTTAATTCTTATGTATTTTTTTTGGTTCTATCTAATTTATTTTTTATTTTTTGAATCTGTTTAATTTGTTTTCTTAAGGGTTGTAATTTTAATTTTATTTTCTTTGTTATTTTTGGGTAGATTTTATAATAGCCCTGATAGTGGGAATAGTGAAACTCTTTAATTTTTTGCACTATTAAAATTAATTAGTAAATTAGGTTCATTTGATAAAACTCTAATAAAATCAATGGTGGTTTTTTATTAATTTAAATTGCATGTAATTAAAATTAGGTTAGAAATAACTGAATGTATGTTTTTGATTCATTATTTACTTTAATTTATTGTTTGGGCTTGTTTGCATGTTTTTATTCTCTTTAGGCCCCAAGCTCACGTTAGGTTCTAACCCATTTAATAAAATAGGCTTTTAATTGGATTTTTAGGTTTAATTAATTTTAGACTTACGCCCATTTTTTTAATTAAAATTAATTTATACTTAGCTCAACCCATTAAAGAATTTTCTTTTTAAAATAAATTGATTTAGGATAACTTAATATAAAATTAAGTAGAATTAAGCCCACTAATTTATTTCTATTTTGTTTCTTAAAATTAATAGATTTAAGCTCACTTTTTAGAATTAAAACAAATAGACTTAGGCTCATTAATTATCTTAAAATTTAGGACCATTTTTAGTTCATTTCACTTGTAAATAAAAATGTAGATTTAGCTAAACTTTAAAATAAAATTAACATAGTTTAGACCTAGGGACGATTCGCTTCGTATGCATTTTTTACATGCATTTTTATGACTAGTTTGCTTTAAGGCTAGATGGATGTTTAGTTAAGGTTTAATAAAATTGTGTGTAAATAGAGAATAAGATAGTAATTGTCATGACCCAAAGTAGGGGGCCATGACCGGCGCTAGGGAACGAGAATTTTTTCAAATCCGGAACCCGTAGAAAGCCTTTCAAAATAAAAGCATGCAATATAATAAAATAAATAAAACATTTGTGCAATGGAAGTTAAATCTCACAAGTAAAATAACAATCCATCAACTCATTTAATAATATAAATCCATCTCATATAATATAAATCCTTCAATACAAATACTCGATTCAAACTTTTGAAATTTAAATCTCATACATATATAATAAATATAGCTCATTGAAACAACTACTGCAGTGTCTAGAATACAAAATAAAACCCAAGTAAGTAGTTTACACAATAAGGTCGGGGCAGAAGAAATCCGGCGTAAAGGCCTGCTACTGAGGTCTGAGGACGAAGACTCTCCTGAAAAATGTCAACAGAGGGGAGTCATAACTCATTAAGTGAATTGTTATAATATATATATACATGCATAACTAAATGACAAATGCAAATATTCAATAGTATATATAATAAATATATATAAGGTAAATACACACAGATGCATCAAAAATCATTTTGTATATATAACACTAAAAAATATCCGTTTATGAAGGATCAAATAGAACCCTAAATGATTGCAACCTCAAATAGTGTTAGACAATACTCTAGCCATACAGGCTCACTTATTCCAAATAATTTCACTTATTCCAAATAATTTTACTTATTCCATTTGGACAGTAGACTAGCCCCGAGACACTAAGTCAACCGAGCTTCAGCAGTCTAACTGTCAGTGTGATTAGCCTCGAGACACTTGGTCAACCGAGCTCCCGCAATCACACTCGCAAATCACATTTCACATCAATCAAATCAATCCAATCAATATCCATAAATAGGTTAGTAATTTAACCTACAATCTATCATTGTACTGATACTCGCTCCTAGTGCACGTTCTATTGATATCCTTCATTTAAAATAAACCCATACATTCGTAAAATAAATGATGCATTATGTTAATTTAAATAGCAATAAAAACCATATATATACTAGAAATATACCAAAAATAAACCAAGTATATTTCGAGTATATATATGTCAAACAAATTCAGTTCAATTATAAAATAAACGAAAAATAAACCATATATATACTTAAAAACATTTTAGGTATAAATCAAGAATAATACATGCATTTAATTTAAAATATACCAAAAATATACTTAAGCATTTATTAAATTATTTATGCATATTTCATACAATTTAAACATACATTTCTAAAAACATGCATCCTAATACATGTTTATATAAAATAACAACTCACAGTTGTGCGCTCCACGAGATGGATTTGACAGTCCTGGTCCACTAGGCCTCGGTCCCGGTGCAACTAAACAAATAAAATATTAACACAAAATTAGAATAAATCTAACGTAAATTCTAGAGACTCGATATAGAATTCTATACATAAACAAAGAATAGGGATTTGACCGAATATCATGTTTTACAAGAATTCTACCAAAAATTCGATAGAACCTCCTATGTAAAATGGACATTTCTCTACTCAGAAAGTAGAGTCGGTCCTGCAAGAAAACACATTTCGAATACAAATATCCACATCACTCCTTGGTCGGATTCCTAAACTACAATTTCACCGACCGAGGTTCACAATTCACGAGACAAATACAAAATACATTAAAATTCAAAAAATACCAAAAATACCCTTTATATACCAAAATATAGAAATTTAGATATTTAAACACTAAAAATAATTATTTTATCGATTTTTACTTAAAAACCCTAATAATAATAAAATATTATTTAAAATCGATAATAACTCGATAAATTCACAAATATTAATGAAAATTCATTTTATAAATCTAAATTACATAATTAGCCCAAAAACATATTAAAATTCACTAAAAACTCATTTATTTACAAAAATAGTATATTATATTTAATTTGAAAATAAATCTTGAAAAATAGTTTTAATTAGTTAAAAATAGTAAATAATTTGTAAAAATCATTTTTATACCTCAAATAATTATTAAAACCAATTAAACTTAATATTCAACTAATATTACTACCAAATTACCAAAATACCCCTAATATATAAAAAATTACATAATATACAATAATTATTCAAAAATTCACTAAAAATCATATAATTACTCAAAAATTATTTTCTCAACATATAATTCAATAAAATCAATAATTATACTCAATTAACCAATTAATTTTAACAAAATACTCATTTAACCTTAATTTCCAAAATTCACATAAACTAAATAAAATTATATTAATTACTCAAAAATTACAAATTTAATTCTAAAATTAATTTCAACCTCTATAAACACTAAAAATCACAATTTCACAATTTATTTAATTAATTTACGAAAATTAGAAAATATTAATAAAATAATCAAAAATTCACAAAAATGAAAATAAATTCCAAGAGTTCCACAAAAATTCCAGGATGTCGATTGAGCTAAGAGAAGCAACTTTTGTGAAGGAATTAAGCTTGAATCACTAAGATCAAAGTTCAAAAAAATTAAGAAACTTAAATGGACGAAAATGAAATCAAGCTTAAATCCTTACCAAATCGAGTTTTCAAGCTAATGGAAGCTTGGAATTGGCTTCTATGGAGTTCTAGGAGCAAAACGGCATCGGAATCATCGAAAACGGTGGCTGGAAAGTGGTTGAAAGAGGTGATGATGGGTTTCAGGTTTTCGGCAGGAACACAGCCAAACGGCGCTGGAAATGGGTGGAAGAGGGTGGCAGAGCAGCTGGGGAAGGCGGCAGCACTCTGGGAGGCACACTGAATGGAAGGGAACGGGATTTGCAGCGGTGATGGGTGAGGGGAGGGTGTCGGGAACTTGAGGTAGGGGATAATGACAATTTTTGTAATTTTTGTTTGTTTATATATATATATATATATCTTTAAAACTTAATATTAAAATATAATAATATTATAATATAAAATAAACACACACCAAAAATAAATATATATACATATACATATACATAGACATATATAACACATATAATAATAAAAAGTATAACATATACATAATTTAAACATTAAACC
Organism: Mallotus nudiflorus; assembly: GCA_947683625.1. Lineage (NCBI taxonomy): Eukaryota > Viridiplantae > Streptophyta > Magnoliopsida > Malpighiales > Euphorbiaceae > Mallotus > Mallotus nudiflorus. The sequence goes on from CANTUR010001655.1 coordinate 65,582, forward strand.
CTCAATAATTATAATTATAAATATATATGTATGTATATTAATATGCAAAATATAATCATGCATGAAACCATGCAATTTAATAAAATGAACTAACGTAAATAATTAAATTATTATTTAAGTATTGTTTTCCCAAAAATATAGGTTTTGGGAATATTTTTCGTAAAAAACTTAGAATAATTTAAAAATAACATTAATTCTTAACAAAATAATTAGATAGTTAAATATATATATTAAAATTATTAATACTGCATATCCCGATACAGTATAAAAATATTAAAAACTCGGGTTATTATAGTAATTCATAAAGTAATTCTAAATGAACACAAGACTGAAAGAAGTTAGTATTCCTTTACCAGAATCTCCTGGTTGTGGTGTTAGCTTTCTTTTAGAGAATCGAGTACCACCAAAATGATTTGTCCTAGTTATTACCTTGGGTTGTGACTCCTCATCTCCATGCCTTATCTTTGTGATAATGGCTAGTGTGTTCTCTAGAGCGCTAAGCTCAAACAGTATCGCGGTTGCTAAAATCTTGGGCGCACTAAACCCCGTTGTCTACACCAGGCATGAACAAGCACCTCCAAGTGCACAACTGTGCAACCTGATAGGAAGAGAAAGGAAATAAAAAGGCACATGGCCATGTGCCCTAACACACATTACTGTGTACCTTGATGAATATGGCAGCCCCAATTTTTATTGCCTCATTCTTTGTCATATGCTCATGAAATGAGGACATTCACATTTTAAGTGTGGGGGAGAGATTAAAATTAAAATTTAAAATTTTGCTTGTTAATTTTTTATTTTATCTTATTTTTTATTTAATTTCCTTATTAATTAAGGATTCTAAGAGAGCTTAACTTCTTATTTAATATAAGAAACTTTGACTTGATAATTTTTATTTTTCCTTTTTTGTAAAAATTATAATTTATTTCTTTTCCTTTTTGTTTTAGGAATAGAATTATTTGTGTCTCATAACCCTTTTTCTTATTTAAACCCTATTATTCTTTTCTTTTGTTTTTGTTCTTGTTATTTTCTTTCTCTTTTATTGTTTTATATTTGTAGAGATATTAATATTGTTGTGATGGCTTGAGCAAAAACTCTATATCATGGAAAAAGGCTTAATAATGGCAAAGTAAGTCCAAAGACATAAGGAATAATTGTGAAGCTTTCTTTGCCTTTTTTTTTTCTAAAGAGGAAGGTAAGAGATTCTGCTTTTTAGTCAAAAGAAATTTTAGCAAGCCAAATTATTTTGATGATGAAATGCTTTTGAACATGGTGATTAAGGTAACCATAAATGTTTTTTATAAGAAATTAGGGTGGTCTAAATTGGTTACAGCCCAATATACTGTATTCTTTGAGCTTACAGTAGAATGTTACACTACATTTAAGATTCTAGATGCAAATCAAGAGGTCTTTTCATGTAGGTTCTTTAGAAAAGAATACCATTTTAACTATGAAATCATGTATGATATCTTTGGTTTTCCTGAAGGAGGTTTTTGTCAACCTCCATTGGATTATAATATGAATAATTTTTGGAATGAAATCACTAGAGGTGATAGAGTTTGTAAAGGTTAAGTAATGACTATTAGGTTGATTAAAGATTACTCATATTTAATTCTGCATAAGTTCATGTCACGCATAATTTTTTTGTAGGAAGGATAGCACTAAGGTTTCTCTTGATGAATTATTTGTGTTGTGGTGCTTGAAGACTAACACAAAAGTATGTAGTACATACTTGGCTTTGTGTTTTATATGGCGTATTATGTAGGCTAGGAAAGCAGTGGTATCATTAGGGCATATTGTCGCTGCTTTAGCATTGTACTTTGCTCTTATGAATTTGCTAAACATTAATTAGAGCCAATGGAATATGAATCTTTTGATGAAGACTATATTATTAGAGTTGAAATCATCATAGAATTTAATGAGCTTTATGATGTCACTTCAAAGAGATGTTACTTGGTGCGTTAAATGGCAATGCAACATGGTGAAGTTTCTTTGCCTCCTAGCACTATAGAGGAAGAAGCTAATGGAAGTGAAAGCTAAACAAAGAAGAGAGGGAACATTGAAGGATGGAGTGAAGGAATCATGGAGAAGATCAAGGAGCTTATGGACATCTCTGACAATAGGATTGGCAATATCATAATGGACTTGTCTCTTATGATGAAGAAATTTAAGAAGTGTTATGAAGTGAGGGCTGAAAAGTTACAAGCTCAGATAGATGAAATCTTTTGCATACTTCCTTAAAGTAAAAGGTTTAAAATGATTAATAAGGCACCAAAAGATGTCATTATTGTCCCATTCACTTCCCTACCAAGGGCATCAAAATGAGGGAAGTACACTGTTCTTTAGTTTAGTTTAGCTTAGTTTTATTTTCTTTTCATTTTTGTGTATTTATTTTTTTAGTGTCATGGATGTTTAGTTTAATTATTTTTTTTTCATACATCACTCTAACACTTGAATTGTTGCAACCTATTTACAGATAGAGTCTTATTAATTAAGTTTAGTTTTCTTGAAGAAATATTTTAATCTTCCTTTAATGATTTGTTTGGACTTTTAAAATTAGGAGAGTAATTTGTAGTTAAGAATTTTTATATTTTAATGAACTTAATGTTTACTTTTCTATTGAATAAATAAATTTAGGTGTTTAGTGCTTGAGAAAAATGTTTATACGTAGGAATTTGAATCTAACTTTAAAGTGGCTGAATTCTCATGTATTTTCTTTTTTAAAAAATGAGATGGAGCATAAAATGCACTCGTTAGGAGCTAAATTTGAAAAGAATATTTTGAAATGCTCCTTTTAATCTAATGGTTTTTTTAGAGTAAGAGTATCCAAAGAAACCTTTTTAAAAGTATCCACACTCAGTAGTGCAGGCAAGGTTAGGGATACTGAGATTGGGAAGACTTTGATTGAAGAAAATTTTTTAAAACCTTATATATGTTGAATTTTTAACTTCCTAATTGTTAGAATAATTTATACTTACTTCCATTTTTCTTGAGTGTTAATTATTTGCTTTCATGATTTCAATAGAAAAGTATGCTCTTCACACGGTAATAATGCATTCTTGACCTCGGATTACTGCTTTAATTTTGAGTTTTTAAGCTTTTTATTAAAGGAAGATTGAGGTAGTTAGTCAAGTTAAAGCTAGTTAATGAGCATGATTCTTTAGATGAATAGGTGTTTTCAAGTTTTACTTGAGGACAAGCAAGCATTCAAGTGTGGGGGAATTTGATAAGTGTGAAAAATGTATTATTTTTAGCACTCAATGTATTAGGATTAGAATTCATTTAGATGCATTTGTAATGTTTTATTGAGTTTTTCTTTAGATTAAGTGTATGTGTTGCATGACTTAAGTTTGTGTTCATTTTAAGTATTTTGGTTTACTTTTAGTTATTTTTGTGCATGTAGGTGTTCAAAGAGTAGTGATGGAATGATGCATAAGACTTCTAAAGGGTGTGGAGGTTTTTCAATATTTGCATGATCAAGTGTTAATCCATTCATATTTTGACTTGAATAAACATTTTTGGATCACTAATGTTCTTAATTTAAATGTGATTATAAGCATAAGTACAATATTACTCTCAATGAAAGCCAAGTCAATTAACTGAATTTTGGAACATATTTAAAGACATTTGAAACACATTTGAAGCCTTTAAAGGGTCCTAACCATTTTCCCTTAAGCATGGAAAAAGCACCAAGTGCAAAGGAGTGCATTCAGAGGCTAATCGGATAAGTTTTATAAGGTCAACCTATGCTCACAATCCAACCTATGCTCATGACCCATATCTAACCATGAACAAAGTGACTGACATGGTCATGGTCTATGCTCATGACCATGACCAGACTATAAGCATGACCTGACCATAAATGTCCATAAGAAAAATGGATGATATGCTCACAGTTTATGCTCACGACCATGACCAAACCATGAGCATCACTAATGGTCACTTTTGTAAGTAACAGTCATATTTTTCAAACACTCACGACCCTAAGCCTACATTCATGACCATGAGCATCAAAAATCTGGCAAAAGTTAAATTTTCATTTATTGAAGGAAAAAGATGTTAGAAACATAATCAATGGCTCCAATAGCCATATTTTTAAAGCTATATATATATATGTGTGTGTATGTGTTTGCGCGCGCTCTAGAGTTATAATAATAAGAATATATACATTACATTACTCTTTGATTATAAAAAAACTCTCTAAGCATTCATTAAGCTTCATTTTTCTTTCTATCAATATTCATTGTATTGATTAACTCTTATGAGAGTTGGTTGTGTGTTAGAAATAGAATTTCTAATTCATCTAAGTTTTAGGATAGATTAGAAGGGGAGTGAGATTTATTTCTAAAGGAATTAGTTTAAGTGTTTAGCTATTAAAACACTTGGAAATTTTTTTAAGAGTGCGCTTAGAAACTTTTGATTGTAAAGTTGAAGAGTAAGCCTTAACCTCTTATGTAATCTCAATCTTATGAATAAGATTGTGTGAGATTGAAAATCCTAAATTGGGGTTAAGTTAGTTTAAGACATAGGATTGTTCAGAATTCAAACTCTTTAAATCATTGTGTTCATTGTTCTTCCTACTCTATTCTCTTTTAATTCTTACTCAATTCCTTAAAATCATTTTTATTTTTTTAAATCCTTATTAATATTATTCCCCCCTCCTCTAAGGAACTTTCAATTGGTATCAGATCTTGAATTCTAGGAACTTCATTACTAGAATATAAGATCATGGGGAGTGAATCATAAAATATTTCTTTACTTAGACCCTTTTTTGATGGTAGTGACTATACTCATTGGAAGTTCGAAATGGAGCTATACCTTAATTATGATTCCATCAAACTTTGGTATATTTTCCTAAAAGGTTAGGAACCACCTACAACTACCATTGATGGTGTGGTAACTACTCTTAAAAGAAGCCAATGGAATAATGAACAAAAGAAGGAAAATTATAAAAATAAAAGAGTTATGATTACTCTAGTCTCTTCCATGATAAGAGAAGAAAAAGGAAAACTTCAACATTGCATGTTGGCTAAGGAAATATGGGAGACCTTGGAAAATCATTATGAAGGCAACATGCAAGTTAGAAGCAAGAAAGTTCAACTTCACATGTATGAATATGAACTCTTCAAGATGAAGCCTTAAGAATCAATCACAGAGTTGATAAACCATCTTAATGCTCTCCTCACAACCCTTAAGAAACTTGGAAAACATTTCTCTAAGGAAGAGTTGAACAACAAGATTCTAAGAATCCTATCTAATAAGGAATGGGAATCTCGAGTCACTTCAATTAAGGAAGTTTAAGACCTCTGTTAACCTTAGCAAGTTATCAATCTTGATTTTGATCTTAACAAACTTAATTTTTAGCAATTAATGTGTTTGCTTAAGTGTGTATAAGTTAGGAATAATTTGAAAGTCAAAATAATGATGAACTATTAAAGAAAAATCATCTCAAAAGGGCATCACTAGCATTATCTCGATCGATCGGACTCAACATAGGGACTAAATTTCACAAAAAGTGCAAATCCTATCATGGTCCTGACTGAGACCAAGGTAGTCTCAACTAGGACTAAGGTAGACCAATTTCTATAAAAACTTAAAATTTTAACGAAACTGATTTTGATCTAATGTCCTGATTGGGACAAGGTAGTCTCGATTAGGACAAGGATATCCCGACTGAAACCAATGTAAAAATTCAAATATAATGGCCATTCAATATTTGTCCTGACCAAAACTGATGATATTTTGATCAAGACTTTACAAATTGCAGCTCAAAATTCCAAATTACATTCAAATGGACTTTAATTTTGTTAGGAATGAAATTATTGCTTCCAACAACTGTAATTGAGTTGCTTCCAACAGCTATAATTGAGTTTCTTAAGTATAAATATAATCTCTGAAGATTATTTTGGGGTTAAGAAAATTGTTTGTTCATTATATACTTTTAAGCATTCAATTAAGCTCTTAAAAACTCTTTCAAAATTGATTTTATTGTTGTATACTCTTGTGAGAGGTTATGAGTGTTAGAATAGATATTCTTATTCTTATATTTTTTGGGGTTAAGGAAATGGGAAGTGAGATTCTATTCTAAAGGAATTACTTTAAGTGTTTAGCCATTAAAACACTTGGGAATTCAATTTTAGTGTAAGCTTTGAAAACACATGTGAATTGGTTTTTGAGTGAGCCTTGAAAACTTAAATTATAAGGTTTGAGTTGAGCCTAAAAGCTTAAGTTGTAAAAATCAATCTAGGGAAATAGATTATAGTGATTTAAAATCCTAACTTGGGGATAAATTAAGTGGAGAGGTAGGATTGTTGAGAATCCGAACTCCTTAAATTCTTATGTTCATTATTCTTCCTTCTCAATATTCTTTTTAATTCTTATTCAAATCGTTTTAATTTCTTATTATTCTTCAATAGTCCTATTCACCACCCCTCTAGGACTCTTTCAATTGGTATTAAAGATTGGATTCTAAGAACTTAATTACTTAAATATAAGATTTTAGGGAATGAATCTCAAAATATGTCTTCACTTGGACTATTCTTTAATGGTAGTGATTATCCTCATTGGAAGTTGAAAATGGAACTATATCTAGATTATGATTCCATTAGACTTTAGGAAGTTATTTTTAAGGGTTGGCAACCACTAAAAATTATCATTGATTGTGTATAAACTACTCTTTCAAGAAGTGATTGGAGTAGTTATTAAAAAGAAGAAAACTACAAAACAAGAAAGCTATGATCACTCTACTTTCTTCCATGACAAGAGAAAAAGGAAGCAAGCTTCAACATTGCATTTCAACCAAGGAAATATGGGAGACTTTGGAGAACCATTATAAAGGCAATGTACAAATAAGAATAAAAAAGGTTCAACTTCATATATATGAATATGTACTCTTTAAAATAAAGTTTTAAGAATTAATCATGAAGATGACGAACCATCTCAATGCTCTTTTCACAACCTTTAAGAAACTTAGAAAATATTTCTCCAATGAAGAGATGAGCGATAAGATTCTAAAAATCCTACTTAAGAAGGATTGAGAATCTTGAGTCACTTCAATTAAGGAAGCTCAAAACCTTTCTACCCTTTAAATTGATGTGCTTATTGGTAAGCTCTTAACACATGAGCTCATAATTAAGCAAAAAGGTGAAGAGCAAGAAGAGAAGGAAGAAAAGAGAAAAGCATAGCATTGAAGGTCTCATAAGATTAAAGTAAAGATGAAAATATTAAAGATTCTAGTGATAAAGATGATTATTGTCATCCTCACTAGGAACTTCAAGAAGTTTTTAAGAAAGAAAAATTTCTTAAGAATAAGGAACTTCAATAAGAAGTTCAAAGGAGATGGTAAAAAGAGAACTAAAGAAGTTACTTGTTATGAATGCAAGAAATTAGGACACATTTGAAGTGAGTGCCTAAAACTCAAATTCAAGAACAAAGGAGCAAAGGATAGGAAGAAGGCCTTCCAATATACTTAGGATGACTCTTCCAAATCCAAAGAGGAAGAGAAACAACAAGAAGTGGTTAATCTTTGCTTCATGACTCTTGAAGATGAAAAAGAGGTACCATTTACTTTTAACTCTTCTTATGATGAATATTGTGCTTATGATGAATATGATGATGATGATGATGATGATGATGATGTTGAGAGCTCTATTATGAGTAAACTCTTGCTTATGTGCAAAAGATTACTTTCTAAAAAGAAGTATTATAAGCATGAGTTGAATAGCTTAACCAAGGAACTTGAGAAGTTAAAAATTGAATTTTCTAATATTGTTAAATCAAATGATAAAAATGCTAGTGATTTAAAATCTTTTAATTCCTTAGAAGTAGAAGAGTAACTTAAGAAAGCAAGTGATAAAAATTATAAGCTTTTTAATGAGGTAGTTGAGCTAAAAAATTCCATATCCAATTTCTAAAAAGGAAAAGTGAGTTTAGATAACTTACTTAGTTGTTAAAAATTTTATGGAAATACTCATGGAATTGGATATGCTAATGAATGCCCTTATTTTTATCATCATCACATATTAAATTTGTTAAAGCATCATGCAATTCCATTCCCTCTACTTTAAAACTGATTGAGACTCAAGCTTTCAAAGCTAATAAGTCTCATGTGACAAATATTAAAGGAAAGTCTCATAACACTCAATCTTATATGACACAAAGAGGTAAGTTACTACCTCAACATACTTCTATGTATACTAGATACAACTCTTATAAGCATGTTGCATAATAAAATGCACCTAAATATGTTGCACAAACCTATCAAAATACATTTTGTCGTTGCTAATGTATGTCTCATACTTAAAATAAAAGGAGACACATACCACCATAACACGAAAAGCATGTTTCATATATTAGGAAAGCATATCATCCTAGGAGAAACAAATTTGAAAATATTGTATATTCATATTGCATGATCAAAGGACATACCAACAATGTGTGCTTCAATAGAAGACTAGAGATAAATTTACTTCCTTTGGATTATCTTGAGACTAACCAACCTATATCGTGAAAGGTTTAGATTTAAAAGAACACTTAAATTATTTTGTGTAGGTGTGCTTGAAATCCACAAGAACAAAAAGCAAGTGGTATCTTGATAGTGGATGTTCAAGGCACATGATAGGAGATAAGGAGTAATTCAACAAACTTGATGCAAAGGATAGAGGACATGTTACATTCAGAGACAATGCTAAAGGAAAGATAATAGGCATCAGAGAAATAGGTTATCCTCAATCCTTATCTATACATTATGTGTTGCTTGTTGATGGTCTTAAGCATAATTTGCTTAGTATAAGTCAATTATATGATATGAGAAATAAAGTGACTTTCTATTTTAGAAATTGCTTTATTAGTAGTCTTGATAGAGACAAATCAATCTTTAGTGGTGAAAGAGTAGATAATGTCTATATTATTGACTTGAACAAAGTTTATAGCAAAGACATAAAATGCTTAAAGTTAATTTCCCATGATACATGGAAATGGCATAGAAGGTTAGGACATGCATATTTTGAGCTTTTGAATGATCTTTGTATACACGAACTTGTAATTAGTTTGCTTAAGCTTGAATTCACTAAGGATAAACCTTCTGATGCTTGTTAAAAGGGAAAACAATCCAAGTCCTTATTTAAGCTTAAAAATGTAGTGTCTACTTCTAGACCACTTAAACTTATACATATGGATTTATTTGGACCAAGTAGAGTTACTAGTCTTGATGGAATACACCATGCATATATATTTGTTGATGATTACTCTAGATTTACTTCAGTGTGTTTTCTTGCTTATAAGAATGATGCCTTTATAGCTTTTGAAAATTTTACTAAAAAAGTTTAAAAAGAAAAAGGATTTTGTATTTCATCCATTAGAAGCGATCATGGAACCGAATTTGAAAATGAATTCTTCAAAAACTTTTGTAATGAAAATGGTATTTCACATACATTTTCATCTCCTAGAACTACTTAACAAATGAGGTTATTAAAAGGAAAAATAGAACTCTTATGGAAATGGCCAGAACAATGCTTCATGAGTATAATTTACCTCTATACTTTTAAGTGAAAGCCGTTAACACATATTGTTATATTTCAAATTGAGTTTTCAAAAGACCAATTTTAAATAAAGCCTTTTATGAGCTATGGAATAATAGAAAACCTAAAATCTCATATCTAAGAGTATTTAGATGGCAGTGATTTAGATTGAATACCAAGGATAATCTTAGAAAAATTGACTCTAAATCCGATGAAGGAAATTTCTTAGGCTATTCGACTTTTAGTAAAGCATATAAAGTATTTAATAAAAGAACTCTAATAGTTAAAGAATCAGTGCATGTTATTTTTAATGGATTAAACTCACTTGATGTTTTTAGTATTAATGATTTTGTAGGTGCAAATGAGATTGTGGATATACAAGAAGAAAATACTAGTAAGCCTTTGGATCTTAAAGGTCCAAGTAAGGAGGACAATGAAGATATATCTCAACATACCTGAAAGGATAAACTTCCAAAGGATTAACAATTTAAGAAAGCTCATCCTCAAGACCTCATTATAGGTGACACTATAAAAGGGGTAACTACTAGATCTAAATTAAAGTCTATTATTAATTTAGCCTTTATTTCTCAAATTGATCTAAAAAAAAATAATGATGCATTAAGCTCAAATTGATAAGGGCACGACCTAGGACAGGGTAGTATCGATCGGGACAAGAATATCCCAATTGGGACCAATGCAAAAATTTAAATACAATGGCCAGTAATAGCTATTCAATGTTTTTCTCAACTGGAATGATGATATCCCGACCGAGACCTGACAAATTGCAGTTCAAAAATCCAAATTACATTCAAATGGACTTTGATTTTATTGGGAATGAAATTATAGCTTCCTACAGCTACAATCAAATTGTTCAAGTACAAATATAAACTCCGAATATTATTTTGAAGTTAAGAAAGTTGTTTATTCATTATATACTTTTAAGCATTCAATTAAGCTCTCAAAAACTCTTTTGAAATTCATTTTATTGTTGTATACTCTTGTGAGAGTTGGTGAGTGTTAGAATATAAATTCTTATTCTTCTATTTTCTAGGGTTGAGGAAATAGGAAGTGAGATTCTATTCTAAAGGAATTAGTTTAGTGTTTAGCCATTAAAACACTTGGGAATTCAGTTTTGGCATGAGCCTTGAAAACGCTTGTGAATTGGTTTTTGAGTGAGCCTTGAAAGCTCAAGTTTTTAATCCTAAAAAATCAAGTTATAAACATCAATCTAGGGAAATAGATTATAGTGATTCAATATCCTAACTTGGTGATAAGTTAGTTAGAGATGTAAGATTGTTAAGAATCTAAACTCCTTAAATTCTCGTGTTTATTATTCTTCTTTCTTAACATTCTTTTTAATTCTTATTTAAATTGATTTAATTTCTTATTATTATTCGATAGTCTTATTCACCCCCAAGACTCTTTCAACCTCTCTACCCTTTCAATTGATGTACTTATTGGAAAGCTCTTAACATATGAGCTTATAATTAAGCAAAGAGGTGAAGAGCAAGAAAAAAGGAAGAATAGAAAAAGCGCATAGCACTAAAAGCTCTTTAAAAAGATAGTGAAGATGAATGCATTAAAGATTCTAGTGATGAAGATGATAATATTTCCAGGCTCACTAGAAATTTCAAAAAGTTCTTGAAAAAGAAAAATTTCTCAAGAACAAGTGACTTCAACAAGAAGTATGAAGGTGAAGGAAAGAAGGAAACCAAAGAGGTTACTTGCTATGAATACAAGAAACTGAGACACTTTAAAAGTGAGTGCCTTAACTCAAATTCAAGAACAAGGGAGCAAAGGATAAAAAGAAGGCCTTCAAAGCTACTTGGGATGATCCCTCCAAATCCAAAGAGGAAGAGGAATAACAAGATGTGGCCAACCATTACTTCATGACTCTTGAAGATGAAAAAGAGGTGTGCTTGAAATTTACAAGAAAAGAAAGCATGTGGTATCTTGATAGTAGATGTTCAAGGCATATAGTGGGAGACAAGGAGCAATTCAACAAGCTTGATGTTAAGGGTGGAGGACAAGTCATATTTAGAGATAATGCCAAAGGGGAAATTATAGGCATTGAAGAAATCAATAATCCTCAATCCTTATCCATACATCATGTATTACTTGTTGATGGTTTTAAACATAATTTGCTAAGTATAAGTCAACTATGTGACATGAGAAATAAACTGACTTTCTATCCTATAAATTACTTTATTAGTAGTCTTAATAAAGACAAAGTAATTTTTAATAGTGAAAGAGTAGACAATGTTTATGTTATTGATATGAACAAGATTAATAACAAAGACATCAAATGTTCAATGTCTATTTTCCATGACACTTGGACATGGCATAGAAGGTTAAGACATGTAAATTTTGAGCTTTTGAATGATTTTTATAAATATGAGCTTGTGATTGGTTTACCTAAGCTTGTAAGGATAAACCTTATAATGCTTGTCAAAAGGGAAAAAAATCCAAGTCCTCATTTAAGCTAAAAAATGTGGTGTCCACTTTTAGACCACTTAAACTTATACATATGAATTTATTTGGATCAACTAGAGTTGCTAGTCTTGGTGGAATGCACTATGTGTATGTTCTAGTTAACGATTACTCCAGATACACTTGGGTGTGTTTTCTTACTTATAAGAATGATGCCTTTAATGCTTTTGAAAGTTTTTCAAAAAGAAAAAGTTTTTGCATTTTAACTATTAGAAGTGATTAAGGAATCAAATTTGAAAATGAACTCTTCAAAACCTTTATAATGAAAATGTTATTTCATATACTTTCTCTTCTCTTAGAACACCTCAACAAAATGGGGTTATTAAAGGGAAAAATAGAACTCTAGTGGAAATGACTAGAAAAATGCTTCATGAGTATAACTTGCCTTTATACTTCTGGGCAAAAGCCATTAACACCTCTTGCTATATAGCAAATAAAGTATTTAAAAGACCAATTTTGAACAAAACTTCCTATGAGCTTTGGAACAATAGAAAACCAAAGATCTCATATCTTAAAGTATTTGGTTATAAGTGCTTCATTTAAACACTAAGGATAATCTTAGGACTTTTAACTCCAAAGTCGATGAAGGAATTTGCCTAGGCTATACCACCACTAGCAAATCATATAGAGCATTTAACAAAAGAACTCTAGTGGTTGAAGAGTCAATGCATATTTTATTTGATGAATTTAACCCACTCTATCCTAGAAAGGATATTTATAGTGTTGATGATGTTAAAAATTAGTTCTTGGACATAAACCTTCAAAAAAAAAAAAAAACAAGCTCTTGGAACTTGAAGCTCCAATTCAGGAAGAAGTCCCTTAACTCACATTGAAGGAGGAACTTCCCAAAGATTGGCAATTCAAAAAAGCACATCCTCAAGACCTCATCATTGGTGACACTACAAAGGGGATAACTATTATATCTCAACTCAAATCCATTATTAATTTAGCCTTTATATCTCAAATTAAGCCAAAAATGTTAATGATGCTTTGAGTGATGAATTTTGGCTCCTTGCCATGCAAGAAGGGTTAAATCAATTTAAGAGAAACAAGGTTTGGATCTTTCATTCCTAGACCTAAACATCATTCTATTATAAGGACCAAATGGGTGGTCAGAAATAAAATAAATGAATAAGGTGTCATAACTATGAACAAAGCTAAACTATTAGCTAAAGGTTATAATAAAAAAGAAGGCATTGATTATGATGAAACCTTTACTCCTGTTACAAGGTTAAAATCTATTAGAATGGTACTTGCATTTGCATCTTACATGGACTTTAAACTCTTTCAAATGGATGTCAAAAGTGCATTTTTAAATGGTTTCATTGAAGACAAAGTCTATGTTGAACAACCTCCAGGTTTTGAAAATTTTGAGTTTCCTAATCATATATTTAAGCTTTCAAAAGCATTGTATGGATTGAAGCAAGCTCCTAGAGCTTGGTATAAAAGGTTGAGTAATTTTTTGTTAGAGAAATGTTTCTCTAAAGGAAAAGTTGACACAACTCTATTCATAAAGAAATCCAAGCATGATTTACTTATTGTACAAATATATATTGATGATATTATTTTTGGTGCTACTAACCATTGCTTATGTGAGAAATTTTCTAAGTTGATTCAAGGAGAATTTAAGATGAGCATGATGGGTGAGCTCTTATTCTTCCTTGGACTTTAAATTAAGCAATGTAAGGATGGGATTTTCATCAACCAAACCAAGTACATAAGGACATTCTCAAGAAGTTTGGGATGGAAGTAGCTAAAGCAAGCACAACTCCTATGAGCACTGCCACTAAACTAACCAAAGATGAGAATGGCAAATCGATTGATGAAAAGTGATATAGAGGTATGATTGGATCCCTTCTTTATTTAACTACTAGTAGACTCAATATTATGTTTGCTACTTCCTTATGTGGTAGATTTCAATCAAGTCCTAGAGAGTCTTATTTGAATGCTATCAAAAGAATTTTCAAATATCTTTGTGGGACAATGCATTTAGGACTTTGGTATCCTAAGAGTTCTTCCTTTAACTTAATTAGTTATTCAGATGTAAATATTGTCAGTAGTTTACTAGATAGAAAAAGCACTTTAAGAACTTATCAAATTTTAGGTAATTGCTTAGTTTCTTGGTTTAGCAAGAAATAAGTTTTGGTTGCCTTGTCCAACACTAAAGTAGAATATATGGCAGCTAGTTATTGTTGCTCACAAGGGTTGTGGTAAAAATAATAACTTAAGGACTATGACATTAAACTTGATCGCATTCCTATTAAATGTGAAAATACAAATCCTATAAACCTTAGCAAAAATCCCATTCAACATTCCAGAACTAGGCATATAGACATTAGACATCATTTCTTGTGTGATCATGTTCAAATTGGTGATATCTCACTTGAATTTATTGATACAAATAATAAACTTGTAGATATCTTCACCAAACCTTTTAATGAAAAGAGATTGAATTTCAGTAAGCATGAACTTGGCATGATTGATGGTTCCGGTGTCTTGATTTTATGCCTAATTGATGGTTGGACTATTTTTATGTGAAATCATATTGTATTTATTGATTACTTTGATTATTAAATGTTTTGATTTTGATATTAACATTTTTTTAATTGTCATGCATTTATATTTGTCTAAATATGCTTTTTTTATATGTTTTTATTAATTTTGTCGTAATTTTATGTTCGGTTTATTTTCTGGATATAAGCCATGAGCTATTAGTTTTATGTCTTGTTATAATTCTCTTTAGTTTAAAATTGGTATTTTAATATCATTATAACTCTATCCTTTTCATTATTGCTTTTTTATTTTCTTTTATAATTTCCTTTTTCATTTTGACAAAGGGAGAGAAATAATTGAATTTTCATGAGTGTTTAGTTAATTTCTTTTAAGGGAGAGGCTTTTAAATTTTTTTTCTTAAGATGTGTTTATGTTCGTGATATAACTGTGTGATAATGTGTCCTTAATATCAATTGTTTGAATTTATTCTATATAATTTTATTTATGCATACATAGAAACATTGTAAGTGTGGCTAATTTTTTTCATAATTTAATAATCATACTTTCATGATTTTATACTTCTAATAAAAGGCCTTATTTTCTTGCTTTGTTTATGTATGACATAGATTTTATAAATAATTAGTGTATTTTTGTTTTCATTATTTTGGTTCATGACCTTTTATTTCCTCTAGAATTTTTGGTTCCTTTAGGTTCATTTCCTTTTATATCTCTCTCTTTTCTTTTTATCTTTGACAAAGGGGGAGAAAAAGTTATGTTTATGATATGCTAAGTGCTACATGATCATATATATTAGCTAGCTAAGCTCTGTATGATCATGTGACAATTAATTTTGTTAAGTGCTATGTTTACTATTTTTGTGATGCATTTTAGTAGCACTACATACATATATGTTTGAAATTATTTCCTTCATATTGCCTAACGTTTGTTTTAAAAAATGATCATATTATCATATTTTTATGTTTTTAACATATTTTTTATGTTAGGTCATGTTTCTTTCCTCATATTAAATTTTATGTTGTTTTTGTTTTTAACAAAAAGGGAATAAATTATTAAATTTATATTTCTTATCATGTCAAAAAAAAAGGAGAAATGAAGAAATATATTTGTTAAAATAGATAAATATTTTTTTTATTTCAATTGGTATCTTTTCAAAAATTATCTCCTTTGTTATTTTTTTTTTCCTATTTTTACTCATTCTTTTTACCAATCAAGCATATATTGAGGGGGAGTATATTAAAAATCCTTAAAACCCTTATTATATGTTGAGGGGGAGACACTGAGTAAAGTTACACACACTTGCAGTTATGATTTATTCTTTATCATTCAAAATTGTTTGTCAAAGTCAAAAAGGGGAAAATTATTGAACATTTGTATGATCAAGTGTTAATCCATTCTTATTTTGAATTTAACAAACATTTTTGGATCACTAATGTTCTTTATTTAAGTGTGATTATAAGCATAGGTACAATATTACTCTCAATGAAAGTGAAGTCAATTGACCAACCTTTTGAACATATTTGAAACACATTTGAAGCCTTTAAAGAATTCTAAACATATTCCTTTAAGCTTGGAAAAAGAGCCAAGTGCAAAGGAGTGCATTTGGAGGATAATTAGACAAGTTTTTATAAGGTTAGCCTATGCTCACGGTCCAGACTATGTTCATAGTCTATGCTCATGACCTATATCTGACTATAAGCATCCACGAGCAAAGTGGTTGACACGCTCATAGTCTATGGTCACGACTATGACCAGACCACAAACGTGACTTGACCATGAACGTTTATCAGAAAAATGGCTGATATGCTCACAGTCTATGCTCACAACCATAACCAGACCATAAGTATTACCAATGGTCACTTTTACAAGTAACAGTCATATTTTTCAAACGCTTATGACCTTAAGCCTATGCTCATGACTATGAGCATCAGAAATCCTACAAAAGTCAAATTTTTGTTTATTGAAGGAAAGAAACGTTAAAGACATAATCAATGGCTCCAACAACCATATTTTTAAACCTTAATCTATATATATGTGTACTAGAGTTGTGATAATAAGAACATATACATTACATTAATCTTTGATTATCAAAACACTCTCTAAGCATTCATTAAGCTTTATTTTTCTTTCTATTAATATTCATTATATTAATTAACTCTTGTGAGATTTGGTTATGTGTTAGAAATAGAATTTTTACTTTATCTAAGTCTTAGGATAGATTAGAAGAGAGCCAGATTTATTTCTAAAGGAATTAGTTTTAAGTGTTTAGCCATTAAAACACTTGGGACTTGGTTTAAGAGTAAGCGTAAAAACTCTTAATTGTAAGGTTGAAGAGTGAGCCTTTAACTTTTATGTAATCTCAATCTTATGAATAAGATTGTGTGAGATTGGAAATCTTAACTTGGGAATAAGTTAGGTGGAGATGTAGGATTTTTGAGAATCTAAACTCCTTAAATCATTATGTTCATTGTTCTTCCTACTCTATTCTTTTTTAATTCTTGCTCAATATCTTAAAGTCATTTCTATTTTTATAAAATCCTTATTAGCCTTATTCAACCCCCTCTAAGGAACTTTTAGAGGTGTCTAAGGAGTATTTAAGGCAATTTCTAGCAAATTTAAGGCTTAGAGAAGTCACATGACCGTGTGTATAATTGCATATGGCCATGCCTGATTGGAGATTGGATGCACAACCATGCGCACCCACGTGCATGGCCATGCTTGATTTAAGAAATTATATAAAGGCTGGCACATGGATGGTCAAGTGCCCTGTTGATAGCATTTGAAATTTTAAAATTTGAATTTCAAATGCTAATTTTAAGGATTTAATGGCAATTTTAAAAGGAAACAAATCAAGAGGCTAAAGGCTAGGGTTTTATGTGTGTAGCCACTAAAAACAAACATTCTACATTATTCTACAGTTCTTAGCTTTTCTTTTTATCATTTTTTATATCAAAGACTACTTCTTGTTCATGTTGGTTCGAGATTAAGAAATAAGGATTGAAGAACAATAGGCCTTACATTTTAACTGATTGAGTGGAGAAGGGGGTTTTTCTAAATGTTTGTTATTGTTCATGTCTATTTTGATAAATGATGATGTTTATTTTCTTCCATCTTTCTTTTTTATCTATTATTATCAATATGAGTAGCTAAGTTCTTTGTTAGGGTTTTTATTTCAATTTAACCATGTAAATTTTATAATTAAATATAAGCTATTAATCTTGATTCTTTGGTTGTTGTTGAACTTAATATCATCATAGGATTGATCACCCTTTGATTGGATTCACACAATGAAACTTGGTTGAGAGATAGGTTGTATTGGAAATCAAATTAGTTGAGGGACATTATAGATAGTGGGGTTTAGCGCACATCCAAGATTTTAACAACCGCGACACTGTTTAGGCTCAGGGCCTTAGAGAACACATTAACCACTGTCACAAAGACATGGCGTGGAGATGAGGAGTCGCCACCCAGGGTAATAACTAGGACAAATTGAAAAGGTGGTACTCGATTCCCTAAAAGAAAGCTAGCACCACAACCAGGAGATTCTAGATACGGAATACTAACTTCTCTTAGTCTCATGTTCATTTAGAATAATTTTATAAATGATTATTTCATCCTTTAATTACATGCAATTTTATTAAACCCTAATTAACATCCATCTAACCCAAAAGGCAACAAGTCAATAAAATTATGAGTAAAAATGCATCAAAAAGGCAATGTCCCTATGTCTAAACTATGTTAATTTTATTTTATAAGTTAGCTAAATCTACATATTTTATTTACAAGTGTAATGGACTTAAAGGTGGGCCTACATTTTTATTAATTAGTGAGTCTAGATCTATTTATTTTAGTCTGTCTAAGATATGGGCTTAAGTCTATTCAATTTTAAAGGAAAATTAAATTAGTGGGCCTAAGTCTAACTTGGTTTTATTTTAAATTAAATATAGGCCTATAGGCCTAGGTCTATATATTTCTTAAAAGAAATGAATTTAACTGAGCTAAATCTAAACAAGTTTTAATTAACTAAGTGGGCCTAAAATCTAATTAACCTAATGGGCGTAAGTTGATTTTAATCATTTAAAGCCCTAAACCATTTTTAAGCTTATTTATTAAGTGAGTTAGACCTAAACGTGGGCTTGGGGCCCAAAAGGATAAAAAAAATAAAAAAAAGCCCAAAATAAATCAAGCACAAAAAATGGATCAAACAAACATTATAGTGATTTTCTAGAAACCCTAAATTAATTACATGCAAACCCTAATTTTAGCTACTGCCACCATTAATTTTAATTAATTTTACCCAATTGAACCTAATTACTAATTGATTTTAAACGCAGAAAATTAAATCTTTTACTATTCCTACTACTGGGGCTATTACAAACTACGTACAAAATTTAAACAATTATACATCCATGAATTAAAATAACTACACAGAACATATAAATGCAAAATAAAGATTAAAATCCTAAGAACTATTAAAAAAGAGTACAGGTTCATCCATGACATTCCATGGATCTTCTATTCAATTAAACACAAGTGGTATCCTCCTCCTCAATCCACATACAGACATCAAGACAAAAAAAAACAAAAATAAGCAGATTAGTAATGAAATCAAATAATCAAAATAATAACAAAAATAAAAGAAAAATCATAAACAGAAAATAATAGAAAAGAGTAAAAAATGAAATAGAAAATAACACTAAAGATTTAGATGTTGTGCAAATGCCCTTTTTTGAGCCCCTCAGATTGGATTATCACCGTTGAAATTGAAGTATTGTTGATTCTGGACTGGGATTTGATTGCTTTTGAAAACTTCAGTATCCAAAATTAGGGTTTTTTGCGCTCACAGTCTCTCTGTTTTTTCTTTCATCTTTTTCTCAGTGCGTGTCTCTATGAGTAAAAATCCTCTCCCCAAAGCTGAAAAAGTCCTCCAAAAAAAAATTCTGCTTTTTAAATGTAAAGTCTGCTTACGTACTGACTTCTCCTTCGGAGGAGGAACAGACTTATCTCATCTGATCTTATAATAGCGTCTGTTTTTTATTTTAAAAACTTACGCATTTAAAACCTTATCAGATAATAATAAAGATAAAATTGAATTTTCAACCAATTAAAACACTGAAAAAATTTATAAAAATACACGAAAAATAAAAAAAATAGGAATTTTACGCGTCGGCATTGTGCAATGCCGATCGGCATTATCGACATTGTGCAATGTCGATCGGCATTGCCTAATGCCAAATGACTTATTTATTGAAAGACCCTTGAAAAATTGACTTATTTGTAATCAAATCCTAAAAAAATATTGCAATTTAGTCCCCAAAGTCTAGAAAATCAACAACCAAGTTTAATTTTTGAATAAATTTCATCATAGGGCTTACATCGCAATTGTGCACAATTGCATCCCGAAATTGGGTGCTTACAAACATTAAACCAACTAATATTAATTTGAAGCTTAAGATCGAGTTAAGAAACATTTAGTAAGTGAGAACTATAAATCTTGATGGTAAAATACTTGGTTTGTGGGTTTATCCGAGAAGAAGGCTTAGGATTCATTAGATACCCTCAAATTAAATCAAGATTAGAAATGCTTAGATGATAATTGATTTTAAGAACTAGTTAAATTGGTAATAAGAATCCTAGCTTTTAAATTGATTGTTGATTAATTTAGATTTCTTTTGTTTAGATTAAATTAAATTCAAAACACCATTTTTCATTGTTTAAACAAATAAGCACATTTAATATTACAATACTTGATTGCAATCTCTGTGGGACGATATTAATTTTCTACTTGTATGATTCTGTGCGCTTATAAAAATTCACATCAAGGTCAAATGGGATATTGATGAAAGTTGGAAGGAAGTAATAACTAAAAGTTGGGACAAGCAAGTAAATCCTTTTCTTAGGCACTTTATTATTGAAAGGAAGTTTTAACTGCTAAAGCTGGAGTTATGCTGATGGATTAAAAAAAAGGCGGCAATTACCAATTGAGGTTTAATTAATTAAAATTACAATTGGATGTGTTATTGTTAGAAGATTATGATATGTAGTAAAAGAAAAAAGAGTATTGACTACAAAATGAGATTAACAAATTACAAGAGCATGAAGAGATTTATTGGATTTAACGATCACATGTTTAATGGCTGAAGGAAGGTGACATAAACACAAAGTTTTTTCACTCTACAATTATCCATTGACGTACGTCAAAAGAAGCAAATTACAAAGATACTTAAATCTTTCAGAAAATGGATTTTTAAGTGAATATCAAATTAAGTAAGTTCCCATTGACCATTTCTAGAATATCTATAGGCATGAATTGCTCCTCCGTTCAATACAAGCTTTGAATGTTATTCCTTGTTTAGTCACTACATAGATGAATGAAGAGCTTATCAAAGATGTTATTAGAGATGAAATTCAGAAAACTATCTTCTCTTTGGGAAAATTTAAAGCTACAGGCCCTGATGGTTACCTTGGAGCTTTCTTTAAAAATCATTGGAGGGTTATTCAAAAGGATATGGTGGCATTAGTACAAAATTTTTTCTCTTGCTCTAGTTTGCCTCCTCAACTTGATAACTCATACGTTACTCTAATTCCCAAGCTTAAAGACCTCAAATCTTTTAATGATTATCGGCCAATAGGCTGTTGTAATGTTCTTTATAAAATAATTTCTAAGGTTCTTATAAGTAGCTTAAGGCCATGGCTCCCCACTATTATCAGTCCAAAGTAGAATGGCTTTGTTCAGGGATGAAGTATTCAAGATAACATCATCTTGAATCATGAAGTTATGTATGCTTTGAAGACTAAATTTATAGGGGCTTAAGCCAAGGAGATTATTTATCTCCATACTTATTCATTATGGTTGATGACTCTTTATCGTATGCTCTTATAAAAAAGCAATCTTCTTGGCTCTATCAAAGCTACTATTGAAGAATCAACAACTATAAAAAGAGTTCTGCAAGTTTTTCTTAACGAATCAAGATTGAAGATTGCGAAATCTAGCTATGCCTATAAATACCTTAGGATTCCTTTGGATTGGTCTAAGACAAGAAGAATGTTATATGACTATCTCATTGAAAAGGCTAGATAAAAAATTCAATCTTGGCATTGTAAGTTTCTAACACATACCGGGAGAGAAATCCTAGTCAAATCTATCATCCAGTCTTTACCTGCCTATATTATGGTTGTCTTTCATTTACCTATGTGTGTTATTCATAAAATTAAAAGGCTCATAAGGAATTTTTTGGGGTCTTAGAATATTGCTGATAAGAAAATACAATGGGTAAATTAGTCTGCTTTTGACTGAATCCAAATTCAGTGGCAGATTGGGCTTTCATGAATTGTAGCTTTTTAATGAGGCAATGTTTACAAAGCTTGGGTGGAATATTGTAAAATCCCTAATTCTCTAAGTGCTCAAGTTTTAAAAGGAATTTATTTTCCTCATACTAATTTTCTATCTACTAAACAAGGCTCTCACCCATTATGGTTATGGTGTAGTCTTCTTTATAGGAGAGAGGTTTTAAAAGAAGGGACCAGATAGAATGTTCATTCTAGTTTGAATATTAATCCACAGATTGACTCTTGGGTCCCTTTATTGCCTTATTTTTGTATTAAATCTCCTACACCACTTCATTCTAATGTCAATTGTGTTAGTGACTTAATTGACAGGCAGAGTACTCAATGGAATAAAGAACTCTTTTGAAGAGTATTTGATGAAGAAGAGTGCAAAGCCTTAAAAGCATTCCCATTCCCTCTTTTTAATAATGAGGTCAAGACACTCTTAAAGTTGGCTTATAACTATTAAAGAGTAAGCAATCCATCCCATTTTAAGCTTCTAGTTTGATTCTCAAGGGTGGAAAACTTTTTGGTCTCTCTTCA
This sequence comes from Mallotus nudiflorus, assembly GCA_947683625.1. Taxonomy (NCBI): domain Eukaryota; kingdom Viridiplantae; phylum Streptophyta; class Magnoliopsida; order Malpighiales; family Euphorbiaceae; genus Mallotus; species Mallotus nudiflorus. Next base: position 87,970 of record CANTUR010001655.1, read on the forward strand.
TCCCTCCCTCATAAAGTAACAAATATCATTTAGCAATGCATGAGGAATGTGTTGTCGATAGGGGAAGGTATGATACATAGAGGTTGAAATAATAATATTTCTTGAGCAAGGTGCTCTCAATTTATTGAAATATTAGAACATATGTTGTTTCTTTATGATCATTCTCAATTAATCTAGTTTGGTAGCTTGGTTAAATATAAGCCAAATGCCATTACATTTGGTTCTTTTGCTAGTTGGTGGAAAGTTATGCATAAGATGTTGAATGATAATGGCCAACCTAATTTAATTGAATTTTCACTGGTGTGTGTTGGTTCATATGGAAGACCAAAAAATTAAAGGTTTTTAATAGTAAGCTTGAAGATCCAAAATAAATTATTGACAAAAATGCAAGCATAATGGTTATTTATCTCTACTTCTTTTGATCAGAGTTCTTAATCTATTGTTGAAATTATGCTCCTTCTGTTTGGCTTCCTCTACCAAAGGTAACTTTTAAAAGAAATTGTGATGCTTCCTTCTCTTCCGTCATGCATAACAGTAAGTTGGCTTATATCTGCAAGAATTTCCAGGGTAGCATAATTCATATAACAATAAGCTACTCAATTCTTTAATTTAAATTAATGGCTCTTCATGAAGGTCTAAAGTTTGCAAATAGCTTTACAGGTCAAAGCTTTATTTTGGAATATAATTGCAAGCTAGTTGTACAGGCTTGTCTTTCTTCTTTAGATGACATTCCTTAGGAGGTTGTTGTTCTTATTCACGATATTAGACAAATTCTTACTATTAATTCCAATATCTCCATTCGCATCATCTATAGATCTGCAAACAAAGTTGTAAATTGGATATCCAAGCACCATGATAGTTTATTGATGTTAGATCAATGCTTTAATGTTCATCCTCAATTGCAATCACTTTTGCAAAGTGTTTTTTTTTACCTCATTGTAATTCTTCTCTTTGTTAATGAATAAAAAATTGTTCAAAAAAAGAAAGAATAGAGAGAACTTGAAATTTAAAGAACCTTTGTCACATAATCTTTCATGTATATGTTTTGAACAATTTATTGTATTGGTATAGATTACTCCAATTTCTAAGTGATATTTTTTAAAAAAAACTCAAAAGATAAGGAGAAAGGGGATCAAACATATAATCTTAACTTTACAAAATCCATCACCTGACTCACTAGACTATAAAGGGAGGACACTTTAAGTGATATCGTAACTTATGTTTCCATCCAACAAGATAAATATATACTATAATTATATAGATATGAAGTAAATATGTTTTTTTAAAATAAAAACAATATCAATTCAAGTACAATATAAATGTAAATAAACTTTAACTCATAGCTAAAGTCACACTTTTACCTTATGAAGTGAGATATTGCATATAAGATCTCCCTCTACACCCTCAAAAGATTAGTACCTCAAGTATTACACATAAGACCTACTAAAAAATGTGATACAATGGGTCTTATGTAAATAAAATTTAACTCACAACTAAAGTCACACTTTTACCTCATGAAGTGAAATCTTGCATATGAGATCTCCCTCTACACCCTCAAAAGATTAGTACCTTAGGTATTGCACATAAGGCCCACTTAAAAAAGTGATACAATGGATCACCATAGTGAGTGTGCATATATTATATATGGAAACATTTAGTAGTGTGAGTAGCAATATCAACAGTGTGTTAATATCCGTGACAATGACATTTTACTAATTCATCTCTCTTTAATTTATTTGCCTTCCTTGTATCATAAGGGGCAAAAATGAAATTTTATTTTTCTATTGTTAATAGGGAGCAACAAGTAACAGTGTATAGATATCTATTTATAAGAAGCATTTAACCAAATAACACTCTAAAATATAGATATAAATATAAAAAAAATTTGTTTAAATTGAAAGACAGATTAATATTCATTTAGCTTCACATGCATCTTAACATATTAATTTTTCTGCTTTATTTAAAAGTGCTCTCCATTCTCCACCCAATACATTCAATAAATCCTTGAATGTTTGAGATGTTAGTGATATGCACTAGGTCAATCATGTATAACCATGTTTTGACTTTATCATTTATTTAATAAAGAGACATTTTTCATTATCATTTTGTGTTATGATAATTACTTGAATAGTCAATTCTTACTAAGGTCATCAAGTATGTGACTTGATAGTAAAACCTTTAGATTAAATATGAGTTCTATTCAAATTATCCCTATTCATAACAATATGTTATGGCTAGTATGATGTTGATTGATGATTATGTTTTATTGCTCATGAATATGAAATATTAAGTCAACTCATGAGTACTTATTTGGGAAATAATGTATTAGATTGACCCATAATGAGAATACTACATAAATAATTATCATAAGTAATTCTCACCATAATAATATTGATTTAGTCCTTTGACCTTGAAATCATCATGGATTTTTACATAAGTATTATATTTTGACACAATCTAACATTGTTTTTAATAAGATAATTAAATAAATTGTTGTTGGATATGAAATGAGTTATATGAGGAATGTGAGTGATTGAGAAGGAATTTGTCCCTCATTTAATCTGAGTAAGATATCGATGAGCCCCTTAATAAGATAGACTGAGGAAAATGCATGGTCATGCTAAAGTGAATTGATAAAGAGTTATCATTCTTAGTCTACTTAGAGTCAAGAAATAATATGATTGAATTATATAAGGATGATAAAAACTATGGTTTATATTCAATCAAGATATCATGTGACAAAGGGATTACAATATTTATTGTAAATTAGGTTATGTCAGATTATTGACTTCATATGACTTGGGTAGTCATAATGTCTTGCTAGATGCCACTTATGACTTGTAGGCCTAAATAGAGATTTAAGGCTCACTGCCAACGTCATGTGAACCTATAGGGTTACACACTTAGCACATGCCCAAAAACGGATATGGGTTTGAGAAGTCCAAATATGCTCTGTGGAAATAAATAAATAGTTTATTTATTTAAAGTAAAAGTTATCTTAAATAAATAAAATATTATTTTTTATTTAATTTTAAATAAAATTAGAACAATAATAATTGAGAAATTACCAAAAAATTATTTTGATAAGTGAAACCTTAATTAGAGGTCTATAAATATGTTATATTCTCTATGGTTTCACTAACTCAATCATTAGCCACCAAAATTCATTTTTCTCCTCTTAGAAAAACTAAAAACACAAAGTGTTTTTGTTTTTGATTTGTGAGAAATTAAGAGAAGTGATAGCACACAAAGTTTTTATTTTAATCAAGGGTTGTTCATGTAAACGCTTGTGGAGGACAGATTCTTTAGGAGACGTCTTGATCCAAACTACCAAAATTAAAAGCTCAATGTAAGGTGTTACCGGAGTGAATTTCCTCTCTGTCTTCCAAAAATCTTGCCTCTTTTGTACTTGTGGTAAGATTTAAAAACCCTAATTTTAAATCAATTAATCGAATTATTTGAATCCAAGTTAGGATTTGTGATTAAAAGTTTTAATTTTCACTGCGTTTTTGAATTACGAAACCCAACATGAGATAATCTAGACTGACAAATATATTTAATTGCCACTTAAAAATATGTTTTCTGTTGATAATTTTTATAATCTTGTTTGGACTTACCGAGCTGAAGAAGTTAATTTTACAGAGGAGACACCTTGTCTATGAACATCCTATCTGAATTCCTTGAAAAGTTGAGAGCACAATTGATAGAAGGCAAAAATGGCAGCCCAAATGGATATTTTAATTGCACTTTTACCCGTCCTGAGGTACAAAAAGTAAGTTGTGGTAACAACACACTGTCCGAAGGCACAAACTAGCCCAACGATTTCAATGTAGGGACCTGAAGGAAGCCCAGGTTCTGATGGATGTTAGAAGCAAGGCATGGTGTCCTTCCACTTCCAAGCTGCTCTTTCCTTGCGAACCTTGTACACAAGCTCTAAGAGGGAGAGAATGAGGGCCAAGAAAGACATCACCATACAAATTGGCAGGAAAAGAGAATTATGCTGAGAGGAGAGTTGGTCAAAAACTATCGACGCAAGCTCTATGATAAAATTAGCAATACAAAAAAATCCACTCCAGAACCTTCAAGCAAGAAGCAAGCATTTATTGTTAATTTATTAGTAATTGCGACACAGGCACTAAACTATCATTTTGATCAGGTTTTAACCTTATGATTTGTGTTCCCTCTGCTGAATGCTTCGTGGTTGCCTTCACCATCATCACAGCTAAACAGTCGTCTGAGGAGAAATACGGCTATGAAGAAGCTGTATTAGACTAGACTTCGTTCTAATTTTCTTCGGTGCTACCGTTATCCCTTCTTTTGGATGGAGTAGTACTCAATGGAGGCATTGGCGACAATGATTTTGTACTCAGTGGAAGATCTAATAGTGACTGAGCAATTGACACAAATTCTGGTGATGGCTGGAAGCTTGATCGAGGAGATGGCATGGACTGAGTCCTCAAAAGACATTCTGACAGTAACTGAAGCCTTTGGTATTCTACATCTAGGGACACGAGGTGGTGTATAATTACAAGGGATTCTCTGCTGCTGTAAATCTGGGGATGACAAGCTTCTTCGATTACTGGGGATTCCTCCTTCTGACATATTATTATTACAGTATGGAGTTAAGGGATCTCTTCGCCTGATGAAGAATCACTTTCTTCCATGCAGGTTCTGTGCATAAGGGATGACGAATATATTTATATATTCCCATCAGGATTTTTCTCTTTTTCTTTTTTAAGCGTAAATGTGTTAGGTTCCTATGGTTTGATCGATGGAAATGTTTCTCAGAAGTTTTGAAGCAATAAGATGTAAGGTTCTACACATGACCTCACTGATAATGTCCAAAAAATGTCTCAGGAAATGCTTAGATTCGGGCTACAATGTTTGGATTTATATTGGTGGATATGTGTTGATCCAAAGAATTTCACTCAACTAGCTTGTGGATATGCAGTGGCCCCGATCAGCTGAAATGTAGAATTTTTTAATGTAAAATTATTTTCTGCCTTGAAAGACCAAAGTTCACTAAAGAGGGCAACAATTAAAAATACTTGGCCTTTGTTTTGTGTATCATGGTTTAAGGACATGATATTATTAGTGATATGCACTAGGTCAATCATTTGATTATGCATTGACTTTCTTATTTTATTAATAAAGAGGTATTTCATTATCATTTGATTTTATGATAATTATATGAATGGTTAATTCTTACTAAGGTCATCAAATATGTGACTTGATAGTAAAACCCTTAAATTAAAATAAGAGTTATATTCTAATTATCCCTAGCCATTTATTCATTATATAAATATTAAAGTATTAAGGCTAGTATGATGTTGACTGATGGTTATGTTTTACTAATCATGAATATGAGATATTAAGTCAACTCATAGCTATATGATGAGAGATCATGTATTGGATTGACCCACTATGAGAATACTACATAGATTATTGTCATAAGTATTTTTCATCACAGTAATTTTATTTCGGTCCTTTGACCTTGAAATCATCATGGATTTCTACATAGTTATTTTATGTTTTGACACATTCTAACATTGTCTTTAACTGGACGATTAAATTGGAATGTTGTTAGATATAAAATTAGTTATGTAAGGAATGTGAGTGATTCAGAAGGAATTTATCCCTCATTAATATGAGAAAAATATCTATGGGCCCCTTGATGAGATAGACTAAAGAAAATTGCATGGCCATGCTGAAATGAATTGATAAAGAGTTATCATTTTCAGTCTACTTGAAATCAAGTCATAATATTGAACTATATAAGGATGACATTCTATGTCTTATATTCAATTAAGATATCATGTGATAAAGGGACGACAAAATTCATTGTAATTAGGTTATGTCAGATTTTTGACTTCACATAACTTGGGTAGTCATAATGTCTTGCTAGATGCCACTTATGACTTGTAGGCCTAAATAGAGATTTAGGCCCACTACCAATATTATGTGAACTTATAGGGTCACACACTTAGAACAAGCCCAAAACGAATATGAGTTTAATAAGCCCAAAATAAACTCTGTGGAAATAAATAATTAAAGTGTTTTATTTATTTGTTTATTTATTTAAGATAAATGTTATTTTAAATAAATAAATAAGATATTATTTTTTATTTGTTTTTAAACAAAATCAAAATATAACAAATGAAAAATTACCAAAAGGTCATTGGTAGGTGAAACCCTAATTTGGAGTCTATAAATATGTTATATTTTCTAGGGTTTTACATACTTGTTTTTCCTGCCTCCAAATTTGTTTTCTTTCTTCTTAGAAAAAAAGACAGAGTTTTTCTGTTGTTCTTGATTTATGAGACAATCAAGGAGGTTGCTAGTACACACACTCCAATTCATTTTGTGAAGGGTTGTTCGTGTGGATACCTATAGAGGACGCATCCTTTTGGAGACATCTTGATCCGAACAACCAAGCCAAAAAGCTCGAGGTAAGGTGTCACCGATGTGAACCTCCTCTCATCCTTCCAGAAAATCTTGTCTCTTCTGCGTTTTGGTAAGATTCTTGAAACCCTAAATTTAATCAAGTAATCGAATTACATGGATCTAAGCTTGGGAACGTGATAAAATTTTAATTTTTCCGCTACGTTTGTATCACGAAACCCAATAGATATATCTACAAATTATACTCATTTTTTAATCAATCTTTCTCACATAATAAGGGATAATATACAGCCATTTTTACAACCATTTTAAGTGAAAAATACATTGATGAATACTGGAGTATAGATAATGCAATGCAGTATATATATTTAAAGACTAGCTTAGAACATGGAAGTAGCAAATTCGATGGTAGATTGAATATGATGCTAGGTTAACAATGCTTTCTACTGAAGAAAAGCATGCAACATTTGCTATTACAATGGGATCCAAAAATGGAGGGGCAAGAAGGGTTTAGTTTGTATCATGGAAACTAAAGTTCTTGAATTAGAAGATAAGGTATCTTGCTAGTGTATATTTTGCCTGCGTTCTTTTAAAAAATTTAGAACCCAAATGACAGGAAGCAAAATGGCTGCCCAAATGGATATTTTGATTCGATTTTTACCAGTCTTGAGGAACAAAAATTAGCACATTGTCACTTTGAATTATTAAATAAAGATCATTATGGATGATCAAATAATTAATAATGAGTTCTTCATTTTTTCTCTATTATGAATCTTTAATAGTAGGGGACAAAAAATAAGTGAATGTGATTGATCCATAAATTATTTGGCACAATAGTAAAAAGAGATTTACCAACGCTTGTTTAGCATAACATATTTTTGCAAATACATTTTTATATAATATATATAAAAAAAAAAATCTAACGAGATAAAATTTATCATTTATATAGTGAGTTATTGTTGTTGTTATTATTATTGTTAAGAAAAAGAATTTTCTTAGAAAATAATAAGTTAACCAAATAAAATTTTAATTAATTTATGTTGTAGTTAAAATTATTTTAAAAGAAATGAATTGTTAGTTATTAATGCAACTAATAATGGGTAGTAAGTTCCATATACAAATAATTAAATTTTACACAATTAATAGTTTACGTATATAAATATATGTATCACAAAATAATTTTCAAGTTATTTTGACTTAGCAAAAATAATATATATACACACATGAGAGATCTCAATTGTGAAATGAGATTCTGGTTCTAATTTCACATTTCATAATATAATAAATATTTATTATAAAACAGAAATCTCAATTAACAAATGAGATTTCAAGTCCTTTGACATAGTTAAAATATATATATATATATATATATATATATATATAAAATAAAGTTTTATCCATTTTTATATTAAAATTAATCATAAAATTATTGATTAAAACACTTTTTTTTTTTTTTTACCTTATTCAACTTTTATAAGTAAGTATCTATTAGAATTTGACCGAGCATTAGTTATTCCTAGGAATTGATGGATATTGCTAATACCACCCAACAAATTTAATAAGCTTATCAAATTAAAAATTGTCACACATGCAAGATACCCAGAATTCATGACATTTTTCAAGACAGTAAAAATGTAAATAACATATTTTAAAGAGAATAATGATATATATTTTAATCATTACATAAATAAAAAATTAATTAATTTTTTTCTTTTAAAACTTTAATAAAACTTCTAAAAATAATAAAAGTACTACTTTTATCTATTAATATTACAACTTTAATAAAATTATAATTTATTAAAATCTTAATAAATTTCGTACTTGAACAATTATGTATACACAATTTTTTCAATGTTAAAAAATTTATTTAATTTGTTTAAATTTATAAACTAAAAAAAGTTAATATTATCTTTTATAAGTAGTACAAATTGCAAAAAATGTAAACATTAAATATAGAGAAAAGTGCTCAATTCCCCACCCACTTACTTTTCTTTTTATGGTAGGAAATTAAACCTCTTATAGTATTGTGTTAAAAAAAATTGAATTAATTATTATAACATCCTTAAGATTTTATCTATTATATTATTAAGTCCTGTATTTTCAATAATTACTATAGCATCCTTAAAGTTTTTATTCCTTAAATTATTACATCTATAATGTTTAATTTACTATTAAATGGAGCAATTTGAAAAAATTAAAAGTTTTATTTGATCCCTAAACTAAAAATATAGTAGTAAATTCATCCAATTCTTTTATTAAATTAATGTAGATTTTTAATTCATTGTATTTTTATTACAATAGTAAAATTTTTATTTTTAACATTAAAATTTTTTTAAACCATATTGATTTAAAATTAATACTGCTCCAATAGGAATATATAATAAATATTGTATTAATTAAGATTTATCATATTGATTTTCACTCAGTTTCACTAATTATTGTCATGCTAATACAACTTATGTAATGATATTGCACTGATTATAATTTATCATATTGGTATGTACTCAATTTTGTAATTGGTATCATACTAATGTGATTTATATAATTGATGCCCATCAATTAAGGTTTGTCATAGTAATTTGAATTGAATTTTTATGATTGGTATTGTAACCTAAATGAGGCTTGCTTTTATATTAAAAATAAAAATTACTTAGATATTAAAATTATTATAACTATAAAATAATTAAAAAAATCAATGATAATTTGATAAAAAAAATTGATAAGATTATATTGTAAGGTCAGGCACCAAATAAAACTTTTAATTTTTCAAATTGATACATTTAAGAGTAAATTAAATGATAAGGATGTAATTGTTTAATATAGTAAAATCTTAAGAATGTTTAAATTAATTATTAAAAACATAAAAATTTAGTAATATAATAGGTCAAACCGAGGGATATCATAATAATTAACCAAAAAAAGTTGAATGTCAAAACCATTGTCAAAATGTAAAAACACAATAAATATATTATATTATATATATCTGTCACATCATTTACTTTGTATATGTCAATTTCCTAATAATAATATTTAATAATTGCTTCACTATTTATATTGAAATTTTATATATATTAACCAAAAATTTTAATTTAGTTACAATTAAAACCAATTTAATACAATTAATTTCAATTGGAAGTGCATTAATAAATACAATGACCATAGTAAGATAAAATTAATAATATATCATACTTTAATAATTTTTATCAACATTTATATTTGAAATGATGCTAATTCAATTAAATTAAATACAGAATTTAAATATAAATAAAATTTTTTAAGTAGTATACATTTTAAGTTTTAGAAATTAAAATGGAAGATACAGATGGAAATAAATTAGTATTTATCTAGGGTAACATAATTACTTAAAAATTAATAAATGTAACTTCTAGCGACATCTTTTTTAATCAGAAAAGAAGCAAAGAAACCAAACGTCATTAAACCAAGATGTGTGATTGTACAAAACAACGAAATCCTACGTACGAGTCCTACGAGCCCAACATGCTGAATGATGAGCAGTGTTATTACAAGAAGGAACAAACGAAAAACTAAGCTTATCAAAGTGATTACGGAACTAAGTAATTTCCTCTAGGATTGAAGACACAGGAGATAAACAAGGCTTCCTATCATTCAACATATTGATGATCAACAAAGCATCAATCTCCAACTCAACTCTCTCGATCCCAACTGAGGCTGCCATAGATATCCCAAACCAAACTGCCTGAGCCTCAGCTAACTTAATCACCTGCAGACAGAACAATCATACCAGCAGAATCTCGAAGCACACATCCAACAACAGATCGACCTGTATCCCAGCAGAATGATGTGTCTGCATTAACCTTGATACAATAAGGAGGAGGTAGAGGACACCAAGAAGAAGGAAACGCTCTAATGGAAGCTATTGTACATATATCTCAACAGACTAATTTTTCCGCTTACTTAGGAGTACACTTGATTCTCCAACATTACATTCAACAAATTCTTGAATGCTTGAGATAATATAGAGAAACAAACATCTATAATTACCACTAAAAACTATGTTTTCTGTTGACAATTTTTATAATCATGTTTGGAGGGTAAATTTTATAAAATTACAATTTAGTTATAAAACTTTAATTTGTATATTTTTAATTATTAAAGTTCTATTTTTATTTTTTATGGATCATATAAAATTTTTTGATCCATAAACAATTCATTATTACCACTTGAGTCCAAAATTTAAAAATAGTATACAAATAAATTCAAATATCATCCATATATTAAAAGTAATACATTATTTAAGTATATTAATATTATACAAATATTTTATTATTAATATATAGTTTATTATATGTAAAAAATTAAAATAATATTTCAATATTTAAATATAATAATACTATAAAAATATTTTATTAATTTATAATTTATTATAAAAAATTAAAAATGAAGACAAATATTAATATATTCTTTAGTCTCTAATCAAATAATGTTTTTACATTATTTTTGAAGAAGGTATTCATCCTTCAAAATAATTTTTAGTTTTTCTATTAAATTTTATATGAATACAAAAAAAAAAAAATTTTGAACTTATCTTATGTTATCTTCAAATTTTGAACTATAATAATAATGTTAGATTGTTTATGGAGCAAAAAATATTATAAAAACTACTTATGAGACTTAGATATATAAAAATTTAGTATCTAAAAAGATAAAAATTAAAGTTTTATAACTAAATTATAATCTATTACAAAGTTTACTGATCTACGGAATTTACCCCATGTTTGGACTTTTCTCAGGTGAAGGAACAAATTCTGTAGCTTTGACATCTCGCCCATCATCCTTTCTGATTTCCTTGAATAGTTTGGAACACAATTGACACAAGGCAAAAATGGCAGCCCAAATTGATATTTGAATTGGGTTTTTATGAGTCATGTGAAACAAACAATAACTTGTTGTGGCAACAACACACTGTCCAAAGGCACAAACCAGTCCAACGATTACAATGAAGCGAGCTGAAGAGAGGCCAGATTCTGATGGGGGATATGGTCTTTCCTTGTGAACGTTATGCGCAAGCTCTAAGAGGCAGATAATGAGGGCCAAGAAAGACATCCCCATACATATTGGCAGGAAAAGAGAATTGTGCTGAGAGGAGAGTTGGTCAAAAACTATCGATGCAACCTCTGCGATAAAATTAGCAATGGCAAAAGTCCACTCCAGAACCTTCAAGCAAGAAAGCAAGCGTAATTCATTTTCAATTCAATGGAGTACGAAATAATTATTTTAATATAATTTAACAAAAATGAAAACATAACTAAAATAAGAAATATTATTTAGATTATTCAACTATTTCTCAAAAAAAAAAAAGATTATTTAACTAATATAAGAAATAAGAAATATAGTTTTAAGGATGAATTAATTGGATTTCTTATTAAGAAAATAAGAAATCCAAATGAATTAAAAAATTATTTACTTATCCATATAATAAAAGTAATTAAAACTTATAAGTAAATAACGTTATAATAAAACATAAAAACTTTTGTTCTAAAAGTTAAAACTATGAATATAGGAATTATAAATAAAAATAAAAAGGTGAAAAATAATATTTAAGGCCATTGAAGGCCAAATGGATAGTTTCACCTCTAAACTTTACTTAATAATAAGCTAATACTTTTCAACTCTTATTATATTCTATTAATTTTTAAATTTTTTATTTTGAACCTATTTAATCTCTATAATATATAAAATTAAAGTATTTTATAAATCAATATTGATATGGACACAAAAAAACTAATATAAATTGATTATAGCATTTAATGAAAGAGAAAATATAATAAAAAATAAAATTTTTCTAAATTTTTTTATATTAGCTTTTAATTTTATTTATATTATTTTAAACTAATTTTAACTTTTTATGTGTTTAACAACATTTGAAATTAATTTTCTATCCAGTTTGATATCATAGGAATTAAATAAAATGAAAAAGTACAAATTGAAAAGTAAAAAATGGTTTAAAATAAAAATTTAAAAGTTGAATACAAGATAATAAAAGTTATAGAGTGTTAGAGGTTAATCATCTAAAGTTTAGGAAAAAACTATACATTTATCCTAAAATTTAATATCAAACCAAATAAAGTTATTAAATATATGTTTTTTTATAAGTGTTTATACATTATTATCTAGGCAATTACTTATTAGATAAGACTCATAAACATACTTACTAACAGACATACACGACCATAAACTTTTAATATGAGATACTAAAGGATCAGTCCGTGTCCAGTATATATTTTAATTTTAAATTATATTTACAACCGAGTGTAATGATTACAATCCACCAGCAATGCCTGTAGATAAAAACTTGTATGCATGCATGTATGTGTATATGTGTATAAATCATGTAAAGTTTAGGGATAAAACTATACATTTATCCTAAAATTTAATATCAAACCAAATAAAGTTATTAAATATATGTTTTTTTTATAAGTGATTATAAATCATAATCTAGGAAATTACTTATTAGAAAAGACTCATAAATATATTTTCTAACACATATACACAACCATAAACTTTTAAGGTGGGATACCGAAAAATCAATTCGTGTCCAATATATATTTTAATTTTAAATTATATTTAAAACCGAGTGTAATGATTACAATCCCCCTACAATGCTTGTAGATAAAAGCTTGTATGCATGTATGTGTATATATGTTTATAATTTAAATTTTTAATTTAAAAGATATATTTTTTACTTGATCTTATAAAAAATATACTCTCATCTAATATTATAATCTTAATAAATATTCTATTTAAGCAATTATATTTCAAATTTTTAATATTTTTTACTTTTATCTTCTCTAAGAAACTTTGTGCACTATTTTCTAAAAATTATAATTATAATTAATAATTAGATAATAAAATTTAATTAATTTAATTTCAATTAACTTCCAAGTAAATTTTAATAAAATGCCTACAAATATGAAAAGCACTATTTTGTCTATATGACATAAATACTAATCTATAAAAAAAAAAAAAAAAATTCTTGCAATTAAGAAAAAATTACTTGATTTTGTTTTTCTTCATAAACTTTAAAAGTAGTAAAATAATTGGCTAGGATACGGTAGGGTACACAAGTATTATTTTGATCAGATTTTAACCTTAGGATTTGAGATTCCTCTCCAGAATGCTTCGCGGTTGCCTTCACCACCATCATGAGGAGGAATAAAAGAAGCTGGATTATGCTGGAGCCAGACGTCGTCCCGATCGGAGCTTTCCTCAGGGCTTCTACTTGGTGAAGGATCTGGTAGTGACGATGAAGAAGCTGTCTCGTATTCTGGTGAACGAAAAGATTGCGGGCGCCGAAGCCTAGGAAGGGAGGGGACTCCTCCTTCTGACATATTATTCAAGTATGGAGGAAGGAAGCTCAAATTACTAGGATTTTTAAAGGAGTCAAGAGCTACTGAACTGCAGTATTTTTAGATAGACCTCGAGGTAAGTCAATGCTAGTCAACAGCAGCCCTTACTCTTCTTTTCCCGTCTTCCGCGTGCTATGCGTGTCTGTTAATAACTATTGTAATTGTAAAAATAAAAGTTATATATATATATATAATCAGCAATGCACATGGGAGGAAAACAGAGGGAAGGGACGAAGAAAGAGAGGGGAAATGGGGGAAAATTAATACCTAATTCAAATCAGCATTTATCTCAGAACCAGCAACTTTCAGATAAAAGCAGTTCCTCCGCCCCTTCGGCTATGCCTGTCATTATTGTGTTGGAGAAAAGTTAAAAAAGGGGCCACAGTTAAGTTTAATTATATATTTATTTTTTTAGTAAATGAAAATGATAAAAAATAAAAAGTATTGTGAAATAAAGATTGAATTATTTAGTTTATTATAAAATTAAATTTGAATTTAGTAGTATTTAATTAGAAGAAAAATATTTTATAGTAGAATGATGTTAAAAGAATTTAGAAAGAGTTTTGAGAGAATTTGGTGAACAATAATATTGAAAGAATTTAAAGAGTAATCTATTTTTTTTTTCTTCTTAACCTTCTCATTAATGAATTTCAACCCCTTTATATAAAGATTTTTTTTTCACTATTTGAGTACTATTCTCTCACAAGCAATATATTATTCATTCACATTCATAATACTCCTCCTTGAATAACAATATTTTACAACTGCCTCGTTAAAACTTTGCTAAATAAAACCTAATGGGAAAAACTTTAGTTTAAGAAAAAAGAGTACAGTGCATGATTTTCTCCCCCTCAAGTTGATATGTATAATCTTCCTTCACATAATATGCAGATGTCGCATTCCAATATCGTGAACATATTTTCTAAAGATTATAGTTGGAAGCGCCTTTGTGAAAAGATCAGCTGAATTTTTACTAGACTGAATATTCTTGATATCTATATGATTGTCTTTTATTAGCTCTTGAGTGTATGAAAAGAATCTTGGAGGTATATGTTTGGTTCTATCACTTTTGATATATCCTTCCCTTAATTGTGCAATGCATATTGCATTATCTTCATATAAAATTATTGGACTTTTGTTAACTGAAAAACCACAAGATTCTTCAATATGATGTTTCATTGATCTAAGCCACACACACTCTCTACTTGCTTCATGTAGTGCAATAATTTCATAATGATTTGAGCAAGTAGTGACAAGCGTTTGCTTTTGGGAACGCCAAGAAATTGCAATTCCATTATTTGTGAACATATAGCCTGTTTGAGATTTCGCTTTATGAGGATCAGATAAATGCCCTGCATCTGCATAACCAATAAATTCTTGTTTTGAATTGTTAGAATAAAATAAACCAAAATCAACATTTCCTCAAAGGTATCGAAGTATATGTTTGACCCCTTTCCAATGCCTTTTTGTTGGAGCTGAAGTGAACCTTGCTAATAAATTGACTGCAAAAGAAATGTTAGGTCTAGTATAATTAGCAAGATACATTAGACCTCTAATGGCACTGAGATATGGAAATTCAGGACCAAGAATTTCTTCATTTTCTTCACAGGGTCGAAATGGATCAGTCTCAATATTGAGTGATCTAACGACCATTGGAGTACTTAAAGGATTAGCTTTATCCATATTAAAGCGTTTCAAGATCTTTTATGTGTAATTTGATTGATGCAGGAATATCCCATTGTGCATTTGGTCAATTTGTAAACCAAGACAATACTTGATTTTTTCAAGATCTTTCATTTCAAATTCTTCCTTTAAGTATACTGTTGTTTCATGGATCTCATTTTCTGTTCCAATGATATTCAAATCATCAACATATACAGCTATAATCACAAATCCGGATATTGTTTTCTTAATAAAAATGCATGGGCAAATAATATTACTCACATATCCTTTATTAATCAAATAATCTCTTAAACGATTATACCACATGTGCCCATACTGTTTTAACCCATATAAAGATCTTTGGAGCTTGATCAAATACATTTCTTTGGGTTTTGTACTTAATGCTTCAGGCATTTAAAATCCTTCAGGGATTTTTATATAAATGTCACTATCAAGTAATCCATACAAATAAGCAGTCACAACATCCATAAGACGCATTTCTAATTTCTTAGAAACTACTAGGCTAATCAGATACCTGAACGTAATTGCATCCATAACAGGAGAATACGTTTTATCATAATTAATTCCCAGCCTTTGTGAAAAACCTTGAGCTATAAGTCTAGCTTTGTACCTTATTATTTCATTTTTCTCATTTCTCTTTTGTACAAAGACCCACTTGTATCCTACAGGTTTCATAGTTTTAGGCATAGGAATAATTGGCCCAAAAACATTTCGCTTGTTTAGTGAGTCCAATTTAGCCTGCATAGCATCTTTCCATTTTATCCAATCATGCCTATTTTGACATTCCATGACTGATTTTGGTTCAGGATCATCTTTGTCATTTATGATTTCACATGCAACAGTATATGAAAATGTTTCATGACTTTCTTTATTTTCTATTTCTTCAGGGATATTTTCCTCGCTATCAATATGATTATCTATTCCCTTTCTCTTTCGAGGATTTTTATCCTTAGAACCAATTGGTCTTCCACACTTCTGGCGTGTTTTAGACTCATGAGTGTCTTTACTCTCAGGTTTTATTTTTGGATTTTCAATACGAGTAGGAGCATTGGTTGCTGGTATATATGATTTAGTCACTCTTTTTGTATCAGTAAATGCATCTGGCAATTGATTTGTAATTGCTTGTAAGTGCATAATATTTTACACTTCTAATTCATATTGTTTTGTGTGAGGATCTAGATGCAATAATGATGGTTCATTCTATGAAATATCCCTTTTCCTTTCTTTCTCCCCTTTTCCTAATGTTGGGAAAACAATCTCATTAAATTGGCAATCAGCAAAACGTGCTGTAAAAACATCACCAGTTAAAGGTTCAAGATATCTAATAATCGAGGGTGTTTCAAACCCAACATAAATTCCCAATCTTTGTTGAGGACCCATTTTTGTGTGCTGAGGTGGCGCAATGGGTACATATACTGCACAACCAAAAATTATGAGATGGGAAATATTTGGCTCTTAACCAAATGCTAATTGTAGTGGGAAGTATTTATGATATGCACTAGGTCTGATGCGAATTAATGAAGCAGCATGTAGGATTGCATGACCCCAAACTAAAATGGGAAGCTTTGTTCTTATTATTAATGGTCTAGCAATAAGCTGAAGGCGTTTAATCAATAATTCAGCTAAACCATTTTGAGTATGTACATGGGCAACAGGATGCTCAACAATGATCCCAGTAGACATACAATAATCATTGAATGCTTGAGATGTAAATTCACCAACATTATCAAGTCTTACCCTCTTGATTTTATAATCAGGGAATTGTGCTCATAATTTAATAATTTCAGCAAGCAACCTTACAAATGCAACATTACGAGTTGACAATAGACAAACATGTGACCATCTACTAGATGCATCAATTAATACCATAAAATATCTGAATGGTCCACATGGTGGGTGAATTGGCCCGCATATATCACCTTGAATTCTTTCAAGAAATATAGGTGATTCATTCTGAATTTTAGATGGTGAAGGTCTCAAGATTAATTTTCTGAGAGAACAAGCTGTACATGATATTTCATTTGATTGAGGAATTCTTTGCCCCTTCAAGGGATGCCCATGTGAATTCTCAATTATCCTTCGCATCATTACTGATCCAGGATGACCTAATCTGTCATGCCATAAATTTATTATTGAAGGATCATAAGATTTTTCTTTTACTGCCATATTTGATTCAATCACATGTATATACATGTAATGCAATCCAATAGGGAGTTTTGGCAATCTTTCCAATACTTGTATTTTTCCCGATTCATAGGAAACTATATTTAAATATTTGTTACCATTTATAGTAATGGATTGGGTATCATATCCATTTCGATATATGTCATCAAAACTTAACAAATTTCTTATTGATTTTGGTGAAAACAAAGCTTCATCAATTATAAAGTTTGTTCCATTTGATAACATAAATTTAGCTTTGCCAATTCCTTCAATCAGATCTACAGGACCTGATATTGTTTTTACAACTGCCTTTGTGGGCTTTATTTCAGAGAAATAATCTTTATTTTTCAAGATAGTATGTGCAGTACCACTATCTGGTATGCAGATATCTCCAATATTGTCTTTATATTGAGTACAATCCATATTAAATTTCAAAATAGATAAACACAAAATTAATCAATTAAGGTAAAAACATAAAATAATTGCAAAGTAGGACATTTTATTTAATTTGAAAATAACATACATAACAATACCATATTCTTCAGAATAAAATAAGTAATAACAATATACTTAAAATTATAGATGTCTCAATTTCCATTGTCAGTAAAATCATCAGTAAAATCAGAAACATCTAGATGAGTTGTATCATTAACATAAGTATGATGCTCATTGAAGTTTATTTCCTTTTCTTTGCCTTTCAATGATGCCTTATAAAGTTGGCAAAGATGTGGTGGTGTTCGATAAACTCGTGACCAGTGTCCCTTACTACTATATCTGAAACACATAGTTTCAGACTTATGTTGAGGCCTTTCTTGAATACCACTGATAACTGATTTTAACTTCTTTTGAGGTTGAGTCTGAGTTTGTTGTGGAGTATTATTATATTTATTTCCATGACCACGGCAAAAGAATTGACCTCTTCCACGTCCACGACTTCTACCTCTCCTACGTCCATGGCTATTGTAATTTTTATATCTGGAATAATTTATAGCATTTGCTTCTGGAAATGCTATTGAGCCAGTGGGATGGGACTGATGATTTTTCATCAAGAGTTCATTATTTTTCTCAGCTACCAGTAGACATGAAATTAGTTCAGAATATTTTTTAAATCTCTGCATCCTATATTGTTGTTGCAGTGTAACATTTGATGCATGAAATGTGGAGTAAGTTTTCTCCAGCATATCCTCATCTGTGACTGTTTGTCCACATAATTTTAATTGTGATACTATTCTGAACATTGCAGAATTATATTCACTCACTTTTTTGAAATCTTGAAAGCGTAAAGCTCTCCATTCATCAATGACTACTGGTAGTATTACATCTTTTTGATAATCAAATCTGTCTTTTAGATCCTTCCAAAGAACACTTGGATCTTTGACAGTTAAATGTTCACATTTTAATCCTTCATCAAGATAACGACAGAGAAAAATTATAGACTTGGTCTTATCTTGCAATGAGGTGTTATTATTTTCTTTTATGGTATCAATTAGCCCCATTGATTGAAGATGCATTTCTACATCTAGAATCCAAGACATATAATTTTTTCCCGTGATGTCAAGAGCAACGAACTCAAACTTTGCTAGATTTGTCATTATGATAACTAATAAAAAAAATATAACTCAATTAGAATTCATAAATTTGATGACTACTAAAAAAATCAAACATAATCAGAATTTACTAATTAATTATATCATGAATGAATATTGCAAGAAATAATAGCTGTACAAAAAATGATACAATAATACTTAAAATTATATCAAATAGAAAATCATCTTTCATATGAATGATTCCTAAAACTATTATAATAGTCATGATCAAAACACAAATATAAATATACCAAATCATGTTTACAATTTAGAGTAAAGAGAGAAAGAGAATATATATGAATTTGTGTGAATAAATAAAATTTATAGTTTGTCTATTTATAATGAAAAATATAGCCGTTTGTTACCGTTATATTACCGTTGGTAATATATAGCCGTTAGAAATTTTTTTTTAATATAATATATTGAGAAATAAATTATATAAAGTAAAATTAATAAATAATGTTGATATGATTATTTATAGTAAGTGAGTTAACATAATGATATGTATAAATATGGGGCAAAACCGTCCATTAATATAAAATGGGGTATAGCCTTCCATTAAAAAAATAATAAAAAAAATAAATATGTATAAATATAAATTGGTAGGAGGCATAGTCATCCATAAGGTTAGAACCATTTCTAGCAATATTTGCATCAATGGTGTAGTTAGTAAAACAAAATAAAAAAAAATAACAATTTATATAAAGTTAGATTGAAGAAATAAATATAAATATGAATATATATAAATTAGTATGAGGCATAGCCATCCATGATAATATATAATCAAATAATATATTCATAAATATTAAATATTAAGAAATATGTACCTTATTGTTTTGATCGAGAGCTTTTCGTGCTAATAACGTGTTGTGAAATAAAGATTGAATTGTTTAGTTTATTATAGAACTAAACTTGAATTTAGTAGTATTTAATTAGAAAAAAAATATTTTTATAGTAGAATGATGTTAAGAGAATTTAGAGAGAGTTTTGAGAGAATTTGGTGAACAATAATATTAAAAGAATTTAGAGAGTAATCTATTCTTTTTCTTCTTCTTCTTAACCTTCTCATTAATGAATTTCAATCCCTTTATATAGAGATTTTCTTTTCACTATTTGAGTACTATTCTCTCACAAGCAGTATATTGTTCATTCACAAGCAATATATTATTCATTCACATTCATAATAGAAAGATATTTTTAAAATTAAAAATAATGATGGGTGTTTTAGTTATGTAAAAATAAAAACTTAAAAGTTGTCCAATTCATGTGAAAATTTTATTGTTTCATTAGAATTTGATATAGTTACAAGGGATAAGTATAATTTTGGTCTTTGTGATTTCGTCTTTTGATAAAATTAGTCTTATGATTTTTTTTTAATTACTATGTGCTTTACTTTTTTTATACTTTACTATCCTTTTAACTAATATCATTATTATTTTATGAGAAAAAATTAATATAATATTAAATTTTAATGATAAATTTATTATATATATGATTTACAATCAATCTAACTAATTGGTTATTTTTAAAAATATTGTAAATTTATTTTAAAAATTATTTATTTTTATTCATAATTAAATTAAAAATACATCTAAATTTGATTTTTTTGTGAGTTATTGTAGTTAGATGAATAATATATTACTCATTATATAATTTTAACATTGAAAACCCATATTATTTTTACATTAAAACATAAATTTTAAACAATATTTATTAAAAAGGTAACAAAGTGTATAAAAATGTGAAACATATGATATTTAAATAAAAAAAAAATTACAAAATTAGTTTTACCAAAAGGTAAAACCATAGGAATAAAAATTGTACTTGTCCCTAGTTATAATAAATTTCATAAATTTAAAAATGTAAAATTAAAAATGAATTCTACGATATCATTATTTAAGCCAAACACATATCATTTGAAATTACAAATAAATCCACAAAAATTTATGAAATTCATTTATACCAAATACAATATTAATTTCTTCCATTCTTTTATTTTTAGAAAAAAAAATGGATTTAATAAACTTGTATTTGGTATTTGAGTTTAGTAGAGGCAAAAATTTATTTTAAAATATTATATTTATATCAGAATACTTACAAAAATTGTATAAAGAAATAAATTTTAAGAGAGAAAATAATATTAAAGTTACTCATTACCTTATAAATTATATTCCTTATAATCTGTATACTTTATAATGCACTTAAAAAAAATTAATCACTAGATATTTTTTTAAATAAGTTATAAAATATATTTTTTAAAGTGCCATAAGTGCCTTTTTGTAGTCGTTCAATTAGTACAGGTTGACTTATGGGATCACTATAAGTTTGTAAATTGTATATACCAACTTACTAAAACAGAATCCTTCTACGCATCTTTTATTGAAGATGATACATACATTATGTTTGATTTAATTTCACCAAAATAATTTATTTTATTTTTAAATAAATTTTAATTAATAAAATGTATTTATTTTAAATAAATAGTTTATAAAATTTATTTTAAATTTTGTTATGTTATGTTTGGTATAAATTTAGAATTCAAATTTATTTTTAGTTTTAGTAAAAAAAAAAAAAAATACCCCTTGAGATAAAAAAAATATTTTTGAAAATATAATAATGATAGGTATTTTAGTAATTTTAGAAATGTAAATTTAAAAATTTTAGAATTTATTTAGAAATTTTAACAATTTTATTAGAATTTAATATAGTTATAATTAATTTTATAAATTTAAAAATTTAAAATTACAAATAAATTCTATAAATTCTATATTTAAATCAAACACATAAAGAAATTAATTCATGCTAAACACCTTGTTAGATACAATTTAGTATAGAGATGGCGATGGGAGCCAAATTCTAAAATTTTTATTTCATATGGATTTGCCAGTCATAATTACAGCATGAAGAAAACTGCATACTAAATTCAAGTTGACAAAGAACCATTAAAAAAAGGATCAATTAATGACCTAAATTTTTACTCAGTTGTGATCTATCAGCATCATTTACCAGTACCGATAGAATCAGGCAAGCTAGCTAGAGGATTCCAATTGTTATGAACTCTGTACATATTGTAATTGATACATTTTTTTTTTTGGTTTATTAATTTTTATCTGTATATTTATTAAAAATTAAATAAATTTACAAGTAAAAATCAATGAACCTATTGCAAGTTCATTGATATTTATCTACAAATTCATTTAATTCTCAATGAACATATAAGTAAAAATAAATAAAACTGCAGCAAGTTCATTGACCTTCATTTATATATTGATTGACTTTTATCTGCAGGCTCATTAATCTTCACATGTAGGCTCACTTTCAATCTCGTAACACATGAACCTCCAATAAATAACATATGAACCTATACATTACAACTAATAAATCTATATGCACAAATTAATGTATTTGAAATTATAACTTTATAAAACAAACAAAACAAACATAAAAAAGAAGTACACTCCAAACTAATGAATTCCCTTGACGATTGTTCCCCACATAATTTTTCCTTTTTTTTACCCTCCAACAAGAACAAGAACAAGACAAGGGCATGTTCTTGTTTTTGTTCTTCTTCTTCGCTTTGTTATTGTTTCTTGGCTTATATTTTTTGTTTTTGTTTCTTAATCTTGATTCTTTTCAATTTTAATTTGAATGAGATAAAAAAAAAAAGGCAGAGATTTTAGCAATGGTGAAAAAAGAAGAAGAAAAAGAAATATAAAAAAAAAGAAGATGTAGTGAATGAGAATAAAAAATAGACAAATCTTTAAATTTGATTCGAATGAGATAAAAAAAAAAAAAAAGCCATAGCTAATGAGAAAAGAAAGAGAAAAAAGGGTAGAGATGTAAGAAGAAGAAGAAAAGAGTGTAGAAAAAAAAAAAAAAAAGATGCATATGAAAGCACAAAAAAATGAAAAAAGATAAAAACACGCTCCCACATATAATGAACCAATATAAACCAGGGTCTATGATATAATTTACCATAAGATTCCATCTCAATAACCTAGGCTCATTATGTAGAGCATTTGGGTTTGGGCTTGTTTGTAAAGTCCATATCAATTATTTTTTTTAATTTAATTGAATTTTCTGCATTAATATTTATTTTATTATTAAAATAAAATCTTTGTCATATTTAAATAATTTCAATATATGGACTGCTTTCTATATTATCTTTAAATTTTGGACTAAAATGGTAATATTAAATTATTTGTGAATCAAAATTTTTTTTTATGCACTACACGTGAAACTTAAATAGAAATTTGATAACTAAAAAAAATATAAACTAAAATTTTGTAACCACAAAATTTACTGACCGTCAATATAATTTACCATATTTTGTGTGCATTTTTTGAAAAATTTAGAATTTACAAGAAACAAAAATGGCAGTCCAAATTGGTATTTTGATTGGATTTTTACTAATCTTAAGGAAAAAAAAAAACTTCTGGATGCAACTTCAACAATCAAGATGGCAATAGAAAAAATCCAATTGAAAAACTTGAAAGGGGAAGCAAAATTAATAATTTGTAAGATTTAATTAAAGATGACTTGTAAAAGGCATCATATTTAAACTTCATAATTCTAAAAATATTTTATGGAATCAAAATCGGAATTGAAATTAAAATAATGTGAAATTAAAAATAAAACCAAAATTTTAATAAAATATTTGGTTTACAAATGAATTAGAATCGAAATCTGAATCAATGTTTATAAACTAAAATATATTAAATAATTTTTTTATTTCATATTTACTTAAAAAATATATTATATTTCATAAATTTTAAAAATTTATAATAATATTTAAATATTTAATCAATTTATAATTAATTTGAATTAATTCTTATGAAATGAGAATTCATTCCTTATCATCAATGGAAATCATAGGGAAATAAATAATTCCCATTAATGGAAATTTCATTTTTGTTCCATATAAAATTTTAATCAATCAGACATTAACCATTAGATTTTTCATCTTTATTTTTTATGAAATAAATGATCCAAAATTTTGACACTCTGTTCTGAACTCATTTTATTGTCACTGTTATGACGGCAGCTGTAGTAATTAGTGCCAAAGCAACATTAGTCTATTGCACAGGACAACAGCCATGGAGGCTTTGGATTTCGAGACTACTTTGTCTTTTTTTTTTTTTCCGAACATGAGACTACTTTTTCTGGCAAGTCATTAGTGCAGGAAAATGACTTATCCATGCCTTTTTGTAGGAGCAAGTGCCCCCACCGTTTTAACAAGACTTCTTGATTTGGTGATAAACATGGTGCAATAAATTTGGATTTAAACGCCATTAACTCCCCTTCTCATCTAATATGCTAACATATGATTGTTCTAAAAAAAAAAAAAAAAGTGCCCCCACTATTTTTAAAGCGCAAAATGGGAGAGAAAAGAATAACCAGCGGTAGCAATTTTTGCTGAATATTACTATACGAATTCTTTCTGCTGCCAGTTATCTGTAGAATTATAGCCTTATACCTTAGAAAACTCCGAAATTTTCTCTTCAACACTAACCTCAAGATCAAACGAATATGTCTGAGAAACACCGCCCACAAAGATGGAACTCAAACCCTTATATATAGCATTGTTCAAGTGGTAATGCCCCACCACTTGAACCATTGTTTAAGTTGTTTATATATATATTAGCATTGTTAATATAATTCTTATATTAGTATTATCCGCGTAATTAGCGCAACTAGTGGGGTTATAATTTTCTCATAATTATTTTGACTACATGTATATTAGACTAGGCTAATTGTGAGGATCTTAGCTACGTTATTATCTAAACAATAAAAAAAACATTGACTAATACTTCAAATTAGGCTTAAATTGTTGGCATTTAGGTGTCAAATATCCATGATTTCCGTTGCTCTGTATAAGAGGCAAAAGCCATAAAATCAATCCAAAGATAAAATTTGCCTCATACACATTGACCTAAACCACCCATTGCCCAAAGGCTTGGCCTGCACCATTCAGACATTAGCCAGCCTGACCTGAAATTGTGATATTTGATACACACCCACAAAAGTATATATGCTAGATGGGTTCATCTCCAACTCAGTTCTCCGAAAGAATGGAGAGAAATTAAAATTTAAACCTTTGTCACATAATCTTTTGGGAACAAACTCTAACTTCTAAGTGATATATTTTTTTTAATAATTGTGAGTTCAAGAGAAAGTACTGAACTCATAATCTTAATTTTATAATATTCGTCATCTGAATTATTAGATCACTGAGGGGAGATATTTCAAGTGATATAGTATCTCATGTATATGCTACAATTATGAATATATATGGGTAACTACATTTTTTTAGAAATAAAAAAATAATAATTTAAGTACATTGAACTCCAACTTGCAGCTGAAGTGGTGGAGCTTTTGCCTCAAATCTCGCATTTAGACCTCCCTCTACACCCTCAAAGAATTAGTCCCTCAAGTATTGCACATGGGTCCACTAAAAGTAGTATAGTGGAGTACCTTTGTGTCTATATGTAGGACATGCTTAGTAGTGTGAGTAGCACATGAATAGTGAGGAGCAAAAATAAAAATTTATTTTTCTATTGTTGGCGGCCCGCAACAAGTAATAAGCTAAATATATCTATATATATAAAGGCACTTAACCACACAGCATGCTACAAGAATAAATATAAATATAAAAAGTTTTTTATTTAAACTGAAAGACAGAATATTCATTAGCTTTACATGCATCTTAGCATATCAAATTTTTCCGCTTTATTCAAAGGTGCCCTCCCAATACATTCAACAAATTCTTGAACGTTTTAGATGATATAGAGTGACAAACATATATAATTGCCACTTAAAACTATGTTTTCTGTTGATAATTTTTATAATCTTGTTTGGATTTACCACGCTGAAGAAGTTAATTCCACAGAGGAGACATCCTGTCTGAATTCCTTGAAAAGTTTAGAGCACAATTGACAGAAGGCAAAAATGGCAGCCCAAATGGATATTTTAATTGGACTTTTACCAGTCCTGAGGTACAAACAGTAATTTGTCGTAACAACAACACACTGTCCAAAGGCACAAACTAGCCCAAGAATTTCAATGTAGGGACCTGAAGGGAGCCCAGGTTCTGATGGGTGATAGAAGCAAGGCATGGTGTCCTTCCACTTCCAAGCTGTTCTTTCCTTGCGAACCTTGTACACAAGCTCAAAGAGGCAGATAATGAGGGCCAAGAAAGACATCCCCATACAAATTGGCAGGAAAAGAGAATTATGCTGAGAGGAGAGTTGGTCAAAAACTATCGACGCAAGCTCTATGATAAAATTAGCAATAGCAAAAATCCACTCCAGAACCTTCAAGCAAGAAGCAAGCATTAATTGTTAGTAATTCACATTTTCAATTCTGTGATCGAGTATAAAATAATTAAAGAATAGGTGGTGTCAGGATTGAATTCTTGAATTCTCGCATTACGACACAGGAGCTAAACTATTGATTTGATCAGGTTTTGACCTTATGATTTGAGCTCCCTCTCCTGAATGCTTCACGGTTGCCTTCACCATCATCACAGCTATAGAAAACAGTCGTCTGAGGAGAATTTCGGTTATGAGAAGCTGTATTAGACTGGGCTTCGTTCCAGTTTTCCTCAGTGGTACCGCCGTCAATTCTTATGGATGGAGTATTACTCAATGGAGGCATTGGCGACGATGATTTCGTATTCAGTGGAAGATCTAATAGTGACTGAGCAACTGATACAAATTCTGGTGATGACTGGACGCTTGACCGAGGAGATGGCAGTGACTGAATCCTCAAAAGACGTCCTGGCAATAACTGAAGCCTTCGGCACGCTACGTCCAAGGATAAGAGGCGGCGCATAGAAGGGATTCTTTGCTGTGAATCTGATGATGATAGGCTTCTTAGATTACCAGGGATTCCTCCTTCTGACATTTTATTATAGTATGGAGTTAAGGGAGCTCTGCGCCTGATGAAGAATCACTTTCTTCCGGGCAGGTTCTTTGCAGGAAGGTATGAGGTATGTATTTATATATACCCATCAGGTTCTGTTAGGTTCCTATGGTTAGACCAATGCAAGTGTTTCTCAGAAGTTTCGAAACAATAAGATGTAAGGTTAGAACACTTGAACTCGCTGATAATATCCAAAACAAATGCTTAGATTTCAGCTACAATATTTGGATTTATATTGGTGGATATATGTCTTTAGTTTCCACGTCAAATCTGATCTAAAGAACTTCACTCAACTAGCCTATGGATACGCATGCAGTGGCCCTTCGATCAGCTGAAATGTGGCATTGTTCTAATTAAAATCAGTTTCTGTCCTGAAAGACCTAAGTTCACTAGAGACAAAGAATTAAAAACACTGAAACTTAGTTTTGTGTCTCACGGTCTAAGGACATGGTATGTGTACAAATTATGCTTATTTTTTAGTCAATCTTTTTCACATAAGGGATAAAATACAATCTTTTTTACAGCCATTTTAGGTAAATAATTAATATGTGGATGAATGCTGGAGTGCAGGTAATGAAATGCAATATATAGTAGAATACTAGCTTAGAACATGAAAGTAGCAGTACTCGTCTGAGTTTTCTTCCAGTGCTCGTCTGAGCTTTCTTACAGTACTCGTCTGAGTTTTGTTCCTGTACTCTTTTATTTTCATTTGGTTAGTGTCGATATGAATGTGGTTGTGTGGAACTGTCAAGGTATAGGTAACTACGCAACGGCAAGAATGCTGCGAGATCTGATTTGAAAACATCAACCAAAGTTGGTGTTTCTCATTGAAACAAAGCAAGAGAGACAGACAATGGAAGACCTGCGACGAAGATATCACTTTGACAATGGAGATTATGTTGATCCTCAAGGGAGGTCAGGTGGGCTTGTGATTTGGTGGCAGAGTGAGTGGAATATACAGATTCGGTGGAAACAAAAACATTTCATAGATGCAGTCATTAGATCGGAGGTTGAGTGGTATTTCACGGGTTTTTATGGAGCACCTGATCGCAGAGATAGGGAGAGGGTTCTAGAGGAGGCAAAACAACTTAGAGAAATGTGCATTTACCATGGATGATGGCTGGCGATTTTAGCAATTTTATAGATCCAAGAGATAAAATTGGTGGGAGTGGTTTTAATTGGGCACATATAGAGAAAATGGTTTCGTTTATGGATTATTGTGGATTTGCAGAATTGGAATTTAAGGGACCACAGTTTACATGGCACAATCGTCAACAGGGAGGTGGCAAGATTATGATTCGACTTGATTGCATTTTAGTAACAGTGGAATGACATCAATTGTTTGAAGATGTTGTGGTTGAACATGAGCGTTTTAATGCTTTTGATCATAGGCCGCTGGTAGTTCATCTTAAAACAAGCAATAGGATGAAGCGCTATTCTTTCCGTTATGAAGGCAAATGGCAAAGAGAAAAAGAGTGTAGGGCTTTAATAAAACGAGTTTGGCAGCAGGAAGGAGGAGGGCAAGAGCAGTTTTCGCTTTCATTGAAGCTACATGAGACCGCTAGATTACTAATGAAGTGGAGTAGGGGAAAATCTCAGAATTCCAAGAGAAGAATTGAGGTGATTCAGAACAAGATAAATGAGCTCAATGAGGGTAATTTGACTGACAATGACCGGGAAGAAGAAAGGAAACTCAAAAAAAAATTAATAGAGTTGTGGCAAGGAGAAGAAATTTATTGGCAACAATGGTCAAGGATCACTTGGCTAAATGAAGGAGACAGAAACTCCAAGTTCTTTAACATAACTGCTCTTAAAAGAAGACAAAGAAATAGGATTTCCAAACTCAAAATGAAGATGGTGGATGGTTAGTTAAAGAAAAGGAGATATTCTTGGAAGTAAAAAATTTTTTTTACAAGCTTTACTCGAATGAACCAAGTGAAAATGGTGATAGTGTTTTGGAGTATGTTCCATAATTGGTCACTAAAAAACATGAATCAGAATCTTGTAGCTGATGTTACGGAGAATGAGATCAAAGAAGCAGTGTTCCAACTTGGTAGGCTAAAAGCCCCGGGTCCAGACGGTTTTTCTAGTGTTTTCTTTCAAGACAATTGGGAAGAAATAAAAAGGGATGCTTATAAGTATATTACAGATGTATTCAAGTATGAGAAGATACCCTAGTATTAATAAAACTTTGATTGCCTTGGTGCCAAAAGTGAAGAATCTGGAGAGAATGTCAGAATTTCGCCCTGTTAGTTGCTTAAATTTCATCTACAAGGTGATTTCTAAGATATTAGCAAACCGATTGAGAGAATGGATAGATAAGCTAGTTATTGTGAATCATATGATGTTTGTTCCAAAAAGGAGTATTGTAGACAATATATTCATAGCTCAAGAAGTTATCTATAGTCTCAATCAAAGAAAGGTAGGAAGAGTTACATGAATGACCATCAAGCTTACATGGAAAAAGCGTATGTCCGTGTAAATTGGCAATTTATTGAAGCGGTTATGAGACAAATGGGTTTTGCAAAAAAATGGATTACGTGAGTAATGGAGTGCGTAACAACAGTGTCATATGCAGTGGTTCTCAATGGTGATATTCAGTACTTCTTCAAGCTGAAAAGGGGTTTAAGGCAAGGTTACCCCTTTCTCCATATATATTTATTAGGGTTGCTAATGTGCTCTCCCGAATGATTAATCAAGAGTTGGCTAGGGACAATATTGTGGGCTACATCATCAAATGAGGATGTCAAGCCTTAACTCATACCCAATTTACAAATGATTTTTGGCAAAGTGGATGTTGGGGAAGCAATTAAATTGCAGAGCATTCTTCATAAATATATAGCTACTTCGGGGCAAAAAGTAAATCTCCATAAATTTGGAATTTTATTCAATGTTAACACTCCTTTCTTTTTAAGAACACAGATATCAGCAATTTTCGATATTAATGAAGACAAAGTTTTATGCAAATATCTAGGTGCTCTAATGGAGTGGGGGAAATCAAAAGTGTAAATGTGCTAAATAATATGTATGAGAGTTCAACAAAAGGTGCAAGGGTGGAAAGCTAATAGCCTTTGCAAGTTAGGAAGGATGTTATGGTGAAAGCAGTTCTCCAAGCTATTCCCTTTTGATGCGAACCAAATAAGCACCAACCATGTTGATAAACATGATGATCTACTCAAGTATGATGGTCCAATGACTAGAGCTCGCATGAAGAAATTCAATGATGCTTTAGGATTATTCATGAAGCAAGAGATGAAATTTGAGTTGATTAATCAAAGCACACATGCAAATGGAGCTCAATTGAGTGAATTTGGAGAAAGTTTGACACAAGGGCAAAATCATCCTTTTTGCACCTTATTATCATATTTTGACCCTCAAAATGAAGAATTCATGTTAAACTATTCAAGTGGAGTGATTTGCATTCAAAACACATAAAGTGCAATTTTAAAGATTTTGGAAGGTTCTAGAAGATGCTAAAGGAATCTACAAGAATCAAGAATCTTTTAAGAATATTCTCTAAACATAAAACCCTAGATGTGATGGAGAGTGGCTGCTACTTATTAAAAGATTTGGTTAAATTTTGCTTAGTTGTCATGAGTTGTCAAAT
This sequence comes from Mallotus nudiflorus, assembly GCA_947683625.1. NCBI lineage: Eukaryota > Viridiplantae > Streptophyta > Magnoliopsida > Malpighiales > Euphorbiaceae > Mallotus > Mallotus nudiflorus. The sequence continues at coordinate 118,722 of CANTUR010001655.1, forward strand.
TGACTTTTCAAAGCTTAGTTGTCATTAGTTATATTTTTGAAGGGATCCTATTTAGTAAAAGATTTTCTTTTATATGTGTCTTTAGGAGTAAATAAGAAAACCTATTTTTTCAAGAATTAGGATGTTTACATGCCTATATAAAGGTCATATCAATGTGGTACGAATTTGAACAAGTTTTATTAATTAAATTTCAATTCTTGTGAGGTTAAAGTCCTTATCTTTTGTTCTTAAAAGAATTTTAGTGAATTTATAAAGTGAAGACTTGGTATATTCAAACCTAGTTTAATTTAAACTTAAAATTGACTTTGTTAATCTTAGGTTTATATTAAATAATATTTAATTCTTTATAATTAAGGTTCTTAAGTGCAAGTTATTTAAGGGTCTTATTGGGAATTAAAGTTTCTTTTTGCTTGATTTATGAACAATCCTTGGTAAGGTTATCAAGATTGAATACGAGTTTGGTACAAGTTAACCACATTCATATCATTTGGTATAAGAGTTTTGGCTAATTAATAAAGTACGTATCTTTACTTTTATTTATTGTTTGCATTTAATAAAAAAAAATCATTATTTCTTATTTCATTTATTCTTGTGTCTTGTTTGATATCAATTCATTTCTTTGTGATCATTGTGATTAAATTCATTTTTTTTTTGTATCTTGCGTCAATTTCATCCTTTTCTTCATATTCCAACTTGTTTTTAGTCCTTAACAAAAAAAAAATCATTTATACTATTGTTGTTTTGCATCCTAATGGTCCTGTTTGTCATAAATACATATCAAATTGAAGTTTTTTCTTGATTTGGCCGTTTAGTATTTGTTATAAAAAAAAGAGGTGTATTAATCAAAGTTAAATTCATTCGGCCTATAACCATTCCAATTTGTTGTTTTCATTCTAAATTCTATACCTTACCTTATTTCAATTCTAAATATCGTACTCTTCTTCTTAAGTTATGTTTGGGGTAGTTTAAACACTTATTCCAAAATTTCTTATTTTCATTTTGTTTGGATATTGTCTTTGTTGTTGCATTTTCTTTGGCTTTTATAGTCAAATTTGAGTTTAATTTTGCTTTGTTTATTTTGTATTGAGCTTAATTTGATAATTAGTAACTTAAGTTCTATAAGAACTATAAGAAAGGAATTCAAGAGGTAAAAGGTGATTGGTGAGCTCATAAGAGGGTAAAAGCCTAATTGAGTGAAACACAAGCGTTGAGTGACATTCTTTGAGTGTAAACACATAAGGGAGTGTTACTTGTGGGGTTTTTTTTCTTTTCTTTTATTTCTTTATTTATAACATGTTAGGTTCAAAAGAGGTTGAGAAAGATCCTAAATGGAAACTCTTTATGAAGGAGATGCAAGAACAAATGAGTCAATTAATGAACAGCCATAAAGAGGTTCAAGAGCAAATAAGGAGAATGGAGCAAAGTCAAAACATAATAGCCACCACAAATCAAATCGCACCAATACAAGCTCATAGAGGGAGGTGGCATGAAAATGATGATGAATCTATTGATGAAATCAATCAAGGGCGTAGGAGGCAAGATAACAACCTTGGGAGCATAAAGATGAAGATACCTACTTTTCATGGTAAAAGCGATCCTGAAGCATATCTAGCATGGGAGAAAAAGGTGGATTTCATATTTGATTGTCATAACTACTCTAAGGAAAAGAAAGTTAAGCTTGTAGCCATTGAGTTTGTGGATTATGCCTTAGTTTGGTGGACCAACTAGTTGTTTTAATAAGGCATTGTAAAGAAGAACCTGTCTCTACATGGCAAGAGATGAAGACCATTATGTGAAAGAGATTTGTGCCAATCATTACTATAGAGATATGCACAATCGACTTCAAAGTCTTAGACAAGGTTCAAAGAGTGTTGAAGAATACTACCAAGAGATGGAGATGACTTTGATTCGTGCTAAAATTAATGAAGACCATGAACAGACTATGGCATGTTTCTTAAATGGGCTAAACAAAGAGATTGCTCATGTAATGAAATTACATCCATATGTAAAGCTAAAAGACATGTACCATATGGCACTCAAAGTGGAGCAATAGTTGAAGGGGAGAACTCCTAAGTCTCATATGACTACAACAATATCCAATTAGAAGTCAAAGTGGAAAGAGAGTGACAAAAGCACTTCCAAACCTAAATTTAACAAAGGAGGCAAGGAAGGAGGGAGCTCAAAGCAAGTTGAAGCACTTAAGCTTAAAACATGCTCCATTGAATGTTTTAAATGCAAAGGAAGAGGACACATGCAATGTGATTGTCCAAATAAGAAGGTCATGATCCTTATTAATGGAGAGTATGATAGTGAGGAGGAAGAGGAGGATGATGAGATGCCCCCACTTGAAGATGTAAACGATGCTGAAGAACACCTTAAAAACGTTGACTATAAAGATTTTCTAGTTGCAAGGCAAACATTAAGTACATAAACCAAAGTAGAAGAGGATGAAAAATGTTACAACATCTTTCATGCAAGATGTAGAGTTAAAGGAAAGGTATGTTGTTTGATCATTGATAGAGGTAGTTGTATAAATACAGCTAGTACTTTATTAGTTGAAAAACTTAATTTACCCACTTTAAAACATCCTAGAACCTATAATTTGTAATGGCTAAATGATTGTGGAGAGATTAGGCTTACTAAACAAGTATTTGTTCCATTTTCTATAGGGAAGTATGTTGATGAGGTCCTTTGTAATGTTGTGCCCATACAAGCTGGTCATATTCTTTTGGGGTGTCCATGGCAATTTGATAGAAGGGTTATTTATGATGGTTTTACAAAAAAATATTCTTTTGTCATGGATGGTAAAAATATTGTACTTTCACCTTTATCACCCAAAGAAGTTTATGAGGATCAAAAGATAATGAGAGAGAGAGAACATGCGCATAAGAGAGAAAAAGAAAAGAAAAGAATGCACAGCAAAAGGAGAGTTGTGAGAAAACAAATGAGGGGTGTGAGTAAAGAGTGGAAAAAGGAGAGCTAAGAGTGGATGCATAAAAGAAACGAGAGGCACATGCAAAATGAGAGATTGAGGGAAAAAAAAAAGGCAAGTGAGCTTTTATGCAAAAGAAAGTGATGTGAAGAGGGCATATTTTTCTCAAATGCCAATGATTGTGCTTATGTACAAAGAGGCGTATTTTACTACTAATGAACTTGACATTTCTTTGCCAAGTGTTTTTGTGTCTCTTTCGAAGGAATTTGCAAATTTGTTTCCTGAAGAAGTGCCAAAGGGTTGACCACCCTTAAGGGGAATTGAGCATTAAATAGATTTCATCCCTGGTTCTTAAATTCCAAACAAGCCACCATATCAATGTAATCCTGATGAGACAAAGGAGTTATAAAGACAATTGGAGGAGCTAATGGATAAAGATCTAATTAGAGGAAGCATGAGCCCATGTGTTGTACCCATTTTGTTAGTACCAAAGAAAGATGGTTCATGGCATATATGTGTTGATTGTACGGTTGTCAATAAAATAACAATTAAGTATTGCCATCCCATTCCTCGTCTAGATGACATGCTTGTTGGGTTGCATGGTGCATGCATTTTCTCTAAAATTAATCTTAAAAGTGGTTACCATCAAATTAGGATGAGAGAAGGGGATGAATGGAAAAATGCTTTTAAAATAAAATATGGGTTATATGAGTGGTTAGTTATGCCTTTTGGGTTAACTAATGCACCTAGTACTTTCATGAGATTAATGAACCATTTTTTGCGTGCATTTTTAGGGAAGTTTATTATTATTTATTTTGATGATATACTTGTTTATAGTAAATCATTAGATGAACATCTTGATAATGTACATTTAGTTTTTGATGTTTTGCGTAAAGAAAGGTTATATGCTAACCTTAAGAAATGTTCTTTTTACACAAGTAAACTCATTTTCCTAGGGTTTGTGGTAAGTGCACAAGGCATTGAAGTGGATGAAGAGAAGGTTAAGGTGATCAAGGAATGGCCTACACCTAAGTCTGTTGGAGAAGTTCGTTCATTCCATGGTCTGTTGGCAAGTTTTTATAGAAGATTTATTCAAGACTTTAAACAATTGTTACACCATTGACTGAAGTAATTAAAAAGAATGTGGGATTTAAATGGGGAGATGTGCAAGAGAAAGCGTTTGACACGCTTAAGGATAAGTTGATTTCAACACCTTTACTTTCTTTACCTAATTTTTCCAATACTTTTAAAATTGAATGTAATGCCTTAGGTTTAGGTATTGGGGCTGTTCTCATGCAAGAAGGAAAACCAATTGCTTACTTTAGTGAAAACTTGAATGGAGCTGCCTTGAAGTATCCTATATATGACAAGGAGATGTATGCATTAGTTCGAGCCTTACAAATATGGCAACATTACCTATGGCCCAAAGAGTTTATGATTCACACTGATCATAAGTCCTTAAAGTATTTGAAGGGACAACAGAAGCTAAACAAATGGCATGTTAAATGGAGTGAGTTTATTTAATCTTTTCCATATGTCATAAGGTATAAACAAGGTAAGGACAATATAGTTGCTGATGCATTATCTCAAAGGTGTGTACTTCTTTCTATTATTGATGCTAAGTTATTGGGTTTTGAGTAAATCAAGGAATTATATACGAATGATAATGACTTTAGCAATTTTTATTATGCATGTAAAAAGGTTGCATTTGATAAGTATTATAGGCATAATGGGTTTTTATTTAGAAATAATCATTTATGTGTGCCTATAAGTAGTATGCGTGAACTCTTGGTAAAAGAAGCATATAAAGGTGGATTAATGGGGCATTTTGATATTGCTAAGACTTTAAATGTTCTACATGATCATTTTTATTGGCCTAACATGAGATTGGATGTACATAGAATTTGTGATAAGTGCATTGTATGTAAGCAAGCTAAGTCTAAGTCTAAGCCTTATGGGTTATATATGCCACTACCTGTCCCTAGTATGCCTTGGGTTGATATTTCTATGGGTTTTGTTTTACGTTTACCTAGGTAAAAATGTGGTAATGATTCAATATTTATGGTTGTGGATCATTTCTCAAAGATGGCACATTTTATTTAATGTCATAAAACTGATGATGCTTCTAATATTACTAATATTTTCTTTAAGGAAATTGTGCATTTACATGGTATGCCTAGAACTATTGTTAGTGATAAGGATGCTAAGTTCCTTAGCTATTTTTAGAAGACTTTGTGGGGTAAATTAGGGACTAAGTTGTTATTCTCTACTACATGTCACCCCCAAACTAATGGTCAAACTAAGGTAGTAAATCTCACATTAGATTAATTATTGCGCACATTGATTAAAAAGAATTTAAAATCATAGGAAGAATGTTTGCTACATATTGAATTTGCTTATAATCATAGTGTGCATTCATTTACTCACTATTGACCTTTTGAAGTTATTTATGCTTTCATTCCTTTGAGTCCATTAGATTTATCGCCTTTGCCTTTGCATGTGCGAATTGATTTAGACGGTAAAAGGAAGGCTGATTTTATTAGTGCATTACATGAAAAGGTGCACTTCAATATTGAATAAAAGAATGCAAAAGTCGCCCAACAAGATAATAAAGGGCGTGTAAGAGTGATATTTGTGTTAGTATAAGGTATGCCCTAGTGGCATTCTTGTAATTATTTAGACATTGTATATAATTCCTGTGGCAATAAAATATTCTCTTAAATAAATGTGTTATTTTTTTTAGTATTGTTCCTTTAGTATTATGTTGAATAAATTTATTATCAAAGAGTTGATAATATAAGTTACAAATTTATTCAGTACATTTACTACAAATTGTTCGTAGTCGATTAATTAATATTTGGATAATATTAATTAGACTATTACCTCTGTCTATTTTCCTTGATTAGTATGAGAAACTAATAGTGGGAGGTAGTGAATCTCATGCTACTTGATATGAGTGATCATAATAGACATGTGGTTACTCATTGGATGGGTTAATCAAACAGTGACATTAGTATTGTGATTGCAAGGATATTCACATATAATTAACAATCACAATCTCGATTATAATGGTGCATATAGTCCTTAGACTTGAGGTGACATAGTCATCCACATTTAGGTGGTTAGAGTTTTTTACCACTTATATACTTGTGTTAATCATCACATGGTTATATAGTGTGTGGTGGCTCTAATTAGTTAAATGTAGGGATAAATGTTTAACCAAGATGGGATTTATTACCTGGTATGAACTGGGATAGATCCTATACTATCTAAGTTTATTCTTGACGAATAAATTCTTGGTCAAGATAAATACAACACAGTTTGAAAAAGAGTTTTAGTACTAGAAAGAGTTCTAGTATTTATTGTATTTTATCAAAAATTAAAACTTAAGATGAGATCATATAATAAAGCTATTAGAGTTTGATAATACCTTGACTCTAGGCTATATTGGGATCTTTAATGAAAGGAATTTAATGCACAGTAATTATGATTAGGTTCGTGTGAATCATAATATGCATTCATTTCTAATTGGGTAGCTGTGATATCGATACTAGGGGTCACTCACAGCTTATGAGAACTAAATGTGAATAATTGGAATTTTCATATTTAGAATTGAAAAGAGTTTCAAATAATATTAAATGTTAATATTATATTTTCTCATTGCCATTTAGACATGAACCTAGTAAGTCACACCTAATAGAGTTTTATTTATTCCCTGTAGTATTAACCTAATTATTGATTAAAAGAGTTTAATCAGTTAATCAAGATTAATAGAATTAAATTTATGTTTTGAACAATGATTCTAATATATCATGAAATCTAATTCAAATAAGAGTATTATTTATTATTTAATATTTAATTAATATTGGATATTAATTAATATATATTAAATTAATAAATATATATATGTTGTTATTTATTTATGGACTTATATTAATGGTCCAAATTGGTTTGGACATAGGCCAAAATTTATTTTGGACCAAAGATTAATTAAAGTCCATATCTATCCTTTCCCACTTCCACTCGGGAATAGGAAGAGGCTGAAGCTTCCTAGAAGGCTTCTGATGTTCAGCTTTCACTTGCTAACACGTCAAGCACTTAGCAACATAATTAGCGACATCCTTCTTTAGTCCCTCCCACCAGTACAAATCTCTGATACTGTGGTACATCTTAGTGACACCCGAATGTACGCTATAGGCTATAGAATGTGCTTCCTCTAGGATCTCTTCTCTTAAATTATCCACATCAGGAACACACAATCTACCACTGATCCATAAAATAACGTCATTATCGAGTGTGAAATCAGTGAACTTCCCTACACGGACATTCTCTGCAAGCTCTTCTAGAATAGGATCTCGACTTTGAGCTGCCTTAATTGTAATATCCCGTGTTTTTAAAAAATATATTTACACTGTACCGGGATATGCAGTGTTAATAATTTCTGTACATTATATGATATTTTTACGAGTTGATATGTATTTTAAACCTATTTTAATTACTGTATATTATTTTCAGTGTTTTACGTAAAATTTTCCCGAGACTTGTATTTTCGGGGAAATTTTCACGTAAACAATGTAATATTAATTATTTTAAAGGTATTTACAGACTTGCATGAACTCATACATATTTTTAAATTATTAAATAAAGCCTGTGCGTGAATATTTAATTAATTAGGGTTTATTATTACCCTAATATTTTATTAAGTATTTATTTATTTTAATGTTATTTAATTAATTATATTTAGTATAAATTATTAAAATATTAATATTTTTATGTGTGTGGTGTATATTTGATGTGTGTAATTTAATATTATTTTAATATAAAGTATAAAGTATATATATATATATACATATATACATCAAAAATCAAAAGAATTGCCAAATTACCATTTTGCCCCCTCCATCTCCTTCTTCTCTCCCGATCGACAACCATCACTGCGCCTCCCATTCCAGCATGCCGGACCGCCCCTCGCCGCCACCAACTGCCGCCAACCTCCTTCCCCTTCCTTCCTCTTCCTCTCCGACGTGATCAGGCCGCCGGAAGACCGCTGGAACGTCCGGAATCCGCCATGGCAGCAAGTTGAGCTTTTTGCCGTCGACGACGATTCCGGCCACCATTTCGTGCACCACCAGTCTTCATCGACTCCTTGAGCTCCGGTGATTCCAATTCTAAGCTCCTTTTGGCCTGAAATCAAGTGGATTTTGAGGTTTGAGCTAAAACTCAATTCGGTCATATTAGGGTTTTCATTTTTTTTTTGAGCTTCGAATTGGATGATTCATGGAAAATTCCTTCACAAATGTTGTTCCTAGTAGCTTAATCTACATGTATGAATTTTTGTAGAATTTTTGGAGGTTGTTTGGATTTTTGGGTATTTTTGAATATTTTAATATTATTTTCTAATTTTCGGAAATTAATTATTTAAATTATGAAATTGGAGTTTATGGTTGAATTAAGTGTTGAAATGAATTATAGGAATTTATTTGGAATTTTTATGAATTTCTAAGTATTTATTTTTAATTATTGAAGTTTATGGAATTTTGGAAAAATTAGGTTAAATGTGTTTTAATTTGAATTTAATTGGTTAATTGAGTTTAAATATTAATATTATTGATAAATATGTTGAGAAAATTAATTTTGGGTAATTGTATGATTTTTGGTGAATTTTTGAAGTAAATTAAGTATATTTATATATATAGGGGTATTTTGGTAATTTTACCCTAAATTGTCTAAAAATGTAATTTAATTGGTTTTAATATTTATTTAAGGTATAAAAATGATTTCTACAAAATATTTAGTATTTTTAACTAATTAAAACTATTTTTCGGGAATTATTTTCAATTATATATATAATATACGGTTTTTCTAATGAAATGAGTTTAATCGGTTTTTTATAGTGTTTCAAGGTCAATTATGTAATTTTTACCTATAAAATGTATTTCTGTGATTTAAGGATATTTTTGGTATATCTGGAATCATTCTGTGTTTGTGGACCCTGGTCGGTGGACTGTAGTTTGGAGTCCGACTGTGGGATTTTGATTGTGTTGAGCTTGAATTTCGAAGTGTGTTTCTTTGTAGGGTCGGCTCTACTCTTTTGAGTAGAGAGATGTCCGTTTTACAGGGGAGGTTCTGTCGGATTTTCGGTAGAATTCTCGTAAAACGTGATATCCAGTCGAACCCTAATTCTGTTTCCGTACTTGAATACTCTAGATTGAATTCTAGGATTTCTATTAGGGTTACTCTGATATCGGTTATTTATTTCTTGTTTAGTTGCGCCGAGACCGAGGGCTAGTGGACCAGGCCCGTCGGACCTGTCTCGTGGAGCGCATTAGGTGAGTTACTATACTATATATATATGCTTAGGATGCATGATTTAGAAATATATGTTTTATTTTGATTAAAATGCATAAATAATGTGATTTGTATTTAAGTATATTTTTGGTTTATTTTTGGTATATAATAAACTATATACATGTTTTATTAATAAAATATATTTAAAATGTTTTTAAATATATTTTTAATTTAATTTATGATTTGATTAGATGTATTTGATATATATATACTCGAAATATACCTGGTTTACTTTTGGTATATTTCCGGTATATATATGGTTTATATTGTTATTTCATTTATATTCATGCATCATTTATTTTTGTGAATGAATGTTTTATATTTAAGAATGAAGGATATCAATAGAACGTGCTACCTAGTGGGCAGCACTAGGACCGAGTACGTACCGGTACGCCTATAGTATTAGGCTATATTACTAACTATTTGTGGATATTGATTTGATTATGATTATCGATATGTGAGATGTGGTTTGTGGGTGTGATTGCTGGAGCTCGGTTGACCAAGTGTCTCGGGGCCAATCACACTGGCAGTCAGACTGCTGGAGCTCGGTTGACTTAGTGTCTCGGGGCCAGTCTACTGTCCAAATGGATTAAGTGGATATATTTGGAATAAGTGAGCCTGTGTGGCTAGAGTGTTGTTTAACACTATTTTCTGAGGTTGCGATATTCTAGGGTTCTATGTGATCCTTCATAAATTAGGATTTTTCAGTAAAATATATAAAAATGATTTTTCTGCATCTGTATGAATTTGCCTGTATATATACATATTATATATATACTGTTGACTGTATGCATTATCACTTAGTGTGTATGTATATATATTATAGTAATTCACTCAGTGAGGTCTGACTCCCCTCCGTTGACTATTTTTCAGGAGAGTCAACTTCTTCAGACCTCAGTAGCAGGTCGATACGCCGGATTTCTTCCGCCCCGGCTTCTTTATGTAAATTGTCTACTTGAGTCTTATTTATTTTATCTAGACACTGCAGTAGTTGTGAATTGAAGTGTTGGATTTCATGTACTTTATTTTAAAGAGATGTATTATATTGAAACTGGATTTGTATTAAAGATTATACATTTATGTGATCAGATGAGTTTTGAATTAATCCAGTTGATATGGATGATATTATGATATTATGATTTTTATTTTTCGCTGCATATTATATTGTTACTGTTATTATGGCATGCTTTATTTTATTTTTAGGCTTGCTACGGGTTCCGGATTCGAAAGAATTCCCGTTCCCTAGCGCCGGTCATGGCCCCTGTTTTGGGTCGTGACATTAATCCTATCTCTCAGTACAGATTGCACCTTAAACTGAGCTAGTAGTCCACCTGACCTACTAAGCTTCATCATCAGACCTTGATCCACTAACAGATGCAACTCCTGGATTAACGGTCTCCTCTCTACACTGATATGAGCAAGACTGTCTGAGGACTTTCTACTCAAGACATTTGCTACCATATTAGCCTTGCTCGGATGATATAAAATCTCACAGTCATAATCTTTCAACAATTCCTACCATCTCCTCTGCCTCAGATTCAAATCTCTCTGTTGGAAAATGTACTTAAGGCTCTTGTGATCAGTAAAAATATCACAAGTCACCCTATACAAATAATGTCTCCAAATCTTGAGAGCAAAGATCGTTGCAGCCATCTCAAGGTCATGTGTAGGATACTTCTGCTCATGCTTCTTCAACTACCTCGAAGTATAGGCTATCACCCTACCATTTTGCATTAACACATAACCTAGGCCAACTCTAGAGGCATCACAATAAACTATGAACTTGTCTATACCATTAGGTAAAGCTAACACTAGGGCTATGGTCAACTTCTGCTTCAATAATTGAAAGCTATTCTCATAAGCTTTAGACCACTCAAATCTTACATTCTTCTGAGTCAAATGAGTTATAGGGGCTGCAATCCTGGAAAAATCCTGTACAAACCTCCTATAGTACCTGGCTAAACCCAGAAAACTATGAATCTCTATAACAGAAGTCAGTCTAGGCTACTCAGATACTGCCTCAATCTTTTGTGGATTGACTTGGATACCTTCTTTAGACACCACGTGTCTAAGAAAAGAAACACTCTCCATCCAAAAATCACACTTTGAGAATTTAGCATAAAGCTGATGTTCTCTCAGTGTCTGCAGTACAGTCCTCAAGTGATATACATGCTCCTCCCTACTCCTCGAATACACTAGTATATCATCAATGAAGACTACCACAAACTGATCCACATACGGTCTGAATACCCTATTCATCAGGTCCATAAAAGCTACTGGTTAGTTAGTCAAGCCAAAAGACATCACCAAAAACTCATAATGGCCACATCGAGTGCGGAATGTCGTTTTAGAAACATCAGCTTCACTGATCCATAGCTGATGATAACCCAACCTCATATCAATCTTAAAAGAATTGTGCACCCTGTAACTGATCAAACAAGTCATCTATCCTCGGGAGAGGATACTTCTTCTTCACTGTCACCTTTTTTAGCTCTCTGTAGACAATGCACAGTCTCAGGGTACCATCCTTCTTCTTCACAAACAGGACTGGTGCACCCTAAGGAGAAACTCTAGGTCTGATGAAACCCTTATCCAACAACTCTTGTAACTGCTCTTTTAACTCTTTCAATTCTACAGGAGCCATTCTGTAGGGTGGCATAGATATAGGAGTAGTACCTGAGATCACATCTATACAGAACTCAATCTCTCTATGAGGTGGTAAACCTGGCAACTCCTCAGGAAAAACATCAGGAAACTCACAGGCAATAGGAACATCTGTGAGTGATAACTTCTCCACTGAAGTATCCCTGAACAATGCCAAATATCCCTGACAACCCTTCCTCAGCAACTTCCTAGTCGTAATAGTAGAAATGAGATTCTGAGGTGCTGAACTCCTATCACCCACAAACTTAAATTATTTATCACTAGGAATTCTGAAAGTCACCTCTTTACTTCAATAATCCACCACAGCATAATACTAAGATAACTAATCCATATCCAGAATAACATCAAACTCCATCACATTCAACAGAATCAAATCAGTGGATAATTCTCTATCTCCCACAAGAACTGGACAACCAGAGAGAACAATATCGGTGTCTAAAGAATCACTTAGAGGAGTGGCGACAGATAAAGGAAAAGCCATCCTCGAAGCTTGACAACAAGACTTGGAAGTAAAAGCAGGAGAAAAGAACGAATGCATGGCACCCAGATCAAACAAAACCCATGCATCCAGGTAACAGACATAAACAATACTTGCCACGACTGCATTAGATGCCTGAGCATCCTGCTGAGTGAGATGGAAGACCCTGGCCTGTCCTCGACCTCCCTGTTGGCTGGTAGAAGCCTGGCCAACACCTTTGGCACCTCATTTAGCACCTCTACCACGACCCTGCTAGGGAACAAGCTGAGTAGAACTCTGATGCTAGGCTGGAGGCAACTGAAAAGGAATGGGTGCAGCACTAGTGTAATATCCCGTGTTTTTAAATATTTTAACACTGTACTAGGATATGCAGTGTTAATAATTTTTGTATATATATTATGATATTTTTACGAGTTGATATGTGTTTAAAACCTATTTTAATTATTGTGTTTTATTCACAGTGCTTTACTTAAAAATTTTCCAAGACTTTTATTTTCGGGAAAATTTTCACATAAATAATTTATTATTAATTATTTTAAATATATTTACGGACTTGCATGAACTCATACGTATTTTTAAAATACTAAACACCGTGTATATGTGTACCTATTTATTTAATTAGGGTTTAGTATTTTACCCTAATATTTTATTAATTAATTAATTATTTTATTGTTATTTAGTTATTTTTAATTAATATTAAATTTTAAAATATTAAATATTAAGTGTGTGGATGTGATTTTTTTCAAATATTTTATTAAAATTATTTTTTTATTATTTTTTTTTTCTTTTTCTTTTTCTTTTTCTTTTCTTTTCTTTTCTTTTCTTTTTCTTTTTCTTCTTCTTCTTCTTCTTCTTCTTCTTCTTCTTCTTCTTCTTCTTCTTCCCGTGCGACTACCATCCCCTCACTGCTGCAACTCCCGATCCCTGGCCATCGGTGTGCCGCCAGCAGCTCCACCTTCCCCAGCTAGCCACTCTGCTGCCCCCAGCCTCCTTCCCCGACGCCGGTAGCCTCTTTTCTTCCATTTTGGCCGAAATTCCTCTCCTCGTCGTTCACCAACTTTCCATCCACTATTTTCGACACCGCTAGTCTCTTTCTTCTCCTTGAGCTCCGGTGAGTGTAATTCTAGCTTTGGTTTGAGCTTAAATGGTTTTGATTTGCTTAGGTTTCAAATTTTTGATTTCGACCATATTAGGGTTTTTGATTTTTTTGAGCTTCAAATTGCTTGATTCATGAAAACTCCCTTCACAAATTTTTATCCCAGTAGCTTAATCTACATGTATGAATTTTTGTGGAATTTTTGGAGATTTTTTGGATTTTTGGGTATTTTTGAATATTTTAATATTATTTTCTAATTTTCGGAAATTAATTATTTAAATTATGAAATTTTGTTTTATGGTTAAATTAGGTGTTGAAATGAATTATAGGAATTTATTTGGAATTTTTATGAATTTCTATGTATTTATTTTGAATTATTGAAGTTTATGTAATTTTGGGAAATTAGGGTTAATTATGTTTTTAATTGAATTTAATTAGATAATTGAGTTTAATTATTGATATTATTGATAAATATTTTGAGAAAATTAATTTTGGATAATTATACTATTTTTGGTGAATTTTTGAAGTAATTTTAGTATATTTATATATATAAGGGCATTTTGGTAATTTTACCCTAAATTGGCTAAAATTGTAATTTAATTGGTTTTAATAGTTATTTAAGGTATAAAAATAATTTTTACAAATTATTTGGTATTTTTAACTAATTAAAACTATTTTTCGTGAATTATTTTCAATTATATATATAATATACGATTTTTCTAATAAAATGAGTTTTTATTGGTTTTTACAGTGTTTTAAGGTTAATTATGTAATTTCTACGTATAAAATGAATTTCTATGTTATAAGGGTATTTTTGGTATTATCAGAATTGTTCTATGTTTGTGGACCCCAATCGATAGATTATAGTCTGGAGTCCGACCGAGGGGTTGTGGATGAGTGGTTGAGCCTGTTTTTTGAAGTGTGTTTCTTTGCAGGGTCGACTCTACTTTTGAGTAGAGAGATGTCCATTTTACAGGGGAGGTTCTGCCGAATTTTTGATAGAATTCTCGTAAAACGTGATGTCCGATCGAACCCTAATCTCAATTCTGTGTTAAATACTCTAGATCGAATTCTAGGATTTCTGTTAGGTTTATTCTAATGTCGGTTATTTATTGTTTGTTTAGTTGCGCCGAGACCGAGGGCTAGTGGACCAGGCCCGTCGGATCCATCTGGTGGAGCGCACTAATTTGTGAGTTACTATATTATATATATATATATGCTTTAGGATGCATGATTTAGAAATATATGTTTTATTTTGATTAAAATGCATAAATAATGTGATTTATATTTAAGTATATTTTGGTTTATATTAAATTACATGTATGCTTTGTTAATAAATTATATTTAAAATGTTTTTAAATATATTTCTAGCTTAATTTGTAATTTGATTGAATTTATTTGACGTATATATACTCGAAATATACCTGATTTATTTTTGATATATTTCCAGTATATACATGTGGTTTATATTGTTATTTCATTTAAATTCATGCATCATTTATTTGTGAATGAATGTTTTATATTATTAATGAAGGATATCAATAGAACGTGCTACCTAGTGGGCAGCACTAGGACCGAGTACGTACTGGTACGCTTATAGCAAATAGGCTATACTACTAACTATTTATGGGTATTGATTGAATGTGATTATTTGATGTGTGAGATGTGGTTTGGAGGTGTGATTGCTGGAGCTCGGTTGACCAAGTGTCTCGGGGCCAATCACACTGGCAGTCAGACTGCTGGAGCTCGATTTACTTAGTGTCTTGGGGCCAATCTACTGTCTAAATGGATTAAGTGGACATATTTGGATTAAGTGAGCCTGTATGGCTAGAGTGTTGTCTAACACTGTTTTTGAGGTTACGATATTCTAGGGTTCTATGTGATCCTTCATAAACAGTGATTTTCAATAAATATATAAAATGATTTTATTGCATCTGTGTGTAATTGCCTGTATATATACATATTATATATACTGTTGACTGTATGCATTGCCATTTATTATGCATGTATATATATTATAGTAATTCACTCAGTGAGGTCCGACTCCCCTCCGTTGACTATTTTTCAAGAGAGTCAACATCTTCAGACCTCAGTAGTAGGCCTGTACGCCGGATTTCTTCCGCCCCGGCTTCTTTGTGTAAACTATTTATTTGAGTCTTACTTTTATAATCTAGACACTGCAGTAGTTGTAAATTAAATTATGGGATTTTATGTATTTTATTTATGTGAGATATTGTATTATTTGAACTGGATTTGTATTAAAATATTTATATATATGAGATGAGATTTGACTTAAATCCAGTTGGTGAAAATACTATTGTGATATTTATGATTTTCATTTCCGCTGCATTTGATATTGTTATTATTACTATTGCATGTTTATTTTATTTTTAGGCTTGCTACGGGTTCCGAATTCGAAAGAATTCCCGTTCCCTAACGTCGGTCATGGCCCCTGTTTTGGGTCGTGACAACTAGTAATCAACTGATATGGAAATTATGAAATCTGCGGCTGCTGATACCTAAAATAGGGACATGATCTAGCATAATGTCCTGTCTGCCCATATCTGAAGCATGTCAACGGTGTCATATAACACAGTCCCTGATGGACTCTGTCGTAGGTCTAGCAAATACTGGTAGCTGATCTAGAGCTACGACCACTGCTACTGCTCAAAGCACCTAACCCGAGTCTGAATGGTCTACACTGACCTTCAAGGCCATGTATACTGCTCCGATGTACCTGTTGCTACTGTCTTTGACTCTGATGAGCTAGACCTCTATGTTGACTACTCGATCCAATCTAGAAACTCGAATATGGAGTAGTCTGGAATCCACTTGACTGAACACCCAGCTGGTAATAATCAGGCATAGCTCCCTACCTGACTAGCCTCAGCTCAATCTCCTTGGCCAACTCAATCATCGACTCTAAAGTAAGGCCCATTGTAGGCATACCAGCAAATGCAGAACCCAATCCGGTGACATAGGTAGTGACTGTGAAATACTAGTCTCGCATCAGATCCTCTACATATCTACCAAGTCGGAGGAACTCTCAGGTGTACTCCTCAACAGATCAGTCACCGCGAGAAATACTAGTCAACCGAAGTCTGTAACTCATATGAAGTGGCTCTGGGCAGAATGTCCTCATAAACCGCTCTCTGAACTAAGCCCAAGTCATCGTCATCATGTAAGGCTGGATTATCTGAATGAACCAATCTAGGGCTGGTCCTTCAACTGACAGCTCAACGATCATGATCCACTGGTACTCAGTGTGAGTAATCCGAGTCCTAGCCTCGATCGCATGCAAGAAGTCTAGAGGATAGAAAGTCCCATCAAAAGTGATCCTGCCGACTTTAGCATAGAACAGAGGTGCCTTAAGGTCAAACATACCCTGCTAATAGGCAGGCTGAATGGGCGAAACAACTTGAGGTACAGGAACATCCTTGTACTAAGGCTCTACCGGCTCCTCATCCTGTATCTCTCTCTGTTTACAGTGATTACCACTCCTTGAGCTACCGACCTCTACATCTAACTAGCGGCTCAGGAGGTAAAACCTCGTCCTGAAAGGACTTATCATCCTCGGCCTCAATGACTGGTGGAGCGATACGTGCTCGCCTCCTCATTCTGAAAAGACAAATAAAAGGATTCAGACAAAACAGACAACGAAGGAACACGCTGAAAACTAAATCAAGGAATACTCATCAAGACATACTCGAACCTAATTCACTGCAGTAGTTTCAAAGAAAACATAACATTAAAAACTAGGGCCATAACTCACACAACTAAGGCCCTGACACAAAACTCCGCTCTGATACCAACTTTGTCACGACCCAAAACAGGGGCCATAACTGGCGCTAGGGAATGAGAACTCTTTCGAATCTGGAACCCGTAGCAAGCCTTAAAAATAAAATAAAAACCTGCAATAATAATAACATAAATAAAATATTTTACAAAAATAAATCTCATAAATAATAAAATAATAATCCACCAACGGATTAGATAAAACAAACTCATCTCAAATATATAATATCTTTTAATACAAATCTCAGTTCAAATCTTTAGAATACATATCTCATACGAATATAATACATAAATCCCACAATTTGACTACAACTACTGCAGTCTCAAGAATATAAAATAAAATCAAGTTAGCATATTACATAATAAAGCCGGGGCAAAAGAAATTCGACGTAAGGGTTTACTACTGAGGTCTGAAGATGAAGACTCTCCTGAAAAATAGTCAACGGAGGGGAGTTAGACCTCACTGAGTGAATTGTTATAATATATATACATGCGTAGCTAAATGACAATGCACACATTCAATAATATATATAATAAATATATATACAGGCAAAATCACACAGATGTAGCAAAATCATTATATATATATATATATATATATATATATATATATATATATATATATATATATATACTGAAAATAACATCCGTTTATGAAGGATCAAATAGAACCCTAGATAATCGCAACCTCAAACAGTATTAGACGACACTCTAGCCATACAGGCTCACTTATTCCAAATAAATTCACTTGTTCCATTTGGACAATAGACTAGCCCCGAGACACTTGGTCAACCGAGCTCCAGCAATCACACTCTCAAATCATATCTCACATCAAATAAATCAATCCAATCAATATCCACAAATAGGTTAGTAATTTAACCTAAATTCTATCGTCGTATCGGTACGTACTCGGTCCTAGTGCTGGCCAGGCTACCCACTAGGTAGCACGTTTTATTGATATCCTTCATTTATATATAAAACATACATTCATAAAATATATGATGCATGACATAAATTAAAATAACAATATAAACCATATATATACTAGAAATATACCAAAAATAAACCGAGTATATTTCAAGTATATATACGTCAAATGAATTCAATTTAATTATAAAATAAACTATAAATATACTTAAAAACATTTTAAGAATAATTCAATGATAAAACATGCATTTAATTTAAAATATACCAAAAATATATCAAAATATACCAAAAATATACATAAGTATTTATTATACCATTTATGCATATTTCATATAAATAAAACATCCATTTCTAAAACATGCATCCTAAAACACGTATATATAAAATAACAACTCACAGTTATTGTGCTCCTCGAGATGGGTCCGACGAGCCTGGTCCATTAGGCCTCAGTCTCGGTGCAACTAAACAAACAAACGACAATACGGAATTAGAATAAATCTAACGAAATTCTAGAGACTCGATCTAGAAATACCGAACACAAAATCAGAATAGGAATTCGATTAGGCATCACATTTTACGAGAATTCTACCGAAAATCCGACAGAACCTCCCCTGTAAAATGGACATCTCTCTACTCAGAAAGTAGAGTCGGTCCTGTAAAGAAACACATTTCAAAAATATACAGCCACACAACTCCTCGATCAGACTTCTAAACTACAACTTCACCGACCGAGGTTCACAATTCACGAGGTAACACATAACACATTTAAAATGCCAAAAATACCAAAAATAATACTCAAAATATAGCAAATAGAGATTTAAATGCTAAAAATAATTATTTTACTGATAAATACATAAAAATCCTAATTTTAATAAAATATTATTAAAAATCCATAATTCTCGATAAATTCATAAATATTAACCGAAATTCATTTTATAATTCCAAATTACATAATTAACCCTAAAACATACTAAAAATCGATAAAAACTCAGTTATTTGGAAAAATAGCATATTATATATAATTTGAAAATAATTTACGAAAAATAGTTTTAATTAGTTAAAAATACTAAATAATTTTTAGAAATCATTTTTATACCTCAAATAACTATTAAAACCAATTTAATTATATTTTAGCCAATTTAGTGTCAAATTACCAAAATAACCCTACTATATATAAATTCACTATAATTATTCAAAAATTCACTAAAAATAGTCTAATTACTCAAAAATTAATTTCTTAACATATAATTCAATAATATCAACAAATATACTCAATTAACCAATTAATTTCAATAAAATACATAATTAACCTAATTTTCTAAAAATCACATAACTAAATAAATTCACAATAATTATACAAAAATCATAAAAATTACAAATAAATTTATAAAATTCATTTTAACACCTATAAACACCATAAATCACAATTTCATAATTTAATTAAATAATTTATGAAAATTAGAAAATATTAATAAAATAATAAAAAATTCACAAAAATCAAAATAATTTCCAAAAATTCCACAAAAATTACAGCATGTAGATTGAGCTACTAGGATCAATCTTTGTGAAGGAATTTTTCTTGAATCATTAAAATTGAAACTGTGAAAAAATCAAGAACACACATAGGCCGAAATTAAAAATTAGAAACCTAGGAAAATCTAAACCAAATCAAGTGAAATCAAGCTTAGAAATGCACTCACCGGAGCTCAAGGAAGACTTAGAGATTGGTGACACTTCAAACGGTGGCCGGAAACGAGGTGATCAGAGTTGGGGATGATTTTCAATTTCTAGGGAGAAAACCGGTCAAATGACGCTGGAAAAGGGAGGAAAGGGTGGCGAAGGGAGCTTAGGATGGAGGAGGACAGCTGAGAGGCACACCGACGGCAAGAAATGGATGTTAAAATGGCCAAAAAAGGGTGGGAGGCGTCGGGCATGGAGAAGGTGATCGGGTGGTAGTTTCGTAAATAAAGGGAACTTTTTGATTTTGTAAGTATATATATGTATATATATATATATATATAAATTTAATTTATATTATTATAATATATGAATATTATATTCATAATATTTATTCACCACATATTAAAATAATAATATTTACACACATATACATATATATAACGCATATTATTTATTAAAACTATACAATATAAATTTAATTAAAATAAACCCTAATTTATTTAAATGTGTATATATACATGTATATGTACATATATTAATACGACAATTAAAATCGTGCATGGACTCATGCAAATTCACAAAACTGTCTAAAATAATTAATAATTCTTTATTTAGGTTTTAATTTCCCAAAAAATAAAACTCTCGAAAAAATTTTACGTAAGAAACTTAAAATAATTAAAAAATAAATTTAATAAATAATAAAGTAATTAAATAATCATATATATATATAAATTATTAACACTGCATATCCCGATGCAATTTAAAATTATTTGAAAACTCGGGATATTACAATACTGTAGCAGTAAATAGTGGTATTGTAGCATACGTTTTTTTTATGTTTACAAAATTATTATAACATGCAAAAGTTGCATTTATTTAATTTTTACATGTCATACTTGCAAGTAGTGATCATGGACAAGGTTTTACATTCTAGTATTGTAATAATTAATTTTATTATTGTTTTTATAATTAAATGTTAATTATATAGTATTAGGATATATTAATAACCTTGGCATGTCAAGGATTATTTGTTTGTTGCAAAAGTTGTAACAAGGAGACTTAAGGGAGTTCAAGGAGCAAATCCATGGAGATGGTGATAAGGATATTCATACTTGAAGTATTCATGGAAAAGAATAATTTTTATAATTTATTTTAGTATAAAAATAGGTATAAAAATTAATTATTATAAAATAAATTATAAAAATTAGTCCATGATCACTCCTTATTTGTGCATCCATATTTGCATGTTTTATGCACATATGAGATATGTATGTTTTTTATGATTTTATACATATCTGTATGTATAATTAGATGTCATACAATTTATGTATTTGATACGTATAAATTGGTTAATGTGCAAAGTGAGACCAAAAAATTCTTCCAAATAAATTTAAGTTTAAGCGCTCCATTGGAGCAATAAATTATATAATTTTGGATTATATATATTGGCTATGGACACATAAGGGTATATATAAATCCAAGAGATTTATACAATGTTATTGTTAAGCATATTGATGTTCTGAGTGTATAAATATACTACCTGCCAAGTCAAAGTTACATCCTAGGGGTGATGGTCCTTTTCAAGTTCTAGAAAGGGTCAATGATAATGCTTATAAAATATACTTACCTGGTGATTATGGTGTTTGTGAAAATTTCAATTTTTTTTATTTATCTCCTTTTGATTTTGATGAGGTTAATGATTCGAGGATGAATCTTCACGAGGAATGAGGGAATGATGCAAACCAAATAAGCACTAACCATATTGATAACCACGATGATCTACTCAAGTATAATGGTCCAATGACTAGAGCTTGCATGAAGAAATTCAAGGATGCTTTAGGAGTGTTCGTGAAGTAAGAGATGAAGTTTGAGTTGATTAATCAAAGCACAAATGCAAATGGAGCTCAATTGAGTGAATTTAGAGAAAGTTTGACACAAGGGCAAAATCATCCTTTTTGCACCTTATTATCATATTTTGACCCTCAAAATGAAGAATTCATGTCAAACTCTTCAAGTGGAGTGATTTGCATTCAAAACACATAAAGTGCAATTTTGAAGATTTTGGAAAGTTCTAGAAGATGCTAAGGGAATCTACAAAAATAAAAAATCTTTCAAGAATATTCTCTACAAATAAAACCTTAGATGCGATGAAGAGTGGCTACTACTTATTAAAAGATTTGGTTAAATTTTGCTTAGTTGTCATAAGTTGTCAAATTGACTTTTCAATGCTTAGTTGTCATGAGTTGTCAATTTGACTTTTCAAAGCTTAGTTGTCATTAGTTGTTATATTTTTTAAGGATACTATTTAGTAAAGGATTTTCCTTTATAGGTGTCTTTAGGAATAAGTAAGAAAACCTATTTTTTAAGGATTATGATGTTTGCATTCCTATATAAAGGCCATATCAATCTAGTATGAATTTAAACAAGTTTTATCAATTAAATTTCAATTCTTGTGAGGTTAAAGTCCTTCTCTTTTATTCTTAAAAGAAATTTAGTGAATTTATCAAGTGAAGGCTTGGTATATTCAGACCTAGTTTAATTTAGACTTAAAATTGACTTTGTTAATCTTAGGTTTATATTAAATAACCTTTAATTCTTAATAATTAACGTTCTTAAGTGCATGTTATTTAAGGGTCTTGTTAGGAATTAAAGTTTCTTTTTGCTTGATAACCTTGGCAAGGTTATTAAGATTGAATACGGGTTTGGTACAAGTTAACCACGTTCGTATCACTTTTTACATAATGTCAATATTTAAAATTCCTAAGATAGTGATAAATGACTGGAGCAGATGATTAAAACTTTTTAGTGGTCTCAAGATGTTAATAAAAAGAAAATTCATTGGGTGGCGTGGCAAGTGTTAATAAAAAATAAGAAAGCATTTTGGCGCATTATAGAGAACTAGAATGCTTCAATGAAGCTCTTCTTACCAACCAGTTTTGGCGCATTCTGAAGTATCCTTTCAATCCTAGTGCAAAGTTATTAAAGAGTATTTATTTTCCTTATCGTACATTCATGGAAGTTAGAGTAGGGCATAGGCCATAGTGGTTGTGGTTAAGTATTTTGCAAGGCCGAGAATTATTACAGACAGGTTGTAGATGGAATATCACTTCGGGGCAACTAGTGAATATTTGGGAAGATAAGTGGGTTCCTAATCTTCCTTATTTTAAGGTGTAGTCAAGGCCATCCTCAAATATTAGATATATCTTAGTAAAGGACTTAATGGATCAACAGAGGCATTCCTGGGATCAACGGATTCTTAATCAGTTGTTTAGCCATGAAAAGGTGCAAGCAATCTTAAAAATTCCATTTCAAGCAAATGAGGGATAGATCATATGTTTGGCACCATAATAAGAAAGGTTTTTATATAGTAAGGTTTGGGTACTACGTGTGTAAGGAGGAGGTAAATAATAGAAAAGCACCACTATAAACTTTGTTTCATTTGTGGGGAAGAAAAAATGGAAAGCCATATGGAATTTGAAAGTGCCAACAAAAATTAAGTTTTTTCTATGGAGGTGCTGTAAAGATGGTATTGCAACAAGAAAAAATTTAGTAAAGAGAAATTGCTCTCAGGATGGTATATGCCAAATTTGCAATTCTACCCTAGAAACACTTGAACATGCTTTATTTTCATGTCCTAAAGTTGCTATGGTTTGGTTTAGATCATCTTTTAATTTTAATCCAGCTAATATAGGGACATGATTATTTAAGAAATGGTGGCGAGATGCTATCTCTTTCTTAAGCCAAGATGATGGTAATTTTCGTCTTGAGCTTGCAGCAGTTATGATTTAGCAGATATAAAAGCACAAAAATTAAGAGATTTTCATATTTCAAAAATATGATCCAGGAAGTGTGTTAATGAAGAGTAATTTCCAATGGAATGAGTGGATTAATAATGTCACAACCTGAACCTAAAGGGCATATGACTGGCATTAGGGAATGAGCATACATAAAGTAACCGAAACCCATAGCAAGCTTAAAAATAAAAACACCTGCAAACATATCACACAAAAATACATCAGAATTAAAACTTTAATTAATATAAAATAAATCCTTATATCATAACATAATAAAATATGTCATACAATAATCAAATATAGGAACACAGTCTACTATAATACAGATACTAAAACAAAGAGTATTACTACTATAGCATTTACTTATAAGAAAAGCAATGGTTCAATATTTACATAAGTTGGCCAAGGAGGAAAGAGTATGGCGAATAAGTCAAATAAGGAGGTTTGAAGTAGAAGATCCTGAAAAAAAAATATTGAGGGGAGTTAGATCTCACTGAATAAGTTAATAAAAGAAATGTATATAGTATGAAAAACTCCTTTAAAATATAATTTATGAAAAATATAAAATTTATAATTTATAATTTGAAATATTTGATTTATTGAAATCCTCTTTTACCGAAATAAGTATTTGAAATCAAAAAATACTATATAAATATAATAAACTTTCTTAAATCATTTTCATAAGAAAACTAGGTGGAACACTAGTTTACAATTCTAATAGTCTTTTGACTCTCTTATAATCCAAAGACTGTCAGTTCCCGAGAATAAAGCATCAATCGAGCTATCAGCCATAGTCAATTCACTTAAATTGATATTTACTAGTGGTTTCCGAGAGCAAAGCATCACCGAGCTATCGGCCTTAATAATATAGAAATCACAACTGAGAGCAAAGCATCACTGAGCCTTATATATAATCTCACAAAATCATGCTCGAGAGTAAAGCATCATCGAGCCTTATAACCACCAACACTCACTCTCAACCCTACCGGTGCGCACACGATCCTGATGAAACCCATTAGGTAGCCCGTTCTACCGTAGTTTATTTAAATATAAATAAATAAGAAAGATTACAATAAAAATAAAATAAAATTTACTAATCATGTGAAAATTTAACATAAACATGCTAATATAATTATAGTAACAATAGGAGAATTCAAATTTAATAGATTTTCATATAATAATATAATTCTTTAATAAATTCTCTTATTCATCAAAATCAATCAATATATATATATATTTCTCTATACACATGTCACGATCCAAAACAGGGGGCCATGACCGGCGCTAGGGAATGAGAATTCTTTCGAATTCGAAACCAGTAGCAAGCCTTAAAAAAAAGCATGCAATAAAATAAAATAAATAAAATATATATTGCAGCAGAAATTAAATCTCATATAATAAAATAATTTCTCAACTTCCTTTGATAACATAAAATCACGTCTCATATCATAAATAAAATCTTTTAATACAATACTTTAGAGCAACACTCTAAATTAAAATCTCGCACATGCACAAATCAGAAATAACTCTCAACAGAGTCAAATACAACTATTACTGCATCGTCTAGAGTATAAAATAAAACTCAAGTAAGTGATTTACATAATAAAGTCAGAGCATAAGAAATTTGGCGGACAAGTCTACTACTGAGGTCTGAAGATGAGGACTCTCATGTAAAAACATCAACGGAGGGGAGTTAGACCTCACTAAGTGAATTATTATAATATATATACATGCATAGTTAAATGTCAAATGCAGACACCCAAAGGTATATATAATAAATATATATACAAACAAATACACAAAGATGCAAAGAAAATCATTTTTATAATAATACTGAAAATCATCAGTTATGAAGGATCAAATAGAACCTTATATGATCGGAACCTTAATACCAATAGAAAGTACTCTAGCCATATAGGCTCACTTAATTCGAAGTAAATTCACTTAATCCATATGGATAGCAGACTGGCCCCAAGACACTAAGTCAACCGAGCTCCAGCAGTCTGACTGTCAGTGTGATTGGCCTCGAGACACATGGTCAACCGAGCTTCAGTAATCACACTCTCAATCACATCAACCTCAATCATATCAATCAATCATAATTACCACAATTAATTTTCACTTAACTCTAATCTATCGCACTGGTACGTACACGGCCCTAGTACTGCCCACTAGGAAGCACATTCTATCGATATCCTTTATTTATATTAAAACATACATTCAGAAAAGTAAATAATGCATAATGACATTTAAAATAAACAAATAAACCATATCTATACTGGAAATATACCTAAAACAAACTAAATATATTTCAGGTATATATACGTATAATCGACTCAAATAAATCAGGGAATATGTTAAATTAAATCAATAATATATTTGAAAATAAGCTAGACTTAATTAAAAAGGAAAACATGCATTTATTTCATAATATACCGAAAAGATACTAAAAGTATACCTAAAATATACTTAAACATTCAAATAGGCAATTATGCAAAATTTATATTTAAAACATAGAATTTTAAAACATGCAACCTAAGCAATGCATATATATCATAATAACTCACAGTTGTGCACTCCTCGAGACAGGTTCGACGGGTCTGATCTGCTAGGCCTCGATCTCAGTGCAACTAACAATAAAATAATAACACGAAATTAGAATAAATCTAACTTAATTTCTAGAGACTCGATCTAGGATTACTAACATAGACAGAGAATAGGAATTTGACTGAATGTCACGTTTTACGAGAATTCTATCAAAAATTCGACAGAACCTCCTCTGTAGAACGGATATCTCTCTATTTAAAAAGTAGAGCCGGTCCTACAAGAAAAATACATTTCGAAATAGATTTCACAAAACTCCTCGGTTGGGACCCCAAAACTATAAATTCCACCGACCGAGATCCACAATTCACAACAAAATACATAAAATATATTAAAATCCAATAAATACCAAAAATACCCTTTAAGTACCAAGATATAGCAATTTAAGTATTAAAACACTGAAAGTAATTATTTTACCCGTAATTACTTAAAAATCCTAATATTAATATAATATTAATAAAAATCGATATTTCTCGATAGTTCCAAAAATATTAATAAAAATTCATTTTATAAATCTAAATTACTTAATTAGGCCAAAAACATATTAAAAATTACTAAAAATTCATTTATTTACAAAAATAGTATCTTATATATAATTTTAAAATAATTTTCAAAAAATAGTATTAATTAGTTAAAATTAGAAAATAATTTGTAAAAATCCTTTTTATACCTCAAATAATTATTAAAACCAATTAAATTTAATATTTAACTAAAATTACTACCAAATTATCAAAATACCCCTAATATACAAAAATACACATAAAATACTAGTAATATTCAAAAATTCAATAAAAATTATGTAATTACTCAAAATTTATTTTCTCAACATATTATTCACTAAAATCAACAAGTATACTCAATTAACCAATAGTTACTAACAAAATATATATTTAACCTAAATTTCCAAAAATAACATAAACTAAATATAATTTAAAAAATTACACAAAAATTATAAATTAAATTCTAAAATTAATATTAACCACCAAAAACACCAAAAATCACAATTTCATAATTTATTTAATTAATTTATGAAAATTATAAAATAATAATAAAATAATAAAAAATTCACAAAAATCAAAATAAATTCCAAAAATTACACAAAAATTCCAGGATGTAGATTAAGCTAATGGGAACAATATTTTTTTAAGTAATTAAGCATGAATCAAGCAAGAATTATCGAAAAAAAAATCAAAAACTCAAGAATGGCCGAAAATGAAAATAAGATCAAAACCCTACCAAATCGTGTTTTCAAGCTACAAGAAGCTTGGAATCGTCCTCTATGAAGTTTCAGGAGTCTAATAGCACTGGAATCATCAATTTTGGTGGCCGAAAATGACTTGAACAGAGGAGGAAGTGATTTTCGGGTTTCCGGCTTAAACAAGCTTCAACAGAGCCAGAGAAGGAAGGAAATGGTGGCAGAGCTACTAGCTGGAAGGGGCGGAGCTCTGGGTGGCACACCGACTGCCTAAAAATGGCAGAGATGGACGATGATGGTGAGGGTGAGGTGCGAGAGAGTGAGGAAGAAGAGAGGGGTAGATTTCGTAAATTTAGTATATATATATATATATTGATAAAACTTTACATTAAAATATAATAACTTTATAATATATACTCAAATAAACACACACCACACAAATTAATACACACATGCATAAATAAAAAAAAAAAAAATATATATATATATATATATATATATATATATATATATATATATATATATATATATAACACAAAATAAAATATAATATATACACATAATTTAATTATTAAAACCTAATAATATTCATGCATGCATATATATGTATAACTCATAAAAATTAAGGTCAATAATGTAATTTATTAGAATAATAATATTAAAATACTAATGCAACAAATTAAGCCTTGTTTAAATAATATTATTCAAACTAATAAACATCTATATATATGTTTACGTAGAAAACTATAATTAATGTAAAAAAAACAACAACAATTATTCCCAAAATAATAAAATAATCAAATATAGCTTGAAATTATTAACATTGCATATTCTACTTTATATTAAAATAATTTAAAAACTCGGGTTATAACAACACAGGTCAATTATTAATTTACAGGGTTGAATGCACTCTTTTAAAAAGACTAGATTG
The DNA here is from genome assembly GCA_947683625.1 of Mallotus nudiflorus. Lineage (NCBI taxonomy): Eukaryota > Viridiplantae > Streptophyta > Magnoliopsida > Malpighiales > Euphorbiaceae > Mallotus > Mallotus nudiflorus. The sequence continues at coordinate 147,166 of CANTUR010001655.1, forward strand.
GCTCGGCCTATAGGACCTCGGTCTTTGCGCAACTATAGAAAATAAATAAATAATAATAATATTAGAATCGAAATTCTAATTTTATACTTTTAGAAATTCTAAAGAATGACTCAATCTAAGACATTATTTGACCAAAATTCAAAACTCAGGATTGATCGATGTCATGTTTTACAAGAATTTCTATCAAAAATTTCGCAGAGTCTCCTCTGTAAAACGATCGTCTCTCTACTAAAAGTAGAGCCGATCATACACCCAAATACACTTTAAATACACAAAAATCTAACTTCTTGGATTGAGCCCCTGAACTACATAAATTGTCCAGCTAAGAGCCAACAATCCACAAATATATATATATATAAAATAATAATTATAATTTCAAACAATTCACCCAAAAGTCATAAAAATCTATATAAAAATATAATAACTTCTCAAATCACCAAAATGTTTCATAAAAATATTAAAAACATTTTATTTTCCAACTAAATAATAAAATTCTAGCTTTTAATAATATTTGCTAATAAGATTCATAAATGGAATAAAATTCCTATTTTACAATTAAATTAGTATAGACTGCAAATAATTATTAAAATCACTATTTAACGTCATAAAAATAATAAAATACCCATTTAACCTCAAAAAAATAATAAATAAATTTATTATTTACATATTATTCCAAAATTATCACACATTAAACTAATAAATGGGAAATAATATTAAAAATTAATTTTGATACTTTTATTAATCCATAAATAATTTAAAACAAAACAATTAACAACAATACAAATTAAAGTCAAATAATTTACTAACTTCCAAAAATACATATGCAAACATAAAATATCAAAATTCAATCAAATACCACAATAAATAAACTAATAATAAATGCCACTAATTCATCCAAAATTATAAAAATCTCATTTAATTATCAAATCAAATTATTTATATGATAAAGCATAAAAAATATTTATTTTCCAAATTAAATAATAAAATTTCAAATATAAGTAAATAATATTAATTAAACCCATTCTTTTAAATATTCTAAATTAAATAGCATTTAATTACCGATAATCAATTAAATTATTAAATTATCTAATTAAATAATTAAAACTCATTTAAGTTCAAAATTAATAATTAAAATTATTATTCAGATATAATTCCAGAAATTAATATTAATTAGCTAAAAATAGTAATTAATTTATGAAAAAATATTTTCATACCAATTATCACTCAAAAACTATCCAAAACCTATTAATTATCAATAATATCAATTAAAACATAAAAATTACTTATTTATATTATTTTCTCCAAAATTCTTTTTTTTTACATAAACATTCAAAAACTCGTAATAAAAATTCAGTACATAATTTAAATAAAATTCCTTCATAAAACTTTCTCTAAATATTATATAGAATTTAATAAAAATAAGAAAATTTCCGGATCCAACACTATGAACAGTAACCAAACCTGAAAAATATGTATTTTATTATAAAAAAATTTTAGAAAAATAAATAATTTCAAAAAAATAAATAAAAATAATATTTAGGTTAGCTCAAAATTTGATTTATCTAACTACCACATCTCCAAATAAAATTAAATTCAATATGAAAAATCAAATTAAACATATTGACAAAAATATAAAATCAAGTTTTCGGAGTTCTTACCGGTCGATTCACTCAAAACTAACTACGAATTATCAAAGTTTGTAACGTGAGCTTCGAAATAAGCCCAAACTCTATCAATTTTTTTTGTCGTTGACCGGACTACACTGCTCACACAATGCAATTTGCACTATCGCTGCCGTCTGCTGCTGTCTGCGGTCTGATGACCAAGTGGTGGTGCACAATGGTGGCGCACCGCAGAGGTTCAGTTTACAGAGAAAAAACAAAAGAAACAAAGAAACAAGAAATAAAGAGGAGAATAAAACCTGAATGTTTTTTACCAAATTTTTTTAATAATAATAAAATACTAACTCTCCTATCAAAACACTATACAATATACATATTTTATACATGTATATATATATATATATATATTTAATTAATTCAATATAATACAATTACATAAATAATAATAATCATAGTTTATCAATCAAAACATTAATTCAATAAAATTATTAATAACTTAATAATCCACAAATAATAAATTAACTCACTTAATAAAAATTCCAAAATAAATAAACTTTGAAATCCCAAAATAAATTTAATTTTGTGAATAACCAAATACTACAATTTACTAAAATAAATAATTAAAATAATAATAAAATTAAAATATTAAAATAATCATTAATAAAAATATTTATTAATATTGCATATCTCAAAAATTAATATGAAAATTTCATGTCATAACAAATAATTATAAGAGTTGCAAAAAGCCTTCGACAGTAGGTTTTAAGGCAATCAGCTAGATGGGAACCTCCTTCCATGGGACTCTACAAGGTAAATTGTGATGCTATGCTTATAGCTAACAAGTGTTGAAGATCCTTTCATGTATAGCTATATAATATCTTCTATTTTTTTTTCATAATATATTTTAGGAAGTTGTCTTTGTATATTTTAGGAAGATAGAATTTTGTTTCTTATATTGAGGCTGATATTTGCCTTAAGTTTCGTTTTGTATTGTGTATGTAGACAATGGTTGCAGTCAATAATATACAAGTGAAAATTCACTCAAGGTTAAATTTGCTCATGGTATCAGAGCAGATATTACATATCCAGTGCAAGTTTTGAGTCAGTTTATGCAAGATCCTCATGTCCCTCTTTTAAATGCAGCATATCAAGTTCTTAGATACTTGAAGGCGGCCCCTGGACAAGGTATTTTTCTTTCTTCTACTAGCAAACTACACTTGACTGCATATTCAGATTCGGATTGGGCAAGTTGTCCATCTACTAGAAGATCTAGTAGTGGTCATATAGTGTTTTTGAGGCATAGTCCAATTTCTTGGAAGTCAAAGAAACAAAGTGTGGTGTCCCGTTCCTCAGCTGAAGCAGAATATAGGGTAATGGCTAATGCTACTAGTGAATTGTTAGGGTTGCGTGCCTTGCTTCTTGACCTCAAGGTTCAATTACCAAACGCCATGACCCTTATTTGTGACAATGAAGCAGCCTTATACATAGCAGCGAATCCCGTCTTCCATGAACAGACAAAGCACATCGAAATTGATTGTCGTTTTATTTGGAATCGGTTGCTTAGCAATGAACTGCATACTGTTCATATTTGTTCAAATGATCAGATTAGTGATCTCTTCAATAAAGCTCTTTGCAACAGATAGTTTCATCATTTACTTGGCAAGTTGGGCATTTGTGATCTACATGCTCCAACCTGTATAGCTATATAATATCTTCTATTTTTATCATAATATATTTTAGGAAGTTGTCTTTGTATATATTAGGAAGATAAAACTTTGTTTCTTATACTGGGGCATGATATTTGCCTTAAGTATCGTTTTGTATTATGTACATAAACAATGGTTGCAATCAATAATATAGAAGTGAAAATTTACTCCAAGTTAAATTTTCTCAACAAGCAACAGGCTCAAACTTCTTTTATATGTAGAAATTCACAAGGAGATATGATTACTGCTTAAGGAAAAAAATTTCATTGTGTTTCGGTTGAATTAGGAGAGGCCATGTCAGCCAGAGAGGCTATTAGATTTGTTAGCAATCATCACATGCCTGGTACAGTCATTGAATCTGATTCCAAGGTGGTGGTTGAAGAAATTAAGACTGCTACGCAAGAAGGATTGGATGAGATTAGATGGGATTTGAGAGCTGTTGTTGAAGAGATCTGTTTAATTCTGTCAAGGGGTTGCAATTTCCATGGAGTTGATGTCAAGTTTTCTTTCCGGGAAGCCCAGTAAAGCTGCAAATTGGCTATCAAAAACAGATTTCTTATTTCAAGGGGGAGATGTTTATGCAGTGGTGCCTGAGGAGCTGCAGAATATTTTGCTAAAAGATAAGGAATTGATTATGTAGTGGGTCTGTTTTATGCTATTTTGTGTTGTGTGTATCATTATTGGTTGGGTAGGAGTCTTAGTGTTGTTTTTTCTTCTTTGTTTTTAGAGTTTTTTTTGTGTGTGTTGAGGTTGCTGTTAGAGCTTCCCCTTTCTCTACCTACTACGGGTGGTTGTTATTTTGTGTCCATGGTGTTTGTTTCCCTAGCTCTGCTAGTGGCTTTGTTTCGGGTTTTCTTCGTAATGAATTTCCTTTTATGCCAAAAAAAAAAAAAAAAAAAAGGAACATGAAAGCAGCTGGATTAGCTGGATTTGGATTTGGATTTGGGGAAGGCAAAGCAACATTAGCTGGATTTCATTCGAGTTTCCATAGAAAAGAACAAAGAACAAAACCAACTGAATAGCAGTTCGAGATTTTTTTTTAATTGAACTTAACAGATTAAATCATATATCATAAGAAAATAGATCAATCTCTGTATATACTACGAAATAATCTTAGCAGAAAAATAAATAAATATATATATATTATTGTTTCTGTGTCAATATAGATGTTACCAATCAACATTATATCCTTTTCTAGATGTAAAAAATGCATTTTCTTGAATTGCACATTTACTTTGCAGCTTGATTGCCAAAAAAAATATGAACATATAAATTCGCCATTCATAAAATTTCACTAATTTGGGCTAATGTTATATATGGAGCTCCTCTCGCTCGAATAGTCCTGTAGTATTTAGATTTATGCTCAAAGGTATTTACAGTTCCCATGACCTGCATACAAAAGAAAAAAAAGTCAATCATTGTTTAATCCAAAAGTATACTACTATATTTCTATATATATAATGAATTATAATATTTAAAAGGTTATAATACTCAGGTTGATTTAGATTAATTTAGATTAAGACGGTGGACTCTATTGGTTAGTGATATAAGTTTAAATTATTGATCAAGATTAGTTGGCTATATAAATATCCTAATGCCTATATATCCTTCAATTTTTATAATAAATTAAAGAGTGTTATGGCAAAATCTTGACTTACTTGGATCAATAGCGGTGAGGACAGCTGTGTGAGAGAAATCACAATTGAAATCGTTGCGGCCATGTGTTTGATAGTAGGAATTCATGACAAATGATGCATGAGACCTGACATTATTGGGATCAAAACATGCACCACCTGCTTGAATTGGCTTGCAATCCACACCCTGGCTGCACCCATAGTCTATGCTTGCTTGTAATTGTTGGTCATTAGCCTCTGCTTTTGGTACACACCATTTCTTGCCAGTAGTTGGCCTTGGTGTTGGTGTTGGATTTGGCTTCTGTCAGTTTAATTAGTATCAATACAAAGAAAAAAGAATCAATACAACGATCTTATAATATATGTTTAGAGTGGTGGCGTTTTATAACAAAGTCTCATTTTATTGTATCATAGACTGATTTGGATTTAATACTATAGTAATGTGGAAATGATCTGTTTATAGTCTGAAATAATTATTATTCTAATGAAAGATTTTGTTAATAATTGAAGCCCACATGGCCAAATCAATATGAGTGGCAATAAACAAATTTCTCTTAAAAAGTATTTATTTATCACATAAAAATTTATGAATTTTTTTTATATTTCTATTATCCAATAGTTACAAGAACTGTGACTATTTTGGAATCGAGCCGGATGAACCAAATGCAAAGTATCTATCTACACCTATGTTGTCACATTAACATTATAGGCAATGCAAAAGAATTTCAGCACTAACAAAACATATTCAATTCTATCTAATATAATTTATCTGAATTGGAATAAAAATAAATAATTTTTTTTACTAGTAATTTCCCTGGTCTAACAATGAAAAAAAAAAATTCTCAAAGCTGAAATCAGAAAGAAAAAAATAGAATTATGATTTTTAGCTTACCTGCTCATTGCGCAAGACTCCAACATTATAAACAGGGCTAAAATTTGGTTTAAACAAACCCCAATTCCTCTCGGCTGTTGATCCGGGTTTCAGATTCTCATTAAACAGTGCAAAAATGTAAGTCTCAAATCGCTTGTTGGGCATCAATGGAGTACCCTTCCCGGAAGTAACATGCTTGATCAAATTCCCATTATAGGCCACAGCATTTTCAACTGTACAAGCCGGCTGGTTGGGGTCACCAAGCGAAGGCCAACCGGTTTCAGCCACCAAAATTTCAACATCAGGGTAGCCCATGGCTTTGATGGCAGAGTAAACAGCATCCATCATTGCATCAAACATGTTAGTGTACGTAATGTTAGTGTATTTGTCATGGATGCCACGGTTTGGCTGGAAAAGAGTGTATTTTGACACTTTGGGAGCCCAGCTAAAATATGGGTATGGATTCACCATGAGAGGTGATTTAGTTTCGCGTAAAAACTGTAACATTGGTGCAAATATAGACTTTTGGTAGCCTGGCCGGATCCTTGCAGCGCTTGGTGGCACCGAATTGTATAGAATTCCTAGCGTGTGAGGTGTTGAGACCTATCATAAATTCATTAAAAAGTGTTCAAAAAAAAGATCAACCGTACATTCCTTGTCGGGTAGCCTACTGATAAAAAAAATTAAATAATGGTTATAGAAAGTTTGTCTAACCTTAATATCTTTAATTCCAGCAACAACAAGGGCGTGATGCAAGGCCTTCATGCAAGGAACAAGATGAGCAATCCAATCTCTAACACCAGACATTAAGATTTCATTGCCGACTGCTATCCGATTAATCTTGTCTGCGGATAAAATGGTTTGATGTGATCATTAACCCACCTACGGGCAGCACGAGCGTCAGAAAGAGCTGGAATATCACCATTACCAACAGTTACGGTCACAAAAATGCCAGTATTGGCAAAAGCTCGAAGAATATCAGGATTGGTGTCAAAGATTTTGATGCTATCAATAACTGTTTGTGTCTTGATGAAGTTGGCAACCTGAGATGGTGTGGAAGGTTGTTGGCTAATGTACCATAGTTGACACCGATGGCGAAAGCGGTGGTGGAGAGGTGAAGAAGGGTGGCGGTGAATAGGAGGAGAACGGTTCTGATGGCGGTCATAGGTTTGTGGTGGAATCTCGGAAATGAAAGACAGACTACGGAAAAAAAATGGGGATATATAGAGATATTAGTTGGAGCTCTGTGGCTACGGGATACACGGGAAAATAATTATAACAAATAACAAGTGTAAAGTTCGAGAGAGAGAGAGGCAGCTATTTTTGAAAGACAGGAAAAGAAGAGGAAAGACAAGATAGATTGATAAAGATGATGTTACTTTGCCTAATCTTAAAGAAAAGCAAAAATTGGTAGAAACCAGCTATTTTTGGTGGGCATTATTTATGTTTGAATTGGATTCTACAAATTTAGCTTCATTTATTTAACAATTCTTGCTAATTAGTTACTCATGTTGGTTAGATTTAAATTATGTTTTCAAATAATTGAAAAATAAATCATTTTTTATTATATATCTCTCAAAGTAAAATATAATTATTTTTTTTTATTTAAATTATCAATATTTAAAATTTATTAAATTTTAATTAATGTTGTTTGATTTAAGTACAATCATAAAAATAGTTTTAATATTTTAAATTAATTTAATACTACTGCATATATTATAATTTTAATTTAAAAAATTATTTAAGTAAAAATCATTTTGCATTAGTTGATCTGAGGGTCGATTTGAATCTATTTATTATTTGTTTATGAATTTATTTTTTAACATAAATTTGTTTATGAATTGTTGCATGAAAACTAAAATATTATTAGTATGCGTACACAAGATGTACACGAAAGGGGCAGTAAAAGTAGTGGCGGGTGTTGTGGGAGGAAATAGCGGTATCGTATGTGGCGGTTGGAGATGGTTCTTTTAGTCAAAAGAAAGTTTCATTTGATTCTTATTAATTATTGGTCCAATGCATATGTTTTTTATTTTTATTATTTTTTGGGTTAAAAGAAGAGGAAAGAATACGTGTCAGTTTATTTATTAGATTTGGTGGTAAAAGTGCGGACGCCATCACATCACCTCGTTTTTGACCATCACATTACCTTAACCTATATACCAACGTATGTGTCTGTCTGGAACAGAAAACGCGTAACGCAGACGCCGCCGAGTTGCAAATTAGCGGAGAAAACTAATGTTCCGCCGTAGATATTTGGATGCTACTCGCTTCCAACGCGTCTTACTTTTTCAATTATTACATGAAAAAGGAATTTATTATCTATTTTATTATTTATTATATTTTATGATTAAATTTATAATATAAAACAAGAACATCAGAAGATGTAAACCAATTTTGAGAAACACTCGTAGACACAACAGCTTGAGCACGAGTATGAACTGCAATATTAGCATTCCTACGGACAAATCTAATAGAAACATTCCTGAAGTTCTTCGATAGAGAATTGCAATCATCAACTAACAAACCAAGAGGAGATCGGATAGATGGATCCCAAATAGCTTGAACCATTTGTAAAGAATCTGATTCAATAATGCAATTATCCAAACCAAGAGCCTTAATCCAACTTAAAGCCTCTTTAACACCGACAACTTGAGCTTCCTTAGGGGAGAGACGGACCGGGATGGACACTACCTTTGCAACAATAAACTGCCCACTCGAATTCCTCAAAACAGCACCAAGCCCGATTTTCTGAAATAAGGAAATAACTTTATTATATTTTGTGTTTTACTTATGCATAAAACATTCAAAATATGTGTCGCCAATTTGAGTATAGACAAAAATCTTCTTATGAAAAATTCTTCTTAATGAGTGTATTAAATTATATCTAATTAATGAATGCTTTTATTAAAATAATCAATTAAATATTAATTGTGCATATAAAATTAAGTATTTTATATGTTAATTAAATATTTTCATCTAAGAGCTTAATCCTTTGAGGGTCAATTTTTTCAATTCTTTACAATTTTAAATTATTTTAAATCCATTGTATTTTTTATTATTCAATTAATAAGTAAATTATATATATAATTTACTTATTAACTGCCACGATCCAAAATAGGAATCATGACCAACGTTAGGGAACGAGAATTCTTTCGAATCTAGAACCCGTAGTAAGCCTAAAAAAAAGAAAAGCATGCAATATAATATAATAAATAAAATATTATGCAACGGAAGTTAAATCTCAAATGCAAATTAATAATTCTTCAATTAATTTAATAACATAAATTTCATCGCATATATAATAAAATCTTTAAATACAAATTTTTAGTTTAACAATCTGAAAACTTAAATCTAATACATACATAATATAAATACAACTCACTACAACAACTACTACAGTTTCTAGAGTACAAAATAAACTCAAGTAAGCAGTTTACACAATAAAATTGGAGCAGAAGAAATCCGGCGGACAAGTCTGTTACTGAGGTCTGAGGACGAAGACTCTCCTGAAAAAAATCAACAGAGGGGAGTCAGACCTCACTGAATGAAGTGTTATAATATATATACATACATAACTAAATGTCAAATGCAAACACTCAATAGAATATATAATAAATATATATATAGACAAATACATACAGATGCTGAAAACACTTTATATATAATATTGAAAAAACATCAGTTATGAAGGATCAAATAGAACTCTAAATGATCGCAACCTCAAATAATAATAGACAACACTCTAGCCATACAGGCTCACTTATTCCAGATAAATTGACTTATTCCATTTGGATAGTAGACTGGCCCCGAGACACTAAGTCAACCGATCTACAGCAATCACACTCTCAAATCACATCTCACATCAATCAGATCAAATCAATCAAATCATAATTCACAAATATGTTAGTAATTTAACCTAAATTCTATCATCGTACCGGTATGTACTCAGTCCTAGTACTGCCCACTAACTAGCACGTTCTATTGATATCCTTCATTAAAATAAACTCAAACATTCGTAAAGTAAATGATGCATGATATTAATTTAAATGGCAATATAAACTATATATATACTAGAAATATACCAAAAATAAACTAAGTATTTTTCAAGTATATATATGTAATATCCTGAGTTTTTAAATAATTTTAAATTGTATCGGGATATGCAGTGTTAATAATGTTTATACATATTTATGATATTTTTATGAGTTTGTTATTTATTAAAGCTAATTTTAACTGTTTTATATTATTTTAAGAGATTTACATAAAAAATTTTCAAAAATTTTATTTTCAGGAAAATTAAGACATAAATAATTTAATATTAATTATTTTAACTAGTTTTAACGAATTTACATGAATTCATATATAATTTAAAGTGCTAAATAAAATGTATATATTAGCGTTATTTTAATTAAACTTATATTGTATATTTTTAATAAATAATGTGTGTAAATATTGTTATTTTAATATGTGGTGTGTATTAATTTGAATATAATATATGTATATTATAATACTATAAAATATTGCTTTATATATACATAAATATACATATATATATATACGTATATATATTTACCTAAACTAAAGTTCCCTTTATTTACGATAATTGCCACTCGTCCCTAAACTCACGCCCAACACTCTCTCCCTCAAATCCGGCTGCTGCAACTCCTTCTTCTTCCTGTCGATGTGCTTCTCGGCATGTCACCTCCCTTTCCAGCCATTTTCGCCACCTTCCCTTCCCTTTTCCGGCGTTGTTTGGCCGAATTTCTTCAAGGAAGCTGAAACTCCCACTCAACTCCGATCAACGTGATTTCGGCCACCGTTTTTGACACCGCTGGTCTCTATCTTGTCCTTGAGCTCCGGTGAGTGTGATTCCAAGCTTTTTTTCACTTAACATGGTCTATATTTCCCTAGGTTTTGATTTTCCATTTTGGGCCTATTAGGGTTTCAAATTTTTTTGAGCTTTGATTTGAATGATTCAAGAAAACTCCCTTCACAAACATTAATCCTTGTAGCTTAATCTTGCTCTGTGAATTTTTGTGGAATTTTTGGAATTTATTTTGACTTTTGTGAATTTTGATTATTTTATTAATATTTTCTAATTTTCGAAAATTAATTAAATTAATTATGAAATTGTTTTTTATGGTGTTTATAGGTGTTGAAATGAATTTTAGAAATTTATTTGTAATTTTTTTAAATTTTATATAATTATTTTGGAATTTATTAAGTTTATGTAATTTTGAAAAATTAGGTTAATTATGTGTTTAATTGAAATTAATTGGTTAATTGAGTATATTTATTGATATTATTGAATTATATGTTGATAAAATTAATTTTTGAGTACTTATACTATTTTTGGTGAATTTTTGATTAATTTTAGTGAATTTATATATATAGGGGTATTTTGGTAATTTGACACTAAATTGGTTAAAAATGTAATTAAATTGGTTTTAATAGTTATTTAAGGTATAAAAATGATTTCTACAAATTATTTAGTATTTTTAACTAATTAAAACTATTTTTCGTAAATTATTTTTAAATTATATATATAATATACGATTTTTCTAAATAAATGAGTTTTTATCGGTTTTTAAACATGTTTTAGGGTTAATTATGTAATTTGGAGTGATAAAATGTATTTTTATTATTAAAGGGCATTTTCGGTATTTTTGTATTATTCTGTGAATTGTGAACCTCGGTTGGTGAATTGTAGTTTGGAGTCCGACCGAGGGATTATGGTTGTGAATACTGTGTTTATTCTCGAAGTGTGTTTCTTTGCAAGACCGGCTCTACTCTTTGAGTAGAGAGATGTCCGTTTTACAAGGGAGGTTCTACCGGATTTTAAGTAGAATTCTTGTAAAACGTGATATCTGGTCGAACTCTAATTCTAATTCTGCGTCTAGTATTCTAGATCGAATTTCTAGGAATTTTTGTTAGATTTATTCTGATTTTTGTTGCCATTTATTTGTTTAGTTGCTCCAAGACCGAGGCCTAGTGGATCATGCCCGTCCGACCCATCTCGTGGAGCGCAATAACAGTGAGTTGTTATTTTATATATATATGTTTTAGGGTGCATGTTTTAGAAATTTATGGTTTATTTTGATAAAATATGAATAAATGATTTAATTAGTACTTAGGTTTATTTTTGGTTTATTTTTGGTATATTTTGAATTATATGCATGTTTTATTAAACATTTATACTTAAAATGTTTTTAAATATATTTCTAGTTTATTTTGCAAATATATTGGATTTATTTGACATATATATACTCAAAATATATTTGGTTTACTTTTAGTATATTTCTAGTATATATATGGTTTATGTTGTTATTTTATTAAAAATCATGCATCATTTATTTATGAATGTATGTTTTATATATTAATGAAGGATATCAATAGAACGTGCTACCTATTGGGCAGCACTAGGACCGAGTACGTACCAGTATGCTGATAGCATTTAGGCTATATTACTAACCTATTTGTGGATATTGATTTGATTTGATGTGAGATGTGATTTGGGAGTGTGATTGCTGAAGCTCGGTTGACCAAGTGTCTCGGGGCCAATCACACTAACAGTCAGACTGCTGGAGCTCGGTTGACTTAGTGTCTCGGGGCCAGTCTACTGTCCAAATGGAACAAGTGAATTTATTTGGAATAAGTGAGCCTGTATGGTTTGAGTGTTGTCTAACACTGTTTGAGGTTGCGATTTGCTAGGGTTCTATTTGATCTTTCATAAAAGGTGATTTTCAGTAAATATATAAAAATGATTTTGCTGCATCTATGTGTATTTTCTTGTATATATATTTATTATATATACTATTGACTGTGTGCATTGTCATTTAGTATGCATGTATATATATTATAACAATTCACTCAGTGAGGTCTGACTCCCCTCCGTTGACTATTTTTCAGGAGAGTCATCGTCTTTAGACCTCAGTAGCAGACCCATACGCCAGATTTCTTCTGCCCCGGCTTCACTATGTAAACTGCTTATCTGAGTTTTATTTTATAATCTAGACACTGCAGTAGTTGTATACAGTTGTGGAGTTTATGTATTATATTTGTGTGATTTATGTATTTCAAATATTTGAACTGGATTTGTATTAAAGGAATATTTATATATATGAGATGAGGATTTAAATCCATTGATGTATATTTACTTATCTTATTTGTGATTTTATTTCCGCTGCAAAATATTTTATTTATATTATTATGAGTATTGCATGTTTTTATTTATTTTTAGGCTTGCTACGGGTTCCGGATTCGAAAGAATTCCCGTTCCCTAGCGCCAGTCATGGCCCCTGTTTTGGATCATGACAATATATGTCAAATAAATTCAGTTCAATGATAAAATAAACAAAAAATAAACCATACATATACTCAAAAACAACTTAGGTATAATTCAAAGGTAAAACATGCATTTAATTCAAGATATACCAAAAATATACTAAAAATATACCTAAAATATACTTAAGCATTTATTAAATCATTTATGCATAATTCATACAATTAAAACATATATTACTAAAACATGCAACCTAAATACACGAATATATAAATAACAATTCATGGTTGTGCGCTCCACGAAACGGGTCTGATGAGCCTGGTCTACTAGGTCTCGGTCTCAGTGCAACTAAACAATCAAATCACAACACAAAAATCAGAATTAATCTAGCTTAGCTTCTAAAGACTCGATCTAGAATGCTAGACACAAACAGATACAAAATCAAACTTGATGTCATGTTTTACGAGAAGTCTACCGAAAATTTAATAGAACCTCCTATGCAAAATGGACATATCTCTATTCAAAAAGTAGAGTCAGTCTTTGTAATATCCCGTGTTTTTAAAATATTTTTACACTGTACTGGGATATGCAGTGTCAATAATTTTGAATATATATGTGATATTTTTACGAGTTAATATGTATTTAAAACCTATTTTAATTACTGTATATTATTTTCAGTGTTTTACGTAAAATTTTCCCGGGACTTGCATTTTCGGGGAAATTTTCACGTAAACAATTTATTATTAATTATTTTAAATGTATTTACGGACTTGCATGAACTCATACATATTTTTAAATTATTAAATAAAGCATGTGTGTGTATATTTATTTAATTAGGGTTTATTAATTCCCTAATATTTTATTAAGTATTTAATTGTTTTAATTGTTATTTAATTAATTTTATTTGGTATAAATTATTAAAATATTAATATTTTAATGTGTGTGGTGTATATTTGATGTGTGTAATTTAATATTATTTTAATATAAAGTATAAAGTATATATATATACATATATACATTAAAAATCAAAAGAATTTGCAAAATTACCATTTTGCCCCCGATAGTTTCTTCTTCTTCTTCTTCTTCTCCGATCGTTCCCTCACCATTTCCTGTCGCTCGCCGTGCCGTTCCTTCACCGTGGGTGTGCCGTCCGGTGTGCCACCATCTTCCCCGACCAGTTTCGCCGCCTGTGGAGGCCGTTTCCGGCGTCGGGAGAGTGATTTTGGCCGGAGAAGCCGAAAATCAACTCACCGTCGATCACGCCGATTTCGACCACCGTTTTCGACACCGCCGGTCTCTTTCTTCTCCTTGAGCTCCGGTGAGTGTTATTCTAGCTTTGGTTTGAGCTAAAATGGTCTAGAATTGCTTAGTTTTCGATTTGTAAATTTCGGCCTATTAGGGTTTTCGATTTTTTTAAGCTTCGAATTGGATGATTCATGGAAACTTCCTTCACAAATGTTGTTCCTAGTAGCTTAATCTACATGTATGAATTTTGTAGAATTTTTGGAGATTGTTTGGATTTTTGGGTATTTTTGAATATTTTAATATTATTTTCTAATTTTCGGAAATTAATTATTTAAATTATGAAATTGGAGTTTATGGTTGAATTAGGTGTTGAAATGAATTATAGGAATTTATTTGGAATTTTATGAATTTCTAAGTATTTATTTTTAATTATTGAAGTTTAGGTGATTTTGGAAAATTAGGTTAATTGTGTTTTTATTTGAATTTAATTGGTTAATTGAGTTTAATTATTAATATTATTGATAAATATGTTGAGAAAATTAATTTTGGGTAATTGTATGATTTTTTGTGAATTTTTGAAGTAATTTAAGTATATTTATATATATAGGGGTATTTTGGTAATTTTACCCTAAATTGTCTAAAAATGTAATTTAATTGGTTTTAATATTTATTTAAGGTATAAAATGATTTCTACAAATTATTTAGTATTTTTAACTAATTAAAACTATTTTTCGGGAATTATTTTCAATTATATATATAATATACGGTTTTTCTAATAAAATGAGTTTTAATCGGTTTTTATAGTGTTTCAAGGTCAATTATGTAATTTTTATTTATAAAATGTATTTCTGTGATTTAAAGATATTTTTGTTATATCTGGAATCATTCTGTGTTTGTGGACCCCGGTCGGTGGACTGTAGTTTGGAGTCCGACCGTGGGATTTTGATTGTGTTGAGCTCGTTTTTCGAAGTGTGTTTCTTTGCAGGGTCGGCTCTACTCTTTTGAGTAGAGAGATGTCCGTTTTACAGGGGAGGTTCTGCCGGATTTTCGATAAAATTCTCGTAAAACGTGATATCCAGTCGAACCCTAATTTTTGATTCTGTGTTTAATACTCTAGATTGAATTCTAGGATTTCTGTTAGGTTTATTCTAATGTCAGTTATTTATTGCTTGTTTAGTTGCGCCGAGACCGAGGGCTAGTGGACCAGGCCCGTCGGACCTGTCTCGTGGAGCGCATTAGGTGAGTTACTATTTTATATATATATGCTTAGGTTGCATGATTTAGAAATGCATGTTTTATGTTGATTAAATATGCATAAATAATTTGATTATTTCTTAAGTTTATATTAAGTATATTTTTGGTATATAATAAATTATATACATGTTTTATTAATAAAATATATTTAAAATGTTTTTAAATATATTTTTAGTTTAATTCATGATTTGATTGGATTTATTTGACATATATATACTCAAAATATACCTGGTTTATGTTTGGTATATTTCTAGTATATATATGGTTC
The DNA here is from genome assembly GCA_947683625.1 of Mallotus nudiflorus. NCBI lineage: Eukaryota > Viridiplantae > Streptophyta > Magnoliopsida > Malpighiales > Euphorbiaceae > Mallotus > Mallotus nudiflorus. Next base: position 163,051 of record CANTUR010001655.1, read on the forward strand.
ATATTATTGATTTATTTAAATTCATGCATCATGTATTTGTGAATGAATGTTTTATTATTTATTAATGAAGGATATCAATAGAACGTGCTACCTAGTGGGCAGCACTAGGACCGAGTACGTACCGGTACGCCTATAGCTTTAGGCTATATTACTAACTATTTGTGGATATTGATTTGATATGATTATTGATATGTGTGAGATGTGGTTTGGGTGTGATTGCTGGAGCTCGGTTGACCAAGTGTCTCGGGGCCAATCACACTGGCAGTCAGACTGCTGGAGCTCGGTTGACTTAGTGTCTCGGGGCCAGTCTACTGTCCAAATGGATTAAGTGGATATATTTGGAATAAGTGAGCCTATATGGCCAGAGTGTTATTTAACACTATTTTCTGAGGTTGCGATATTCTAGGGTTCTATGTGATCCTTCATAAATTGGGATTTTTCAGTAAAATATATAAAAATGATTTTTCTGCATTTGTGTGTATTTGCCTGTATATATATTAGATATATATATATTGTTGACTGTATGCATTATCACTTAGTGTGTATGTATATATATTATAGTAATTCACTCAGTGAGGTCTGACTCCCCTCCGTTGACTATTTTTCAGGAGAGTCAACTTCCTCAGACCTCAGTAGCAGGTCGATACGCCGGATTTCTTTCGCCCCGGCTTCTTTATGTAAATTGTCTACTTGAGTCTTATTTATTTTATCTAGACACTGCAGTAGTTGTAAATTAAAGTATTGGATTTTATGTACTTTATTTTTAAAGAGATGTATTATGTTAAAACTGGATTTGTATTAAATATTATATATATGTGATGAGATGAGTTTTGAAGTAAATCCAGTTGGTATGGATGATATTATGATTGTTATTTTCCGCTGCATTTATTATATTTTTACTGTTATTGTGGCATGCTTTATTTTATTTTTAGGCTTGCTACGGGTTCCGGATTCGAAAGAATTCCCGTTCCCTAGCGCCGGTCATGACTCCTGTTTTGGGTCGTGACAAAGTTGGTATCAGAGCGAAGTTCGTATCAGAGTGGAGTTCTGTGTCAGGGCTTAGTTATGTGAGTTGTGGCCCTAGTTTTAAAGTTGTGTTTTCTGTTGGACTACTGCAGTGTATTAGGTTCGAGTATGTTTTGATAAGTATTCCTTGCTTTAGTTTTCAGCGTTATTCCTCCGTTGTCTGTTTTGTCTGAATCTTTTCGTTTGTCTTTTCAGAATGAGGAGGCGAGCGCGTGTCGCTCCACCGATCGTTGAGGCCGAGGATGATGAGTCTTTTCAGGATGAGGTTTTACCTCCTGAACCGCCAGTTAGACGTAGAGGTCGTGGCAGGGGTAGACCTCGAGGAGCGGCAGGTCGCCGTAGGCAGAGAGAGTTACAGGACGAGGAGCCTGTTGAGCCTGAGTTTGATGTTCCTGTTCCTCCAGTTGTTCAGCCTGTTCAGCCTGCCTATCAGCAGGGTATGTCTGACCCTGAGGCAGCTTTGTTCTATGCCAGAGTTGGCAGGATTGCTTTTGATGGTACTTCTGATCCTTTAGATTTTCTGCATGCGATTGAGACTAGGACTCGGACTGCTCATACCGAGTACCAGAGGATCATGATTGTTGAGTTGTCTGTTGAGGGACCAGCCTTAGATTGGTTCATTCAGATGATCCAGCCTTATATGATGACGATGACATGGGCTCAGTTTCGAGAGCGATTCATGAGGAGATTTTGTCCAGAGCCTCTTCGTTTGAGCTATCGTCTTCGTCTGACCAGTATTTCTCGTGGAGATCGATCTGTAGAGGAGTATACCCGAGAGTTTCTTCGTCTGGGTAGATATGCTGAGGATCTGATGCGAGATCAGTATTTCGCTGTTACTACCTATGTTACTGGTTTGGGTTCAGCTTTTGCTGGTATGCCTACAGCAGGTCTTACTCTCGAGTCTGTGATTGAGCTAGCTAAGGAGATTGAGCTGAGGTTAGTTAGGCAGGGAGCGATGCCTGATTATTACCAGTTGGGAGTTCAGTCGAGTGGATCGCAGGCTACTCCGTATTCGAGTTTTCATGTTGGTTCGAGTAGTCAGCAGCGAGGTTCGACTCAGCAGAGTCAGAGACAGCAGCAGCGAGTGCATCGGAGCAGTAGACATGGTCGTGGAGGTCAGCGTAGATCATTCAGATTTGGATCAGGTGCTTCGAGTAGCAGCAGATTCCGCGATTCCCACAGCAGTCGATTGCTAGTGCAGCGCCCGTGCCATTTCAGTTGCCACCAGCCCAGCATCAGAGTTCTACTCAGTTTGTTCCACAGCAGAGTCGTGGTAGAGGTACTAGAGGAAGTGCCAGAGGTGTTGGCCAGGCTTCTACCAGTCAGCAGGGAGGTCGAGGTCAGGCCAGAGTCTTCCATCTGACTCAGCAGGATGCTCAGGCATCTAATGCAGTCGTGGCAGGTATTCTTTCTATTTGTTACCTGGATGCTTTGGTTTTGTTTGATCTGGGTGCCACGCATTCGTTTGTTTCTCCTGTTTTTGCTTCTAAATCTTGTTGGCAAGCTTCGAGGATGGCTTTTCCTTTGTCTGTTGCCACTCCTCTGAGCGATTCTTTGGACACCGATATTGTTCTTTCTGGTTGTCCAGTTCTCGTGGAAGATAGAGAATTATCCGTCGATTTGATTTTGTTGGATGTGATGGAGTTTGATGTTATTTTGGGAATGGATTGGTTATCTCAGCACTTTGTCGTGGTTGATTGCAGGAATAAGGAGGTGATTTTTAGAATTCCTGGTGAAGTAGAATTTAAGTTTGTTGGTGATAGGAGTTCAGCACCTCAGAATCTTATTTCTGCTATATCAGCTAGGAAGTTGTTGAGGAAAGGTTGTCAGGGGTTTTTGGCATTGGTCAGGGATACGTCAGTGGAGAAGTTGTCACTCACAGATGTTCCTGTTGCTTGTGAGTTTCCTGATGTTTTTCCCGAGGAGTTGCTAGGTTTACCACCTCATAGAGAGATTGAGTTCTGTATAGATGTGGTACCAGGTACTACTCCTATATCTATGCCACCCTATCGTATGGCTCCTGCAGAGTTGAGAGAGTTGAAGGAGCAGTTGTAAGAGTTGTTGGATAAAGGTTTTATCAGACCTAGTGTTTCTCCTTGGGGTGCACCAGTCTTGTTTGTGAAGAAGAAGGATGGTACCCTGAGACTGTGCATTGACTATAGAGAGCTGAATAAGGTGACAGTGAAGAACAAGTATCCTCTCCCGAGGATTGATGATTTATTTGATCAGTTACAAGGTGCACAGTTCTTTTCTAAGGTCGACTTGAGGTCGGGTTATCATCAGCTGCGGATCAATGAATCCGATATTCCTAAGACAGCGTTCCGCACTCGATATGGTCATTATGAGTTTCTGGTGATGTCTTTTGGTTTGACTAATGCACCAGCAGCTTTTATGGATCTGATGAACAGAGTATTCAGACCGTATGTGGATCAGTTTGTGGTAGTCTTCATTGATGATATACTAGTATATTCGAGGAGTATGGAAGAGCATGTATATCACTTGAGGATTGTATTACAGACACTGAGAGATCATCAGCTTTATGCTAAATTCTCGAAGTGTGATTTCTGGATGGAGAGTGTTTCTTTTCTTGGACACGTAGTGTCTAAAGAAGGTATTCAGGTTAATCCACAGAAGGTTGAGGCAGTATCTGAATGGCCTAGACCTACTTCAGTTACTGAGATTCGGAGTTTTCTGGGTTTAACCGTGTATTATAGGCGATTTGTGCAGGATTTTTCCAGGATAGCAGCCCCTATGACTCGCTTGACTCAGAAGAATGTTAGATTTGAGTGGTCAGAAGCTTGTGAGAATAGTTTTCAGTTGTTGAAGGAGAAGTTGACCACAGCGCCAGTATTAGCTTTGCCTAATAGTGTGGATAAGTTCACAGTTTACTGTGATGCCTCTAGAATTGGTCTTGGTTGTGTGTTGATGCAGAATGGAAGGGTGATAGCCTATGCTTCGAGGCAGTTGAAGAAGCATGAGCAGAACTATCCTACACATGATCTGGAGATGGCTGCAGTGATCTTTGCTTTGAAGATTTGGAGACATTATTTGTACGGGGTGACTTGTGAGATATTTACTGATCACAAGAGCCTTAAGTACATTTTTCAGCAGCGAGATTTGAATCTGAGGCAGAGAAGATGGTTGGAACTGTTGAAGGATTATGATTGTGAGATTCTTTATCATCCGGGTAAAGCTAATGTGGTAGCAGATGCCTTGAGTAGGAAGTCCTCAGGTAGTCTTGCTCACATCGGTGTTGAGAGGAGACCATTGATCCAGGAATTGCATCTGATGGTGGATCAAGGTCTGATGATGAAGATCAGTAGATCAGGTGGACTGTTAGCTCAGTTTAAAGTACGATCTGTACTAAGGGATAGGATTAAAGCAGCTCAGAGCCGAGATCCTATTCTGGAAGAGCTTACAGAGAATGTCAGAGCAGGGAAGTTCACTGATTTCACACTTGATGATGATGGTGTGTTGTGGATCAGTGGTAGATTATGTGTTCCTGATGTGGATGATTTGAGAGAAGAGATCTTAGAGGAAGCACATTCTACAGCCTACAGCGTTCATCCAGGTGTTACTAAGATGTACCACAGTATCAGAGATTTATACTGGTGGGATGGATTGAAGAAGGATGTTGCTGATTATGTTGCTAAGTGCTTGACGTGTCAGCAAGTGAAAGCCGAACATCAGAAGCCTTCTGGGAAGCTTCAGTCTCTTCCTATTCCCGAGTGGAAGTGGGAAAGGATAACTATGGATTTTGTGGTCGGTTTACCTCGTTCGAAGGATGGATACGATTCCATCTGGGTGATTGTAGACAGATTGACGAAGTCTGCACATTTCTTGCCTGTGAAAGCCACATATTCAGTTGCTAGATTGGCGAAGTTGTATGTGAAGCATATTGTGTGCCTTCATGAAGTACCTGTGTCCATTGTGTCAGATAGAGGTTCGGTGTTTACTTCTCGTTTTTGGCAGAAGTTGCAAGAAGCGATGGGCACTAGGTTGGATTTCAGTACTGCTTTTCATCCTCAGACAGATGGTCAGTCTGAGAGGACGATCCAGACACTGGAAGATATGTTGAGGATGTGTGTCTTGGATTTGGGAGGTAGCTGGGATGATCATTTGTCGCTTGTTGAGTTTGCATATAATAACAGCTACCATAGCAGTATTGGCATGGCACCATATGAGGCGTTGTATGGAAGGAAGTGTAGATCCCCGTTGAGTTGGGATGAGATTGGTGAGAGAGCTTTGACTGGACCAGAGATGGTTCAGGATGCTGCAGAGAAAGTCACCGTGATCAAGCGTAGATTAGAGACCGCAGTTAGTAGACAGAAGAGTTATGCGGATCCTAGGCGCAGAGATGTGGAGTTTCAGGTTGGAGATTTCGTTTTTCTGAAAGTATCTCCGATGAAGGGTGTGATGAGATTTGGCAGGAAGGGTAAGTTAACACCGAGATATATTGGACCGTTTGAGATTCTGGAGAGAATTGGCACTGTTGCATATCGGTTGGATTTGCCTCCGAGTATGTCACAGGTGCATCCAGTATTTCATATCTCGATGTTGAGGAAGTATATCTCAGATCCTTCACACGTGTTGCAGCCCGACAGTGTAGAAGTGAGTGAAGATTTGACGTTTGTGGAAGAACCTGTGGCGATCGTAGATTTTAAAGTTCGACAGTTGCGATCGAAGCAGATTCCGATGGTCAAGGTTCTGTGGCGTAGCGACAGAGTTGAAGAGCATACGTGGGAGACTGAAGCTGAGATGCGAGCTTCTTACCCGTATCTCTTTCCTTCTTGATCTTTTCTTTTTAGAATTCGGGGACGAATTCTTGTAAGGGGGGGAAGACTGTAATATCCCGTGTTTTTAAAATATTTTTACACTGTACTGGGATATGCAGTGTCAATAATTTTGAATATATATGTGATATTTTTACGAGTTAATATGTATTTAAAACCTATTTTAATTACTGTATATTATTTTCAGTGTTTTACGTAAAATTTTCCCGGGACTTGCATTTTCGGGGAAATTTTCACGTAAACAATTTATTATTAATTATTTTAAATGTATTTACGGACTTGCATGAACTCATACATATTTTTAAATTATTAAATAAAGCATGTGTGTGTATATTTATTTAATTAGGGTTTATTAATTCCCTAATATTTTATTAAGTATTTAATTGTTTTAATTGTTATTTAATTAATTTTATTTGGTATAAATTATTAAAATATTAATATTTTAATGTGTGTGGTGTATATTTGATGTGTGTAATTTAATATTATTTTAATATAAAGTATAAAGTATATATATATACATATATACATTAAAAATCAAAAGAATTTGCAAAATTACCATTTTGCCCCCGATAGTTTCTTCTTCTTCTTCTTCTTCTCCGATCGTTCCCTCACCATTTCCTGTCGCTGCCGTGCCGTTCCTTCACCGTGGGTGTGCCGTCCGGTGTGCCACCATCTTCCCCGACCAGTTTCGCCGCCTGTGGAGGCCGTTTCCGGCGTCGGGAGAGTGATTTTGGCCGGAGAAGCCGAAAATCAACTCACCGTCGATCACGCCGATTTCGACCACCGTTTTCGACACCGCCGGTCTCTTTCTTCTCCTTGAGCTCCGGTGAGTGTTATTCTAGCTTTGGTTTGAGCTAAAATGGTCTAGAATTGCTTAGTTTTCGATTTGTAAATTTCGGCCTATTAGGGTTTTCGATTTTTTTGAGCTTCGAATTGGATGATTCATGGAAACTTCCTTCACAAATGTTGTTCCTAGTAGCTTAATCTACATGTATGAATTTTTGTAGAATTTTTGGAGATTGTTTGGATTTTTGGGTATTTTTGAATATTTTAATATTATTTTCTAATTTTCGGAAATTAATTATTTAAATTATGAAATTGGAGTTTATGGTTGAATTAGGTGTTGAAATGAATTATAGGAATTTATTTGGAATTTTTATGAATTTCTAAGTATTTATTTTTAATTATTGAAGTTTAGGTGATTTTGGAAAATTAGGTTAATTGTGTTTTTATTTGAATTTAATTGGTTAATTGAGTTTAATTATTAATATTATTGATAAATATGTTGAGAAAATTAATTTTGGGTAATTGTATGATTTTTTGTGAATTTTTGAAGTAATTTAAGTATATTTATATATATAGGGGTATTTTGGTAATTTTACCCTAAATTGTCTAAAAATGTAATTTAATTGGTTTTAATATTTATTTAAGGTATAAAAATGATTTCTACAAATTATTTAGTATTTTTAACTAATTAAAACTATTTTTCGGGAATTATTTTCAATTATATATATAATATACGGTTTTTCTAATAAAATGAGTTTTAATCGGTTTTTATAGTGTTTCAAGGTCAATTATGTAATTTTTATTTATAAAATGTATTTCTGTGATTTAAAGATATTTTTGTTATATCTGGAATCATTCTGTGTTTGTGGACCCCGGTCGGTGGACTGTAGTTTGGAGTCCGACCGTGGGATTTTGATTGTGTTGAGCTCGTTTTTCGAAGTGTGTTTCTTTGCAGGGTCGGCTCTACTCTTTTGAGTAGAGAGATGTCCGTTTTACAGGGGAGGTTCTGCCGGATTTTCGATAAAATTCTCGTAAAACGTGATATCCAGTCGAACCCTAATTTTTGATTCTGTGTTTAATACTCTAGATTGAATTCTAGGATTTCTGTTAGGTTTATTCTAATGTCAGTTATTTATTGCTTGTTTAGTTGCGCCGAGACCGAGGGCTAGTGGACCAGGCCCGTCGGACCTGTCTCGTGGAGCGCATTAGGTGAGTTACTATTTTATATATATATGCTTAGGTTGCATGATTTAGAAATGCATGTTTTATGTTGATTAAATATGCATAAATAATTTGATTATTTCTTAAGTTTATATTAAGTATATTTTTGGTATATAATAAATTATATACATGTTTTATTAATAAAATATATTTAAAATGTTTTTTAAATATATTTTTAGTTTAATTCATGATTTGATTGGATTTATTTGACATATATATACTCAAAATATACCTGGTTTATGTTTGGTATATTTCTAGTATATATATGGTTCATATTATTGATTTATTTAAATTCATGCATCATGTATTTGTGAATGAATGTTTTATTATTTATTAATGAAGGATATCAATAGAACGTGCTACCTAGTGGGCAGCACTAGGACCGAGTACGTACCGGTACGCCTATAGCTTTAGGCTATATTACTAACTATTTGTGGATATTGATTTGATATGATTATTGATATGTGTGAGATGTGGTTTGGGTGTGATTGCTGGAGCTCGGTTGACCAAGTGTCTCGGGGCCAATCACACTGGCAGTCAGACTGCTGGAGCTCGGTTGACTTAGTGTCTCGGGGCCAGTCTACTGTCCAAATGGATTAAGTGGATATATTTGGAATAAGTGAGCCTATATGGCCAGAGTGTTGTTTAACACTATTTTCTGAGGTTGCGATATTCTAGGGTTCTATGTGATCCTTCATAAATTGGGATTTTTCAGTAAAATATATAAAAATGATTTTTCTGCATTTGTGTGTATTTGCCTGTATATATATTAGATATATATATATTGTTGACTGTATGCATTATCACTTAGTGTGTATGTATATATATTATAGTAATTCACTCAGTGAGGTCTGACTCCCCTCCGTTGACTATTTTTCAGGAGAGTCAACTTCCTCAGACCTCAGTAGCAGGTCGATACGCCGGATTTCTTTCGCCCCGGCTTCTTTATGTAAATTGTCTACTTGAGTCTTATTTATTTTATCTAGACACTGCAGTAGTTGTAAATTAAAGTATTGGATTTTATGTACTTTATTTTTAAAGAGATGTATTATGTTAAAACTGGATTTGTATTAAATATTATATATATGTGATGAGATGAGTTTTGAAGTAAATCCAGTTGGTATGGATGATATTATGATTGTTATTTTTCGCTGCATTTATTATATTTTTACTGTTATTGTGGCATGCTTTATTTTATTTTTAGGCTTGCTACGGGTTCCGGATTCGAAAGAATTCCCGTTCCCTAGCGCCGGTCATGACTCCTGTTTTGGGTCGTGACAGTCTTGCAAAAAAATACACTTCGAATACAAAATATCCACCAACCCTCGGTCGGATTCCCAAACTTCAATTCCACTGACCGAGGTTCACAATTCACAAGATATACACAAAATACATTAAAATTTCATAAATACCAAAAATACCCTTTATATACCAAAATATAGCAATTTACATATTAAAACACTAAAAATAATTATTTCACATATATTTAGTTAAAAACCCTAATATTAATAAAATATTATAAAAATCGATAATAACTCGATAAATACACAAATATTAATGAAAATTCGCTTTATACATCCAAATTATTCAATTAGCCCAAAAATATATTAAAAATTACTAAAAACTCATTTATTTACAAAAATAGTATATTATATATAATTTAAAAATAATTTTTGAAAAATAATTTTAATTAGTTAAAAATAGTAAATAATTTGTAAAAAAATTATTTTTATACCTCAAATAATTATTAAAACCAATTTAACTTAATATTCAACTAAAATTACTACCAAATTACCAAAATACCCCTAATATATAATAATTCACATAATATATTATAATTACTTAAAAATTCACTAAAAATTATATAATTAGTCAAAAATTATTTTCTCAACATATAATTCAATAAAATCAATAATTATGCTCAATTAACCAATTAATTTTAACAAAATACACATATAACCTATATTTCTAAAATTCACATAAACTAAATAAAATTATATTAATTACACAAAAATCAAAAAAATTATAAATTAAATTCTATAATTATTTTCAACCACTATAAACACCAAAAATCATAATTTCACAATTTATTTAATTAATTTATGAAAAATAGAAAATAATAAAAAATTCACAAAAATCAAAATAAATTCCAAAAATTCCACAAAAATTACAAAGTGTAGATTGAGTTAGTAGAATAAACTTTTGTGAAGGAATTAAGCTTAAATATCAAAGATCAAAGTTCAAAAAATTAGAGAAACAAAAATGGTCGAATTAGAAATCAAGCTCACCACCAAAATCTAGACCAAATCAAGTGAAACCAACCTTAGAAACACACTTACCGGTGCTCAGGGAAGAGAATGAGACCGGCGGTGTCGATGGAGGTGATCGGAATCGGCTTGAACGGCATTAAGCTGGATTTTTGATTTTCCGGCTTCAACAAGCTTCAAAGGCACCGAAAATGGACACTGCTGGCGACAAAGCTGGCTGGCAGGCGATGATGGCACGTCGGGAGGCACGCCAGGAGGCACACCGATGGTAGGTGGTTGGACTTGCAAACGGATGATGATGGTGATGGGGAAGATCGGGGAGGGTGATAATCGAGAGAGGTAGGTTTTGTAAATATTAGGTTTATATATATATATATATATATATATATATATATATATACACACAGATACATAACTCATAATAATAAAAATATAATATATATACATAATTTTAAATATTAAACCCTAATATTATAATAATATATATATGCATGTATATGTATATATATTAATATACAAAATATTAATCATGCATGCAACCATGCAATTAAATAAAATAAAATAACATTAATCAATAAAATATTATTTCCCAAAATAATAGGTCTCGGAAAAATTTTTACGTGGAAAACTTTAAATAATCGTACATAACATTAATTATTAATAAAATAATTAAATAATCAAATATATATTAAAAATTTATTAATACTGTATATCCTGATAAAATATAAAAATATTTAAAAACTCGGGTTATTACATTAATTGAATATTTATTTAGTGGTTGAATCAATATATATAAGAGAGTAGATATTTTTTTTTTTGAAATTAAGAGAGTAAATAATTATTTCTCTATTTTTAATGGTTGAAATAGTAATTATTTTTGTTCAAATTGTAATTATATAAATTTTTTTTTATTTTTTTGGCAGTTATATAATGTAGGTATTTGATCGATTTATTGATGTAGTAGAGATTTCTTTTTTTGAGTTAATACAAATTGTTAATTCTTAACACCATAAAAGGAAAAAGAGGAGTGTGACGGGTGTGAACTCTACTCTTATCAAATTGGATATTTATATCTTTTATTACTTAAGTTATTTATGGGGACATGTAATAGAGATAATTAACATGCAACATACATACTCATTTTATTTTTCTCATTTCATCAATGACTTCATAATTCTTGAAATTAATTAGGGGATAGTGAGAAAATAATTAAACCTTCATTTACGTCATACTTGGAACCAAATCTAATGGCTTATAAAATAAGATGTTAAAAGAGGTTTTTTGCTCTAAATCCTCATCCAAATTAAGTTTTTGTGATATGGATATGATTCGCATGTTTTGTTTTTTTAATTCAACTTGTAGCAATGATATACATTTAACGGTATGTAGATCAGATGATAAAGATTTTAATCTTTTTCATTTTTTTCAAATAATGAAAAAATATATATAAATAGTCATTCGAGAAGGGATTTAGTCACTTGGTGCACAAGTTCAAGAAGAGATTTATAATTTACACCAAGTCTTGATCAATTTTAATGATAAAAAATTTATTTATTTTTTAAATATATAGAATTTTGAAAAAAGAATTTTTTATTTAAAAAATAAATATTGAAAGAATTTTATATTAATCCTTACAGAATTCAATTGATTTTTAATTGAAATTATACTAAATTAAATGTATCTAGCTACATGCTCTATGATCTGGAAGAAAATTGTCACCGCAACAAAATCAAATACAAACAAAAGAAGAAATTAATTAATGCTTTAAGTCCATAATCTATATATATATATATATTCCAAGAACATGTTTTCGTCACTTGGATCAACAGATGTAAAGAAACCAATATGAGCAAAGTCACATGCGAAATCTTGGAGGCCGATGACGATGGGTTTGGTTGGTAAAAAGAGTTCATAATAAAAGATACGTGTGACCGCACATTATTCGGATCCAAACAAGCATCACCAGCTTGGATGGGCCTACAATCCACGCCCCTGGGCTGGCTTATAATGATTTTGTTTTTTATTTTAACTAGTTGAAAATTGAAATGGTTAAATTTTAGAGCAATAATTTATGCCGCGGTTACCATCACTACTTGTAAAATTATCCAAAATTTTCCCTCTCAAAGGTAGATGATTTCCTTGTATTTGGGAGGTAAAATAGAATTTTTTTTATTTTATCACAGACAATGATAACATTGTAATTGTTACTATCCGCGACATCTATCATCACACTAAGTTTTATTAAAAAAAATAAGAAGAGATATGAAGATTTAAATTTTATTCTATTTATCTAAATGCTTTCACTTTTTATTATTTGAATTACTCATAAAACTATCCATTGTGTATAATCTTCATATTATAACTTCAAGTAATATTCATCTCAATAAACTCCAATTTCTCTCATGGGTCAGACCGAATTTAAGAATTTCATTGAACAAGTAAAAAATAAATGTCTTGAACCACCAATTCCGCATCAACCTTCGTTGTCTATCATGTCTAACCAAATTCCCAGTGAACCTTTTTTTTAAAAAAAAATTTCCAATGAACCAAGCCGCATTCTCCACACTAAAAATCAGTTTCTCCCACGACGATACCTACATCATCTTAACCTAATATTTTCATAGCTGAATAAACAACAATGTTCGTGCATGTTATGGTAAGTAATACCTGTGAATCTATCGTGTACTCTATTGTGCTTGAATAGAGCATAATTTGCTATTTTTGGAGAGTAACCAAAATAAGGATATAGGTTAACCAAAAAGGTGATTTAGATTCAGATTTTTACATAAATGTACTAAAAATTAATAAAATTTTAAAAATATCGATTAACTTGAAAATTTTTTAAAATTATTTTTTCTAATTTTTTTCTTTTAAATACAGTCAATTACCCTTACCACCTTTATTTTTAGAATTTTTTTTCCTTCTTACTTATTTTTTCAACATTTTTTTATTTTATACATTTTTTTCAACAATTTTTTTTTACTTTATATTGTTTTTGTTTATTTTTTCTCAATATTTTTTAATGTTTTGATTTATTTTTTCTCAATATTTTTTGCTCAACATTTTTTTCTATTGTCTTTATTTTTTTTCTCAATATCTTTTTGCTAAACATTTTTTTTTTCTATTTTCATAGTTCTATATTTATCTTTTTTTTTCTCAACATTTTTTTTTAATTTCTTCTTCTTTTTTCTCAACTTTTTTTTTACTCAACGTTTTTTTTTTATTTTTAAAGTACTGTATTCATTTTATTCTCAATATTTTTTTTCGCTATATATATTTTTCTCTTGAAATCTTTTTTTTTTTCAAATGAATATTTATGAATTAAATATCTTCAATTGTTGTTAAATCAAAAAATAAATATTTTCAACTGTTATAACAACATTAAATAAGTAGAATTTTCTCATTTTATATTCTTAAAGAATAAGGATTTTATTTTTTACTTTAATTTATTTATTAAAATGTCTAACAACTTCTTCTTTTTTTAAAAAAAATTATTTGATACTTATTGATCATCAATATATAACAAGTTTACAATTCTTATGATATATTTGTAGTATCAATAGAAAAAAAAAGCCGAAAAAATAAAAATTAACAAACCGAAACAACAAAAATTAAAAACAACAAATGAAACAATAAAAATCAACAACAATCAACAAATTTTTGTGTTGTTGATTATTTTTATTTTTTTTTATTTTTTATTATTTAAAAGTTTTTTTTTGTTATTAATGACAAAATTGAGACCATAAATAAAATTTTTACTTTTATTACTATTAATGATAAAAATAATAATTTTTCTATATATCTCATAATTTTTTTAAGAAAAATAAAAAAATATTAAAAAAAAGGTTAACAACAAAAATAATTGAAAAACAAAAACAAAATCAACAAAAATAGCGAAAAATTGCAGTGTTGATTTTTATTTATTTGTGATGATTTTTGTTGTTGTTTATTGTTTTTCATTTTTTTTATCATTAATAATAAAATTAAGAACATAAATATAATTTCTACTTTTATTAGTATCATTAATAAAATATTAATTTATTTGATAGATTTCATAATTTTTTACTATTTTTATTTAAAAAATAATTATTCAATACTATAAATACTTTTTAGTTTGATTAGTTTAATTTCTAAATTTTAATTAATTATGAAAAAAATAATTATTAAATACTATGGATAATTTTTAGGTTAATTAGATTAATATTTATATTCCAAATAATAGTAAGTTTCAAAATTTAAAAAAAATTATTTAAAATATAAAATTAAATTATTTAAAATATATAAATCAAATAAATATATACAATCAATTTAAATTAAATATACTTTTAAAAATAATAAATAGAAAAAAAATTATAGAAAAAATGAAAAAAGTAAAGAAAAATATAAAAAAAAAAAAGAAAAAATACACTAAACGTCAAAATTACACAAAAAGTTTCAAAAATAGACCAAATTCATAACATAATTGAAAATAAAAAAAATAATAGTAAAAGAAAAAAAAAAAAGCTCAACCGTAAACAAAATTAGTGGTTTTGACAAGGACCTGTAATGAAATTTCCTCTTTTAAATTCACCTAAATATTGAAGCTAAGATGACTCGGTCGAGCCCATTCCTGAACCTGCCTGCACTTGTGGGCTCAGAAATTGAGGCCAAGTCGACGCCCACTTTATCATTCGTGGCCATGCTTCATTTTTTTTTTTCAGTTTTGTTTTTCATCTTTTCAATTTTGTCCCATTTTTAGCTCCATGTTTTTATTTTTTAATTTTGGCATTTTCCTTTTTTTTTTTAATTTTTAAAATTTTTAAAATTTTTTACCTATTTATTATTTTTAAAGACATCTTTATTTTAAGTGATTGTATGTATTTATTTAATTTGTATATTTTAAGTAATTTAATTTTATATTCTAATAATAATTTTTTCTAATTTTAAAATTTACTATTATTTAGAATATAAAAATTAAGTTAATTAAACTAAAAATTATCCATAGTCTTCAATAATGATTTTTTTTATAATTATTTAGAATTTATAAATTAAAGTAAAAATTATCTATAGTATTCAATAATTTTTTTCAAGAAAAAAAAAATAATTATGAAATATATCAAATAAATTATTATTTTTATTATTGATACTGATAAAATTTAAAATTCTATTTGTGGCCTTAATTTTATTATTAAAATAGAAAAAATAAAAAAACATCAACAATTGCAATTTTTGTTAAAAATATAAAAAAATAACAACAAAAAATAATAATAAAATTATGAAACGTATCAAAAAATTATTATTTTTTATCATTAATACTAATAGAAGGTGAAAATTTATTTATGACCTTAATTTTATTTAATAATGAAAAAATAACAATCAACATCTGTAAAATTTTATTGATTTTTATTGTTTTGTTGTTTCAATTGTTGTTTCAGTTTGTTAACTTTTGTGTTTTCTAATTTTTTTTGTTGATATTATAAATACATCATAAAGATTGTAAATTTATTACATATATATAATCAATAAGTATTAAATAATTTTTTTAATAAATAAATTAGTGTAAAAAAAATAAAGTCCTTATTCTTTAAGAATATAAAATGAGAAAATTTCGTTTATTTATTTTTGTTATGAAGTTATTTATTGCTTGGTTAACAAAAATTGAAAGATGTTTAGTTCAAAATTATTCATTGGAAAAAAAAAAGTCTTAAGATAAAAAAATATTGAGTAAAAAAAAGAAAACATTGAGAATAAAATAAAAGACAGTACCTAAAAAATTAAAAAAAATATTGAGAAAAAAAATGAAGATATTAGAAAAAATGTTGAGGAAAAAAAAAGATAAAGATAGTATCATAAAAATTAAAAACAAATGTTTAGCAAAAAAAAAATTGAGAAAGAAAAAGGGAAAACAGTAGAAATTTTTTTTAAAAAAATTGTTGAGTAAAAAAATATTGATAAAAAAGTAGATGAAGACAATATAAATAAAAAAAATATGTTGAAAAAAAAATGTTGAGAAAAAAAAGTATAAAGCAAAAAAGAAAAAAAATGTTGGAAAAAAATTAGGAAAAAGGAAAAAATGTTGGAAAGAAAAAAAAATTCTAAAAATAAGGATAACAAATAGAATAGTTTATATTTGAAAAAAAAAGTTAAAAAAGTTAGTTTTTAAATTTTTTTTATCAACAACATTTTTAAAAGTGTAATAACTCTAGTTTTTAAATTATTTTATTAAATAATGAGATATACAATGTTAATAAAATTTAAAAGTTATATTTAATTATTTTACTATTTTATGATTAATTATTATTATTTTATGTTTAATTGAATTTTCTACGTAAATATATTATTTTAGAATTTATTATTTTGAACGTTTAAATTTCATTGTATATTTTTATTATTTTCAAATACTATTATTTTAATAACATTAATTTAGTGCATGGTAATTTTAATATTATTTTTAAGTGCTAACATTATTTTATTAATTGACGTGATTTGAGTGTTATTAATATTTTTAAATTATTCCTTTACCATTATTAATGTTATTATTTTCATTGTTATTTTATGTGGGTTATTATTATAGATATTGTGCAATATTATTATCACAGTAATATTTTAATATTAAAATTTTAAGTACATTATTATTATTTATTTTTATTGATTGACATTAGTGCATTATAAATTATTTTATAAATATTGTTTATATTGTTGTTATTTCAAATGTGGTGTGTGTTATTATTATCGTGGTTATTATTTTCATTATTATTATCACTAGTATTAATTTTTTTATTGTTTAATATATTATGAATATTATCCAATTATTAATTAATAGTATTAATTTTAATTGTTGTTAATTTTATATTGTGTATATTATTATGAATGTGTGTGACATGTGTGTACCTATATATATGTATAAATATTATAATATATATATACGGAAAAAAAAAAACAAGTTACAGAAATTATTTTCTTTCCCTTTCCTCCCATAAAGTCTCGACCCTCCCCTATTATTGTGCTTCTCTCCCTTCCGACGCCGGAGCTGCCATAACTTCAACCCATCATCTGCTCATCTTCTTCTTCCCGTCATCATCGCCATTGGAGAAGCTGCAGAAGTCGTCAGAAGTGATAGAAGCAGTAGTGGCAGCAACTTGGTTCAGCGGTCATCGATGACTTTCTGATGACAGGAGCTCAACTTCTTTGGCTCAGTCGACTCCTTGAGTTGAGAGGAGTTGATTCTAAGCTTGATCGAAGCTCAAAGCTAACCATTTGTGAGTTTTATGTAATTTTTAGTTTATGTCTAATTTCTTTTTAATTTTTTTTTAGCTTGAGTTTGGTTGATTTTTGATAATTTCTTTTTGAAATGTTGATCTATGCATCTTAATCTACTCATAAGTATTTTTAGTTTATTTTTTTTATTTTATTTGATTTTTGGTTAATTATTGAATATTTTAATAATTAAAAATGAATTTTGGTTAATGTAATATCCCGTGTTTTTAAATATTTTAATACTGCATCGGGATATGCAGTGTTAATAATTTTTGTATATATATTTATGATATTTCATGAGTTGTTATTTAATTAAAATTTATTTTTATTTCTTTTATGTTATTTTAAGCACTTTACGTAAAATTTTCCTGGGACTTGCATTTATGGGGAAATTGACACGTAGATTATTTATTACTAATTATTTTAAATAGATTTTCATAGTTGCATGAGCTCATATATATTTTTAAAAGTACTAAATAAAATATATATGTGTATTTATTTAATTGGGGTTTAATTAATTACCCTAGTATTTTTATTATTTATTAATTAGTTTTAATATTATTTAATTATTTTTAGTGTATAAATTACTTAATATATTAAATTATGTGTGTGGTGAATATTTATTGTCCATACAATATTTTATATTAAAATAATATAAAGTATATATATATACACACATATATATATACACACATACCTATACATATATTATATTTATCAAAAATAAAGTTTGATTTATTTACATCATTGTCATCGTCTTCTTCTTCTTCCCCGACGCACGCCTCCATCGCCAACCACCGCCTGCCATCCCGTTTTCCCACCGTCGGTGTGCCTCCTGGCGTGCCACCTCCTTCCCCGCTGCCAACAGCTCCCTTTTCCATCACGGTTTGGCCGGAATAAGCTCGGGAAGCCGAAACTTGAGCCACCGTCGTTCACGGTATTTTCGGCCACCATTTTTGACACCGCCAGTCTCTTTCCTCTCCTTGAGCTCCGGTGAGTGTGATTCCAAGCTTTGTTTCACTTAAAATGGTCTAGATTTGCGTAGGTTTTGATTTTGGTAATTCGGTCATTTTAGGGTTCTTGATTTTTTTCAACTTCGAATTGATTGATTCATGGAAAATTCATTCACAAATGTTGTTCCCCTTAGCTTAATCTATATGTGTGAATTTTTGTAGAATTTTTGGAAATTATTTTGATTTTTGGGTATTTTTGAATATTTTATTATTATTTTCTAATTTTCGAAAATTAATTAATTAAATTATGAAATTGTGTTTTATGGTAATTATAGGTGTTGAAATGAATTATAGAAATTTATTTGGAATTTTTATGAATTTCTATGTATTTATTTTGAATTTAATTAGTTTATGTAATTTTTGAAAAATAGGGATAATTGTGTTTTTAATTGAAATTAATTAGTTAATTGAGTTTATTTATTGATATTATTGATAAATATGTTGAGAAAATTAATTTTGTGCAATTATATAATTTTTGGTGAATTTTTGGATTAATTTTAGTATATTTATATATATAGGGGTATTTTGGTAATTTTACCCTAAGTTGGCTAAATGTAATATCCCGTGTTTTTAAAATATTTTTATACTGTACTGGGATATACTGTGTTAATAATTTTTGTATATATATTACGATATTTTCACGAGTTGATATGTATTTAAAAAACCTATTTTAATTACTGTGTCTTATTTACAGTGCTTTATGTAAAATTTTCCCGGGACTTACATTTTCGGGGAAATTTTCACGTAAATAATTTATTATTAATTATCTTAAATATATTTTCGGACTTGCATGAACTCATACGTATTTTTAAAATACTAAATAAAGACTATGTGTGTAATTATTTATTTAATTAGGGTTTAGTATTACCCTAATATTATATTAATTATTTATTTATTTTATTGTTATTTAATTATTTTTATTTAGTATAAATTATTAAAATATTAAATTTTATGTGTGTGGTGTATATTTAATGTGTGTAATTTAATATTATTTTAATATATAGTATAAAGTATATATATATATACATATAATACATCAAAAAACCAAAATTTTGGAAAATTACCATTTTGCCCCCGAGCCTCCTTCTTCCCCGATTTGCTTCCCTTCGCCGTCCGGACGCCTACCGTGCCGTTCCCTTGCCGTGAGAGTGCCGTCCGGTGTGCCACCACCTTCCCCAGCCTCTTTCGCCGCCTGTGGTAGCCGTTTCCGGCGTCTGGAAGTCGGTTTTGGCCGGAGAAGCCAAAACTTTGGCCACAGTCGATCACGTCGATTTCGGCCACCATTTTCGACACCGCCGGTCTCTTTCTTCTCCTTGAGCTCCGGTGAGTGTGATTCTAGCTTTGGTTTGAGCTTAAATGGTCTAGAATTGCTTAGGTTTTGAATTTTCAATTTCGGTCACATTAGGGTTTTTGATTTTTTTGAGCTTCGAATTGATTGATTCATGAAAAATCCCTTCACAGATGTTGTTCCTAGTAGCTTAATCTACATGTATGAATTTTTTTGGAATTTTTGGAGATTTTTTGGATTTTTGGGTATTTTTGAATATTTAATATTATTTTCTAATTTTCTGAAATTAATTATTTAAATTATGAAATTGTGTTTTATGGTTAAATTAGGTGTTTAAATGAATTATAGGAATTTATTTGGAATTTTTATGAATTTCTAAGTATTTATTTTGAATTATTGAAGTTTATGGAATTTTGGGAAAATTAGGTTAAATGTGTTTTTATTTGAAATTAATTGGTTAATTGAGTTTAATTATTAATATTATTGATAAATATGTTGAGAAAATTAATTTTGGATAATTGTATAATTTTTGGTGAATTTTTGAAGTAATTTAAGTATATTTATATATATAGGGGTATTTTGGTAATTTTACCTTAAATTGGCTAAAAATGTAATTTAATTGGTTTTAATAGTTATTTAAGGT
The DNA here is from genome assembly GCA_947683625.1 of Mallotus nudiflorus. Taxonomy (NCBI): domain Eukaryota; kingdom Viridiplantae; phylum Streptophyta; class Magnoliopsida; order Malpighiales; family Euphorbiaceae; genus Mallotus; species Mallotus nudiflorus. The sequence goes on from CANTUR010001655.1 coordinate 183,324, forward strand.
ATAAAAATGATTTTTACAAATTATTTAGTATTTTTAACTAATTAAAACTATTTTTCGTGAATTATTTTCAATTATATATATAATATACGATTTTTCTAATAAAATGAGTTTTTATCGGTTTTTATAATGTTTAAAGGTTAATTATGTAATTTTTACTTATAAAATGAATTTCTATGTTATAAGGATATTTTTGGTATTATCATAATTGTTCTGTGTTTGTGGACCCCGGTCGGTGGACTGTAGTTTGGAGTCCGACCGTGGGATTTTGATTGTACTCTGTGTAGTTTTTCGAAGTGTATTTCTTTGCAGGGTCGGCTCTACTCTTTTGAGTAGAGAGATGTCCATTTACAGGGGAGGTTCTGCCGAATTTTTGGTAGAATTCTCGTAAAACGTGATATCCGATCGAACCCTAATTCTGTTTCTGTATTTAATACTCTAGATCGAATTCTAGGATTTCTATTAGGTTTATTCTAATGTCTGTCGTTATTTGTTTGTTTAGTTGCGCCGAGACCGAGGACTAATGGACCAGGCCCGTCGGACCCGTCTCGTGGAGCGCACTAAGGTGAGTTACTATACTATATATATATGCTTTGGATGCATGATTTAGAAATGCATGTTTTATTCTGATTAAATATGCATAAATAATTTGATTATTTCTTAAGTTTATATTTAGTTTATTTTGGTTTATTTTTGGTATATAATAAATTGTATACATGTTTTGTTAATAAAATATATTTAAAATATTTTTAAATATATTTTGAGCTCAATTTATTATTTAATTGGATTTATTTGATGTTTATATACTCAAAATATACCTGGTTTACTTTTGGTATATTTCTAGTATATATATGGTTTATGTTGTTATTTTATTGAACTTCATGCATCATTTATTTTTGTGAATGAATGTTTTATATTTAAAATGAAGGATATCGATTGAACGTGCTACCTAGTGCGCAGTACTAGGACCGAGTACGTACCGATACGCCTATAGTATTTAGGCTATATTACTAACTTATTTGTGGATATTGATTTGATGTGATTATTGATATGTGTGAGATATGGTTTAGAGGTGTGATTGTGTAATATCCCGTACTTTTTAAATATTTTTACACTGTACCGGGATATACAGTGTTAATAATTTGTGTATATATATTACGATATTTTTACGAGTTAAGATGTATTTAAAACCTATTTTTATTATTGTGCATTATTTACAGTGTTTTACGTAAAATTTTCCCGGGACTTGCATTTTCGGGGAAATTTTTACGTAAATAATTTATTATTAATTATTTTAAATATATTTTCGGACTTGCATGAACTCATACGTATTTTTAAAATACTAAATAAAGCCTATGTGTGTAAATATTTATTTAATTAGGATTTAATATTACCCTAATATTTTATTAATTATTTATTAGTTTTATTGTTATTTAATTATTTTTATTTAGTATAAATTCTTAAAATATTAAATTTTAGGTGTGTGGTATATATTTAATGTGTGTGATTTAATATTATTTTAATATATAGTATAATCTATATATATATATACATATAATATATCAAAAAACCAAAACTTTGGAAAATTACCATTTTGCCCCCGAGCCTCATTCTTCCCCGATTTGCTTCCCTTCGTCGTCCGGACATCTGTCACGTCGTTTCCTCACCGTTGGTGTGCCTTCCGGTGTGCCACCACCTTCCCCAGCCTCTTCCGCCGCCTGTGGTAGCCGTTTTCGGTGCCTGGAAGTCGGTTTTAGCCGGAGAAGCCGAAACTTTGACCATCGTCGATCACGTCAATTCCGGCCACCATTTTTGACACCGCCAGTCTATTTCTTCTCCTTGAGCTCCGATGAGTGTGATTCTAGCTTTGGTTTGAGCTAAAATGGTCTAGAATTGCTTAGGTTTCGAATTTTCAATTTCGGCCTATTAGGGTTTTTGATTTTTTTAAGCTTATAATTGATTGATTCATGAAAAATCCCTTCACAAATGTTGTTCCTAGTAGCTCAATATATATGTATGAATTTTTGTGGAATTTTTGGAGATTTTTTGGATTTTTGGGTATTTTTGAATATTTTAATATTATTTTCTAATTTTCTGAAATTAATTATTTAAATTATGAAATTGGGGTTTATGGTTAAATTAGGTGTTGAAATGAATTATAGGAATTTATTTGGAATTTTTAGGAATTTCTAAGTATTTATTTTGAATTATTGAAGTTTATGTAAATTTGGGAAATTAAGGTTAATTGTGTTTTTAATTGAATTTAATTGGTTAATTGAGTTTAATTATTAATATTATTAATAAATATGTTGAGAAAATTAATTTTGGATAATTGTATAATTTTTGGTGAATTTTTGAAGTAATTTTAGTATATTTATATATATAAGGGCATTTTGGTAATTTTACACAAAATTGGCTAAAAATGTAATTTAATTGGTTTTAATAGTTATTTAAGGTATAAAAATGATTTCTACAAATTATTTAGTATTTTTAACTAATTAAAACTATTTTTCGTAAATTATTTTTAATTATATATATAATATACGGTTTTTCTAATAAAATGAGTTTTATCGGTTTTTACCGTGTTTAAAGGTTAATTATGTAATTTCTACCTATAAAATGTATTTTTAGGTTTTAAGGGTATTTTTGGTATTTTCTGAATTGTTCTGTGATTGTGGACCCCGGTCGGTGGACTGTAGTTTGGAGTCCGACCGTGGGATTTTGATTGTGCTCTGTGTAGATTTTCGAAGTGTATTTCTTTGCAGGGTCGGCTCTACTCTTTTAAGTAGAGAGATGTCCGTTTTACAAGGGAGGTTCTGTCGAATTTTCGATAGAATTCTCGTAAAACGTGATATCCGGTCGAACCCTGATATCGATTCTATGTTTAATACTCTAGATCGAATTCTAGGATTTATATTAGGTTTATTCTAATGTCTGTCGTTATTTGTTTGTTTAGTTACGCCGAGACCGAGGGCTAGTGGACCAGGCCCGTCGGACCCGTCTCGTGGAGTGCACTATGTGAGTTACTATACTATATATATATGCTTAGGATGCATTATTTAGAAATGCATGTTTTATGTTGATTAAATATGCATAAATAATTTGATTATTTCTTAAGTTTATATTAAGTATATTTTTGGTTTATAATAAATTATATATATGTTTTGTTAATAAAATATATTTAAAATATTTTTAAATATATTTTTAGTTAATTTATAATTTGACTGGATTTATTTGACGTATATATACTCGAAATATACCTGGTTTACTTTTGGTATATTTCTGGTATATATATGGGTTATATTGTTATTTCATTTACATTCATACATCATTTATTTTTGTGAATGAATGTTTTATATTATTAATGATGAAGGATATCGATAGAACGTGCGACCTAGTGGGCAGCACTAGGACCGAGTACGTACCGGTACGCCTATAGTATTTAGGCTATATTTCTAACCATTTGTGGATATTGATTGAATATGATTATTTGATGTGTGAGATATGGTTTGGAGGTGTGATTGCTGGAGCTCGGTTGACCAAGTGTCTCGGGGCCAATCACACTGGCAGTCAGACTGTTGGAGCTCGGTTGACTTAGTGTCTTGGGGCCAGTCTATTGTCTAAATGGATTAAGTGGATATCTTTGGATTAAGTGAGCCTGTGTGGCTAGAGTGTTGTCTAACACTATTTTCGAGGTTGCGATATTCTAGGGTTCTATGTGATCCTTCATAAACTGTGATTTTCAATAAAATATATAAAAATGATTTTACTGTATCTGTGTGAATTTGCCTGTATATATACATATTAGATATATATATACTGTTGATTGTATGCATTGTCACTTAGTGTGTATGTATATATATTATAGTAATTCACTCAGTGAGGTCTGACTCCCCTCCGTTGACTATTTTTCAGGAGAGTTAACTTCTTCAGACCTCAGTAGCAGGTCAATACGCCGGATTTCTTCCGCCCCGACTTCTTTGTGTAAATTATTTACTTGAGTCTTATTTTTATAATCTAGACACTGCAGTAGTTGTGAATTAAAGTGTGGGATTTCATGTATTTTATTTAAAGAGATGTATTATGTTGAAACTGGATTTGTATTAAAGAGATTATATATATGTGATGAGTTGAGAATTGATTTAAATCCAGTGATGAAATGATATTATTATATTTATGATTTTTATTTTCGCTGCATATAATATTGTTATTGTTATTATTGCATATTTTATTTTATTTTTAGGCTTACTACGGGTTTCGGATTCGAAAGAATTCTCGTTCCCTAGCGCCGATCATGGCCCCTGTTTTGGGTCATGACAGATTGTTGGAGCTCGGTTGACCAAGTGTCTCGAGGCCAATCACACTGGCAGTCAGACTGCTGGAGCTCGGTTGACTTAGTGTCTCAGGGCCAGTCTACTGTCTAAATGGATTAAGTGGATATATTTGGATTAAGTGAGCCTGTATGGCTAGAGTGTTGTCTAACACTATTTTCGAGGTTACGATATCATAGGGTTCTATTTGATCCTTTATAAATGACGATTTTAATAAAAACATATAAAATGATTTTCCTGCATCTGTGTGTATTGCCTGTATATATATATATTATATATATACTGTTGATTGTATGCATTGTCACTTAGTGTGTATGTATATATATTATAGTAATTCACTCAGTGAGGTCTGACTCCCCTCTGTTGACTATTTTTCAGGAGAGTCAACATCTTCAGACCTCGGTAGCAGGTCGATACGTCGGATTTCTTCCGCCCCGGTTTCTTTGTGTAAACTATTTACTTGAGTCTTATTTTTTATAATCTAAACACTGCAGTAGTTGTGAATTAAAATGTGGGATTTCATGTATTTTATTTAAAGAGATGTATTATATTGAAACTGGATTTGTATTGAAAGATTTTATATATATGTGATGAGATGAGATTTGATTTAAATCCAGTGATGGAAATGTTATTATTATATTTATGATTTTTATTTCCACTGCAAATTTGATATTGTTATTGCTACTATTATTGCATGTTTATTTATTTTTTTTTAGGCTTGCTATGGGTTTTGGATTCGAAAGAATTCCCGTTCCCTGGCGCCGGTCATGGCCCCTGTTTTGGGTCGTGACACTAAAAATGTAATTTAATTGGTTTTAATAGTTATTTAGGGTATAAAAATGATTTCTACAAATTATTTAGTATTTTTAACTAATTAAAACTATTTTTTGTAAATTATTTTCAATTATATATATAATATACGATTTTTCTAATAAAATGAGTTTTATCGGTTTTTAATGTGTTTTAGAGTAAATTACGTGATTTCTACTTATTAAATGTATTTTTAGTATACAAGGGTATTTTTGATATTTTTATAATTGTTCTGTGATTGTGGACCTCGGTCGGTAAACTGTAGTTTAGAGTCCGATCGAGGGGTTGTGATTGTGGTTCTGTATCTATTTTTTTTGAAGTGTGTTTCTTTGCAGGGCCGGCTCTACTCTTTGAGTAGAGAGATGTCTGTTTTACAGGGGAGGTTCTGTCGGATTTTTGGTAGAATTTGCGTAAAACGTGATATCCGGTCAAACCCTAATTCTGATTCTGTGTCTAATATTCTAGATCAAGTTTCTAAGATTTTCTGTTAGGTTTATTCTGATGTCTATTGTTATTGTTTGTTTAGTTGCACCGAGACCGAGGCCTAGTGGACCAGGCCCATCAGATCCATCTCGAGGAGCGCACTAAGTGTGAGTTACTATTCTATATATATATGCTTTAGGGTGCATGATTTAGAAATGTATGTTTTATTTTGATTAAATATGCATAAATAACTCAATTAGTATTTAAGTTTATTTTTAGTTTATTCTTGGTTTATCTTTGGTTTATTTTGGTATATCTTAAATTATATGCATGCTTTATTAAACATTTATATTTAAAATGTTTTAAATATATATTTAGTTTATTTTATGATTATATTGGATTTATTTAATGTATATATATACTCGAAATATACCTGGTTTACTTTTGGTATATTTCTAGTATATATATGGTTTATGTTGCTATTTTATTTAAGTTCATGCATCATTTATTTTTATGAATGTATGTTTTATGTTTTAATGAAGGATATCAATAGAACGTGCTACCTAGTGAGTAGCACTAGGACCGAGTACGTACCGGTACACTGATAGTATTTAGGCTATATTACTAACCAGTTTGAGGGTATTGATTGGATTTGATTTGTCTGATGTGTGATATGATTTGGGAGTGTGATTGATGGAGATCGGTTGACCAAGTGTCTTGGGGCTAATCACACTAATAGTCAGACTGCTGGAGCTCGGTTGACTTAGTGTCTCGGGGCCAGTCTACTATTTAAATGGATCAAGTGAATATATTTGGAATAACTGAGCCTGTATGGCTAGAGTGTTGTCTAACACTGTTTTTGAGGTTGCGATATTCTAGGGTTCTATTCGATCCTTCATAAACTGTGATTTTCAATAAAAATATATTAAATGATTTTTATTGCATTTGTGTGTAGTTGCTTGTATACATACATATTATATATATAATATATATATATATATATATTGTTGACTGTGTGCATTGGCATTTAGTATGCATGTATATATTTTATAGTAATTCACTCAGTGAGGTCTGACTCCCCTCCGTTGACTATTTTTCAGGAGAATCATCGTCTTCAGACCTTAGTAGCAGGCCTGTACGCCGGATTTCTTCCGCCCCGACTTCTTTATGTAAACTGTTCACTTGAGTTTTATTTTTATAATCTAGACACTGCAGTAGTTGTAAATAAATTGTGGGTTTTATGTATTATATTCGTGTGAGTTACGTATTTTAAGAATTTGAACTGGATTTGTATTAAAAGAGTTTATTTATATATGAGATGAGAATTTGATTTAAATCCCGTGATGGTGGATTATTATTTTGATATTTATGATTTTATTCCGTTGCATAATATTTTATTTAATTGTGTTGTTATTATTACTATCACATGTTTATTTTATTTTAGGCTTGCTATGAGTTTCGGATTCGAAAGAATTCCCGTTTTCTAGCGCCGGTCATGACCCCTGTTTTGGGTCATGACAGTTAATTAATTATTTTAATCATGAATTTGGTTTAATTATTGTTATTATATATTGTTATTAATTTTGGTGTTGAGAAATTAATTTTTGGGATTTTTTATATAATTTTTATGTATATTTTTAGTTAATGTAAAACTTGGATAATTGAGTTAAATGTGTATTTTGGTTGAAATTAGAGTTTAATTTTGTGTTTTAGTTGATATTAGAATGTTATTTGTTGATAAAATTATTTTTATGAATTTATATAATTTTTATGGAATTTTATACAATTTATGTGTATTTTGAATTATTAGATTAAATATGTATTTTTATAGAAATTGTTGGATAATATGTGTTTTGATTTATATTAGTATAATATATGTTGATTAAATAATTTCAATGATTTTATAATTTTTGAGGAAATTATTTAGTATATTGGATATTTTATATTATAGGGTAAATGTGTAATTGTGTGTCAATTATAGTTAAATATTATGTTTTAGTTGATTTTATAATTATTTAAGGTATTAAAATGATTTTTACCAATTAATTACTATTTTTAACTAATTAATACTATTTTTCAAAAAATTGTTTTCAAATAATATATTATATATTATTTTGGAAATAAAATGGGTTTTAAACTAATTTTATTATATAATTAACTATTTAAGCAATTAAATGTGAATTTTATTATGTTATGTTGAATAATTGTAAAAATTGAATTTTTATTAATATTATATAATGTTTGAGATTTTATTAGTTAATTGTGATAATTTCAGAGTATTATGTAAATAATAAGTGTAATTATTATTTTGAGACTAAAGGGTATTTTATTATTTTTGTGATGTGCAATTGTGATTTTAAATATTATTTATAATTTATGTTAATTTAATTGTAAAATGGGGATTTTATTCCATTTACGAATTTTATTATCAAATATTATTTAAATTAGACTTTTAAGTTTTAGTTGGAAAATAAATGTTTTTAAATATTTTTATGGGTTTTTGATGATTTTATTATTTTATTGTTTACTATTGTTGGGGTTGTGAATTATAAACTTTGGTTGGAGATTTATGAAGTTTGGAGTCCCAACCCGAGGTATTGAATATTTGGTGATTTTAGAAGTGTGTTTTCTGTGCAAAATCAGCCCTACTTTTGTAGGGAGATGTCCGTTTTACAGAGGAGACTCTGTCGAAATTTCGATAGATTTCTCGTAAAACGTGACAACCGGTCTGAGTCTAGTTTTGAATTTTTGATTGAGCCTTTTTATAGTAATCTTAGAAGTATAGAGTTAGAAATTTATTCTGATGATTATTATTATTTTTTTTATAGCTGCGCCGAGACTGAGACCTATCGGACCAGTCCTGCTGAGTCTGTCTCATGGAGCGCTAATCAGTGGATTATTATACTGTACATATATGCATTGCATATAGGATACATGACTTAAGATTTTTCATTTTCATTATATGCTTTTAAAAGTGATTTAAATTCTAATATGATTTGGTATAATTTTAGTTTATTTTTAGTATATTTTGATGTATATGTCTGCATATCTTCTATATACATTTACGATATCTTTGATATATTTAGGGTTTATTTTTGATATATGCATGCTCGGTAATTAGGTTTATTTTTAGTATATTTTAGTATATATATACATGTTTTAAATGTGTATTTATTCATAATTATTTTATTAAATGATTAATATACTTTAGGTATATTCTTAGTATATTTTAGATATATTCCTAAATAAATGCATGTCATATTATTGATTTATACTTAAATTATTTTTAAGTATATTTTTGATATACTCCTAAATAACTACATGTTCTATTATTAATTTAAACATAGCATGTTTTTATTATATTATGGGTTTATTTTAGTATATTTCATGATTGATTTGAATTTATTTTACATTTATATACTTGAAATATACTTAGTTTATTTTAAGTATATATTTGGTATATATATGGTTTATTTTGCTAGTATGAATGTCATCCTACATTATTTATTTTCTAGATGTATGATATTTATTTATTTTTTAAATGAAGGATATCAATAGAACGTGCTACCTAATGGGCAGCACTAAGACTATGTACGTACTAGTGCGATAGATTTAGGTTTGAGTGAGGATTACTTGTGGTGAATTATGATTTGATTGAGATTGATGATATGATTTGATTGATTTAATTGAGATGTGATGTGATTGATGGTGTGATTGCTGGAGCTCGGTTGTCACGACCCAAAACAGGGGCCATGACCGGCGCTAGGGAACGGGAATTCTTTCGAATCCGGAACCCGTAGCAAGCCTAAAAATAAAATAAATATGCAATAACAACCATAAAAATATAATATGCAGCGGAAAATAAAATCATAAATATTACAATATCATCCATATCAACTGGATTTACTTTAAAACTCATCTCATCGCATATATAATCTCATAAATGTATAATCTTTAATACAAATCCAGTTTTACTATAATACATCTCTTTAAAACAAATACTTTAATTCACAACTACTGAAAATCACAACTACTGCAGTGTCTAGATAAAATAAATAAGACTCAAGTATACAATTTACATAAAAAAGCCGGGGCGAAAGAAATCCGGCGTATCGACCTGCTACTGAGGTCTGAGGAAGTTGACTCTCCTGAAAAATAGTCAACGGAGGGGAGTCAGACCTCACTGAGTGAATTACTATAATATATATACATACACTCTAAGTGATAATGCATACAGTCAACAGTATATGAGTAATATGTATATATACAGGCAAGTTCATACAGATGCAGAAAAATCATTTTATATATTTTGTCTGAAAATCAACTTTTATGAAGGATCATATAGAACCCTAGAATATCGCAACCTCAGAAAAATAGTGTTAAACAACACTCTAGCCATACAGGCTCACTGATTCCAAATATATCCACTTAATCCATATGGACAGTAGACTGGCCCCGAGACACTAAGTCAACCGAGCTCCAGCAGTCTGACTGCCAGTGTGATTGGCCCCGAGACACTTGGTCGACCGAGCTCCAGCAATCACACCCAAACCACATCTCACACATATCAATAATCATAATCAAATCAATATCCACAAATAGTTAGTAATATAGCCTAAAGCTATAGGCGTACCGGTACGTACTCGGTCCTAGTGCTGCCCACTAGGTAGCACGTTCTATTGATATCCTTCATTTTTAAATATAAAACATTCATTCACAAATACATGATGCATGAATTTAAATAAATCAACAATATAAACCATATATATACTGGAAATATACCAAACATAAACCAGGTATATTTTGAGTATATATATGTCAAATAAATCCAATCAAATCATGAATTAAACTAAAAATATATTTAAAAACATTTTAAATATATTTTATTATTAAAACATGTATATAATTTATTATATACCAAAAATATACCAAAAATATACTTGAATATAAATCATGTTATTTATGCATATTCAGTCAAAATAAAACATGCATTTTCTAAATCATGCATCCTAAGCATATATATATAATATAGTAACTCACCTAATGCGCTCCACGAGACAGGTCCGACGGGCCTGGTCCACTAACCCTCGGTCTCGGCGCAACTAAACAAGAAATAATTAATCGACATCAGAATAACCCTAACAGAAATCCTAGAATTAAATCTAGAGTATTCAACACAGAATCGAAAATTAGGGTTCGACTGGATATCACGTTTTACGAGAATTCTACCGAAAATCCGGCAGAACCTCCCCTGTAAAACGGACATCTCTCTACTCAAAAGAGTAGAGCCGACCCTGCAAAGAAAATACACTTCAAAAATAAACACCACAATCAATCACAACCCCTCGGTCGGACTCCAGACTACAATCTGTCGACCGGGGTCCACAAACACAGAATATATATTCAAATATACCAAAAATATCCTTAAATCATAAAAATACATTTCATACGTAGAAATTACATAATAAATCTTGAAACACTGTAAAAACCGATTAAAACTCATTTTTATTAGAAAAATCGTATATTATATATATAATTGAAAATAATTCCCGGAAAATAGTTTTAATTAGTTAAAAATGCTAAATATTTTGTAGAAATCATTTTTATACCTTAAATAAATATTAAAACCAATTAAATTACATTTTTAGACAATTTAGGGTAAAATTACCAAAATACCCCTATATATATATATATATATACCTAAATTACTTCAAAAATTCACCAAAAATCATACAATTATCCAAAATTAATTTTCTCAACATATTTATCAATAATATCAATAATTAAACTCAATTAACCAATTAAATTCAATTTAAAACACAATTAACCTAATTTTCCAAAATCACCTAAACTTCAATAATTAAAAATAAATACTTAGAAATTCATAAAAATTCCAAATAAATTTCTATAATTCATTTCAACACCTAATTCAACCATAAACTCCAATTTCATAATTTAAATAATTAATTTCCGAAAATTAGAAAATAATATTAAAATATTCAAAAATACCCAAAAATCCAAACAATCTCCAAAAATTCTGTAAAAATTCATACATGAAGATTAAACTACCAGGAACAACATTTGTGAAGGAAGTTTCCATGAATCATCCAAATCGAAGTTCAAAAAAATCAAAAACCAAAAGAGGCCGAAAACTTCAAATCAAAACCTAAGCAATTCTAGACCATTTTAGCTCAAACCAAAGCTAGAATAACACTCACCGGAGCTCAAGGAGAAGATAGAGACCGGCGGTGTCGAAAACGGTGGCCGGAGGAGGGAGAAACGGCGGTGAGAAGATGGTGGTGGTCGGCGCCCGCGGGAAGAAGAAGAAGAAGAAGAAGAAAAAGAAAAAGAAAGAAAAAGGAAATAGAAAGAAAAAGAAAAAGAAAGAAAAAGGAAAAGAAAAAAAAAAGAAAAAAGAAAAAAAATAAAGTAAATTAAAATAATTAAATATTAATAAATAATTAATAATAAAATAATAAATTTTAATAATTTAATAATAAATAAAATAATCAAATAATAATAAATAAATAATAAAATATTAGGGTAATAATAAACCCTAATTAAATAAATATACACACACAGGCTTTATTTAATAATTTAAAAATATGTATGAGTTCATGCAAACCCGTAATTACATTTAAAATAATTAATAATACATTGTTTACGTGGAAATTTCCCCGAAAATGAAAGTCCCGGGAAAATTTTACGTAAAATACTGAAAATAATAGACAGTAATTAAAATAGGTTTAAAATACATATCAACTCATAAAAATATCACATATATAGTCAAAATTATTGACACTGCATATCCCGGTACAGTGTAAAAATATTTTAAAAAAACACGGGATATTACAGTCTTCCCCCCTTACAAGAATTCGTCCCCGAATTCTAAAAACAAGATTTCAGAATCAGGAAGGAAAGAGATACGGGTAAGAAGCTCGCATCTCAGCTTCAGTCTCCCACGTATGCTCTTCAACTCTGTCGCTACGCCACAAAACCTTGACCATCGGAATCTGCTTCGATCGCAACTGTCGAACTTGAAAATCAACGATCGCCACAGGTTCTTCCACAAACGTCAAATCTTCACTCACTTCTACACTGTCAGGTTGCAACACGTGTGAAGGATCTGAGATATACTTCCTCAACATCGAGATATGAAATACTGGATGCACTTGTGACATACTCGGAGGCAAATCCAACCGATATGCAACAGTGCCAATTCTCTCCAGAATCTCAAACGGTCCAATATATCTCGGTGCTAACTTACCCTTCCTGCCAAATCTCATCACACCCTTCATCGGAGATACTTTCAGAAAAACGAAATCTCCAACCTGAAACTCCACATCTCTGCACCTAGGATCCGCATAACTCTTCTGTCTGCTAACTGTGGTCTCTAACCTGCGCTTGATCACGGCGACTTTCTCTGCAGCATCTTGAACCATCTCTGGTCCAGTCAAAACTCTCTCACCGATCTCATCCCAACTCAACGGGGATCTACACTTCCTTCCATACAACGCCTCATATGGTGCCATACCAATACTGCTATGGTAGCTGTCATTATATGCAAACTCAACAAGCGACAAATGATCATCCCAGCTACCTCCCAAATCCAAGACACACATCCTCAACATATCTTCCAGTGTCTGGATCGTCCTCTCAGACTGACCATCTGTCTAAGGATGAAAAGCAGTACTGAAATCCAACCTAGTGCCCATCGCTTCCTGCAACTTCTGCCAAAAACGAGAAGTAAACACCGAACCTCTATCTGACACAATGGACACAGGTACTCCATGAAGGCACACAATATGCTTCACGTACAACTTCGCCAATCTAGCAACTGAATATGTGGCTTTCACAGGCAAGAAATGTGTAGACTTCGTCAATCTGTCTACAATCACCCAGATGGAATTGTATCCATCCTTCGAACGAGGTAAACCGACCACAAAATCCATAGCTATCCTTTCCCACTTCCACTCGAGAATAGGAAGAGGCTGAAGCTTCCCAGAAGGCTTCTGATGTTCGGCTTTCACTTGCTGACACGTCAAGCACTTAGCAACATAATCAGCAACATCCTTCTTCAATCCATCCCACCAGTATAGATCTCTGATACTGTGGTACATCTTAGTAACACCAGGATGAACGCTGTAGGCTGTAGAATGTGCTTCCTCTAAAATCTCTTCTCTCAAATCATCCACATCAGGAACACACAATCTACCACTGATCCACAACACACCATCATCATCGAGTGTGAAATCAGTGAACTTCCCTGCTCTGACATTCTCTGCAAGCTCTTCTAGAATAGGATCTCGGCTCTGAGCTGCTTTAATCCTATCCCTCAGTACAGATCGTACTTTAAACTGAGCTAACAGTCCACCCGATCTACTGATCTTCATCATCAGACCTTGATCCACCAACAAATGCAATTCCTGGATCAATGGTCTCCTCTCTACACCGATATGAGCAAGACTACCTGAGGACTTCCTACTTAAGGCATCTGCTACCACATTAGCTTTACTCGGATGGTAAAGAATCTCACAATCATAATCCTTCAACAGTTCCAACCATCTTCTCTGCCTCAGATTCAAATCTCGCTGCTGGAAAATGTACTTAAGGCTCTTGTGATCAGTAAATATCTCACAAGTCACCCCGTACAAATAATGTCTCCAAATCTTCAAAGCAAAAATCACTGCAGCCATCTCAAGATCATGTGTAGGATAGTTCTGCTCATGCTTCTTCAACTGCCTCGAAGCATAGGCTATCACCCTTCCATTCTACATCAACACACAACCAAGACCAATTCTAGAGGCATCACAGTAAACTGTGAACTTATCCACACTATTAGGCAAAGCTAATACTGGCGCTGTGGTCAACTTCTCCTTCAACAACTGAAAACTATTCTGACAAGCTTCTGACCACTCGAATCTAACATTCTTCTGAGTCAAGCGAGTCATAGGGGCTGCTATCCTGGAAAAATCCTGCACAAACCGCCTATAATACCCGGCTAAACCCAGGAAACTCCGAATCTCAGTAACTGAAGTAGGTCTAGGCCACTCAGATACTGCTTCAATCTTCTGTGGATCAACCTGAATACCTTCTTTAGACACTACGTGTCCAAGAAAAGAAACACTCTCCATCCAGAAATCACACTTCGAGAATTTAGCATAAAGTTGATGATCTCTCAGTGTCTGTAGTACAATCCTCAAGTGATATACGTGCTCTTCCATACTCCTCGAATATAGTAGTATATCATCAATGAAGACTACCACAAACTGATCCACATACGGTCGGAATACTCTGTTCATCAGGTCCATAAAAGCTGCTGGTGCATTAGTCAAACCAAAAGACATCACCAGAAACTCATAATGACCATATCTAGTGCGGAAAGCTGTCTTAGGAATATTAGCTTCACAAATCCACAGCTGATGATAACCCGACCTCAAATCGACCTTAGAAAAGAACTGTGCACCTTGTAACTGATCAAACAAATCATCTATCCTCGGGAGAGGATACTTGTTCTTCACTGTCACCTTATTCAGCTCTCTATAGTCAATGCACAGTCTCAGGGTACCATCCTTCTTCTTCACAAACAAGACTGGAGCACCCCAAGGGGAAACACTAGGTCTAATAAAATCCTTATCCAACAAATCTTGCAATTGCTCCTTCAACTCTCTCAACTCTGCAGGAGCCATACGATAGGGTGGTATAGATATAGGAGTAATACCTGGAACCACATCTATACAGAACTCAATCTCTCTATGAGGTGGTAAACCTGGCAACTCCTCGGGAAAAACATCAGGAAACTCACAAGCAACAGGAACATCTGTGAGTGACAACTTCTCCACTGACGTATCCCTAACCAATGCCAAAAACCCCTGACAACCTTTCCTCAACAACTTCCTAGCTGAAATAACAGAAATAAGATTCTGAGGTGCTGAACTCCTATCACCAACAAACTTAAATTCTACTTCACCAGGAATTCTGAAAATCACCTCCTTATTCCTGCAATCTACCACGGCATAATACTGGGATAACCAATCCATTCCCAAAATAACATCGAACTCCATCACATCCAACAAAATCAAATCGACGGATAATTCTCTATCTCCCACGAGAACTGGACAACCAGAAAGAACAATATCGGCGTCCAAAGAATCACTCAGAGGAGTGGCAACAGACAAAGGAAAAGCCATCCTCGAAGCTTGCCAACAAGATTTAGAAGCAAAAACAGGAGAAACAAACGAATGCGTGGCACCCGGATCAAACAAAACCAAAGCATCCAGGTAACAAACAGAAAGAATACCTGCCACGACTGCATTAGATGCTTGAGCATCCTGCTGAGTCAGATGAAAAACTCTGGCCTGGCCTCGACCTCCCTGCTGACTGGTAGAAGCCTGGCCAACACCTCTAGCACCTCCTCTAGTACCTCTACCACGACTCTGCTGTGGAACAAACTGAGTAGAACTCTGATGCTGAGCTGGTGGCAACTGAAATGGCACGGGTGCTGCACTAGCAATCGACTGCTGTGGGAATCGCGGAATCTGCTGCTGCTGATACCCAGAATAAGGACACGATCTGGCAAAATGTCCTGTCTGTCCGCATCTGAAACATGTCAGTGGTGTCAGATAACACGGTCCCTGATGGACTCTACCACATGTCTGACAAACACTGGCCGCTGATCCAGAACTACGACCACTGCTGCTGCTCGACAGCACCTGACCCAAATCTGAATGATCTACGCTGACCTCCACGACCATGTCTACTGCTCCGATGCACTCGCTGCTGCTGTCTCTGACTCTGCTGAGTCGAACCTCGCTGCTGACTACTCGAACCAACATGAAAACTCGAATACGGAGTAGCCTGCAATCCACTCGACTGAACTCCCAACTAGTAATAATCAGGCATCGCTCCCTGCCTAACTAACCTCAGCTCAATCTCCTTAGCTAGCTCAATCACCGACTCGAGAGTAAGACCTGCTGTAGGCATACCAGCAAAAGCTGAACCCAAACCAGTAACATAGGTAGTAACAGCGAAATACTGATCTCGCATCAGATCCTCAGCATATCTACCCAGACGAAGGAACACTCGGGTATACTCCTCTACTGATCGATCTCCACGAGAAATACTAGTCAATCGAAGACGATAGCTCAAACGAAGAGGGCTCTGGACAAAATCTCCTCATGAATCGCTCTCGAAACTGAGCCCAGGTCATCGTCATCATATAAGGCTGGATCATCTGAATAAACCAATCCAAGGCTGGTCCCTCGACAGACAACTCAACGATCATGATCCTCTGGTACTCGGTATGAGCAGTCCGAGTCCTAGTCTCAATCGCATGCAGAAAATCTAAAGGATCAGAAGTCCCATCAAAAGCAATCCTGCCAACTCTGGCATAAAATAAAGCTGCCTCAGGGTCAGACATACCCTGCTGATAGGCAGGCTGAACAACTGGAGGAATAGGAACATCAAACTCAGGCTCAACAGGCTCCTCATCCTGTAACTCTCTCTGCCTACGGTGACCTGCCGCTCCTCGAGGTCTACCCCTGCCACGACCTCTACGTCTAACTGGCTGCTCAGGAGGTAAAACCTCGTCCTGAAAAGACTCATCATCCTCGGCCTCAACGACCGTGGAGCGACACGCGCTCGCCTCCTCATTCTGAAAAGACAAACGGAAAGATTCAGACAAAACAGACAACGGAGGAATAACGCTGAAAACTACAGCAAGGAATACTCATCAAGACATACTCGAACCTAATACACTGCAGTAGTCCAACAGAAAACACAACTTTAAAACTAGGGCCACAACTCACAAAACTAAGCCCTGACACAGAACTCCATTCTGATTACGAACTTCGCTCTGATACCAACTTTGTCACGACCCAAAACAGGGGCCATGACCGGCGCTAGGGGAACGGGAATTCTTTCGAATCCGGAACCCGTAGCAAGCCTAAAAATAAAATAAATATGCAATAACAACCATAAAAATATAATATGCAGCGGAAAATAAAATCATAAATATTACAATATCATCCATATCAACTGGATTTACTTTAAAACTCATCTCATCGCATATATAATCTCATAAATGTATAATCTTTAATACAAATCCAGTTTTACTATAATACATCTCTTTAAAACAAATACTTTAATTCACAACTACTGAAAATCACAACTACTGCAGTGTCTAGATAAAATAAATAAGACTCAAGTATACAATTTACATAAAAAAGCCGGGGCGAAAGAAATCCGGCGTATCGACCTGCTACTGAGGTCTGAGGAAGTTGACTCTCCTGAAAAATAGTCAACGGAGGGGAGTCAGACCTCACTGAGTGAATTACTATAATATATATACATACACTCTAAGTGATAATGCATACAGTCAACAGTATATGAGTAATATGTATATATACAGGCAAGTTCATACAGATGCAGAAAGAAAATCATTTTATATATTTTTGTCTGAAAATCAACTTTTATGAAGGATCATATAGAACCCTAGAATATCGCAACCTCAGAAAAAATAGTGTTAAACAACACTCTAGCCATACAGGCTCACTGATTCCAAATATATCCACTTAATCCATATGGACAGTAGACTGGCCCCGAGACACTAAGTCAACCGAGCTCCAGCAGTCTGACTGCCAGTGTGATTGGCCCCGAGACACTTGGTCGACCGAGCTCCAGCAATCACACCCAAACCACATCTCACACATATCAATAATCATAATCAAATCAATATCCACAAATAGTTAGTAATATAGCCTAAAGCTATAGGCGTACCGGTACGTACTCGGTCCTAGTGCTGCCCACTAGGTAGCACGTTCTATTGATATCCTTCATTTTTAAATATAAAACATTCATTCACAAATACATGATGCATGAATTTAAATAAATCAACAATATAAACCATATATATACTGGAAATATACCAAACATAAACCAGGTATATTTTGAGTATATATATGTCAAATAAATCCAATCAAATCATGAATTAAACTAAAAATATATTTAAAAACATTTTAAATATATTTTATTATTAAAACATGTATATAATTTATTATATACCAAAAATATACCAAAAATATACTTGAATATAAATCATGTTATTTATGCATATTCAGTCAAAATAAAACATGCATTTTCTAAATCATGCATCCTAAGCATATATATATAATATAGTAACTCACCTAATGCGCTCCACGAGACAGGTCCGACGGGCCTGGTCCACTAACCCTCGGTCTCGGCGCAACTAAACAAGAAATAATTAATCGACATCAGAATAACCCTAACAGAAATCCTAGAATTAAATCTAGAGTATTCAAAACAGAATCGAAAATTAGGGGTTCGACTGGATATCACGTTTTACGAGAATTCTACCGAAAATCCGGCAGAACCTCCCCTGTAAAACGGACATCTCTCTACTCAAAAGAGTAGAGCCGACCCTGCAAAGAAAATACACTTCAAAAATAAACACCACAATCAATCACAACCCCTCGGTCGGACTCCAGACTACAATCTGTCGACCGGGGTCCACAAACACAGAATATATATTCAAATATACCAAAAATATCCTTAAATCATAAAAATACATTTCATACGTAGAAATTACATAATAAATCTTGAAACACTGTAAAAAACCGATTAAAACTCATTTTTATTAGAAAAATCGTATATTATATATATAATTGAAAATAATTCCCGGAAAATAGTTTTAATTAGTTAAAAATGCTAAATATTTTGTAGAAATCATTTTTATACCTTAAATAAATATTAAAACCAATTAAATTACATTTTTAGACAATTTAGGGTAAAATTACCAAAATACCCCTATATATATATATATACCTAAATTACTTCAAAATTCACCAAAAATCATACAATTATCCAAAATTAATTTTCTCAACATATTTTATCAATAATATCAATAATTAAACTCAATTAACCAATTAAATTCAATTTAAAACACAATTAACCTAATTTTCCAAAATCACCTAAACTTCAATAATTAAAATAAATACTTAGAAATTCATAAAAATTCCAAATAAATTTCTATAATTCATTTCAACACCTAATTCAACCATAAACTCCAATTTCATAATTTAAATAATTAATTTCCGAAAATTAGAAAATAATATTAAAATATTCAAAAATACCCAAAAATCCAAAAAATCTCCAAAAATTCTGTAAAAATTCATACATGAAGATTAAACTACCAGGAACAACATTTGTGAAGGAAGTTTCCATGAATCATCCAAATCGAAGTTCAAAAAAATCAAAAACCAAAAGAGGCCGAAAACTTCAAATCAAAACCTAAGCAATTCTAGACCATTTTAGCTCAAACCAAAGCTAGAATAACACTCACCGGAGCTCAAGGAGAAGATAGAGACCGGCGTGGTGTCGAAAACGGTGGCCGGAGGAGGGGAGAAACGGCGGTGAGAAGATGGTGGTGGTCGGCGTCCGCGGGAGAAGAAGAAGAAGAAGAAGAAGAAAAAGAAAAAGAAAGAAAAAGGAAAGAGAAAGAAAAAGAAAAAGAAAGAAAAAGGAAAAGAAAAAAAAAGAAAAAAGAAAAAAAATAAAGTAAATTAAAATAATTAAATATTAATAAATAATTAATAATAAAATAATAAATTTTAATAATTTAATAATAAATAAAATAATCAAATAATAATAAATAAATAATAAAATATTAGGGTAATAATAAACCCTAATTAAATAAATATACACACACAGGCTTTATTTAATAATTTAAAAATATGTATGAGTTCATGCAAACCCGTAATTACATTTAAAATAATTAATAATACATTGTTTACGTGGAAATTTCCCCGAAAATGAAAGTCCCGGGAAAATTTTACGTAAAATACTGAAAATAATAGACAGTAATTAAAATAGGTTTAAAATACATATCAACTCATAAAAATATCACATATATAGTCAAAATTATTGACACTGTATATCCCGGTACAGTGTAAAAATATTTTAAAAAAAACACGGGATATTACATCGGTTGACCAAGTGTCCTTGGGGCCAATTACGTTGACAGTTAGACTGCTAGAGCTCGATTGACTTAGTGTCTCAGGGCCAGTCTACTGTCCAAAAATGGAATAAGTGATCTATTTGGATTTAAGTGAGCCTGTATAGTTAGAGTGATGATATAGTTGATTTAGGTTACGATTAATAGGGTTCTATTTGATCCTTCATGTATTAAAATAAATGTTTTCTGCATTTATTTTATTTATAAAAGCATAATTTGACATTTGTGTGAAATGTGTGTATATGATGCGTGTATATGCATATATATAAAAGAATGCTTGTCTGGATATGGTTAGATTGCATGTATATATAGTATAATAATTCACTCAGTGGGCTCTGACCCCCCCCCCCCTTAATTATTTTTTTTTAGGAGATCTTATATCGTCAGACCTTAGTAGTAAAGTTCTTCACTGGTATTCTTCCATCCCGGCTATTTTATGTAAATGTATATTTTGAACTCTGATTTGTATTCTAAAAAACTGCAGTAGTAGTGTTATTGTATAAGAAGAGTATTGTTTTGTTTGATACTTTATACTCTGAGAATTGTATTTGAACACTGTATGTATATATATTTATTTATAAAAAGACATTGAGTATCCATTTTTATATATTGATTCAAAAAATTTTAATTTTGTCATAATTTTTATTTATGAAATGCATGTTTTTATTTTCTAACGCTTGCTACGAGTTCCAGATTCGAAAGAATTCCTGTTCCCTAGCGCCGGTCATGACTCTTAGTTTGGATCGTGACAAAGTTGGTATCAGAGCCTAGGTTTAGAGATGTGGACCTAGGTTATCGAGTCGTGTTTTCTTTAGAACTACTACAGTTAAATTAGGTTCGATCATGTCTTTGACAAGTCTTCCTTGCATTAAGAATTTCGTATAACCATTAGGGTGTTTATTGATGTTTATGATTGTTTGAGTTACTTGTTTTGTTTTTATTTTTTTCTAATTGCCATGAGCGTAAGTCACTCCATCAGTCGATGAGATCGATGATAGTTAATCTTTTGAGCATGAGGTTCTACCCCCTGTGCAGCCTGTTAGGTGTAGGGGTAGAGATGGACTTAAAAGGTAAGATAATCACCGTAGACAGTGGGAACAACATAATGTGGAGCCTGTGGCTCTGTGTTGCGAAGATGCTACTCATGTAATAGAAGTTTCATTGGGTGCAGTATTGATACCTTCGATCATACAACAGATGTAATTTCTATTTCAGTTGAGAACTTGGGATACATTAATTTTTTGTATATTCTATGTTTTGAATATTGTTGATTTTCCATGTCTTTTTAGTGAGATGGATGCGAATTATTTCTTATGCAGAGACAATTTTGATAATCAGTCTTGTCAAATTGAAGTTGTGGTTATAGTTTCAGCCTTACTACACCTATCTAGTATAGGGGTAAGTCAGAGGTAACTGTAACTCAAAGACCAAAGTAGTTGCTGTTAGAGGTACAAACAGCATTTATGGCTAGAATAGCCAAGGTTAATGAAAGCATGACAGATGTATGAGTATGCTCTGATGAAGGAATTGGAAGATGTCTAATAAAGATGAATCACTTTTGTACTCTTGATGGTGAAGCTGTTAGTTTTGACTGTAGCACATAATTTGAGTTAAAAAGTGATTTCTAAGATACTTGCATCCACCTTCAAGGAAGGATATTTACCTGTGGCTGTTATTGCATAGAGTAAGAGAAGAGCAATCAGTTGAGAATAATACCTGTAAACTCTTCAATCTGTCATATCATATTGTAGACGTGATACAGTATAAGAAGAGACTAGTAAAACTGTATATTACAGGATTCATCCGAACTGAGAACTAGAATTTAGTGAGTTATTTATGAATTCAGTCTTTTAGGTGTAATTGATCTTGATAAGATATGAATGGGTTATTTCAGCACTATACAGTGGTTGGTTATTAGAGTAAAGAGGTGACTTTCAAAATTCTTAATGAAGAAGAATTTAGATTTATAGGTGATAAGAGTTTTGCACCTCAGAATCTTATCTCCACTATCACTGCTAGAAAGATTCTGAGAAGAGGTTGCTAAGGATATTCAGCAATGGTCAGGATACTTCAGTGAAGAAGACCTCTACTTTAGATGTCCCTGTAGTTTATGAGTTGTCAGATTTACCACCTCACAAAGATTAAATTCTGTATTGATGTGGTTCCTGATATAGTTCCTATTTTAACGCAGTTGTGTAGAATGGCTCTTGCAGAGCTGAAGGAGCAATTGCAAGATTTATTGGATAAGGGTTTTATCGGACCCAGTGTTTCTTCTTGGGGTGCACCAGTCCTGTTTATGAAGAAGAAGGATGGTACACTCAGAATGTGCATTAATCACAGAGAATTGAACAAGTATCTTTTTCTGAGGATGGATGACTTGTTTGATCAGCTTCAGAGTGCACAATTCTTTTCCAAGATGGATTTGAAGTCAGGTTATCATTAGTTGTGGGTCAATTTGTGGTAGTCTTCATTGATGATATACTAGCGTATTTGAAGTGTATGAAAGGGCATGTATATCACTTAAGGACTATACTATAGACATTGAAAGGGCGTAAGCTTTATGCTGAATTCTTGAAGTGTGATCTTTGGTTGAAGAGTGTTGTTTTTCTTGGACACGTGGCATCTAAGGATGGTATCTAAGTTGATCTATAGAAGGTCGAGGCAGTATCTGAGTAGCCTATACTGACTACAGCTATGGAGATTTGTAATTTTTTAGGTATTATAGGAGATCTAAGCAAAATTCTCTAAAATTGCAGCTCCTATGACCCACCCAACTCAGAAGAATATGAAGTTTGTATGATCAGATGTTTGTTAGAACAGTTTCCAGTTGCTGAAGAAGATCGTTTATCCAAGGGTTACATAAGCTTTAGAGGATAAGATCTGACATCATTATAGTATTTCATTATATCATCATGGCATCTCATTACAACATTTCATCATGACATTTCATTCTAGCATTTCATTATAACATTCATTATAGCATGTCATCATAGCATTTCATCATAGAATGATCTTTTGGTAAGAGATGCACAAGTTAATTAAATAGGGTTGATGTTGAAAATTTAAGAAAAGAGATTCTATATAAGCTGCATAATGCACTTACAATGTACATCCAGATGCTACCAAGATGTACTACAGTATTAAGGATCAATACTAGTGGGATGGATTAAAGAAGCATGTTGCTGTTTAAGTTTCTAAGTGTTTAATTTGCTAGTAGGTGAAAACTGAGCATCAGAAGCCTTTTGGGAAGCTTCAATCTCTTCTGAACCCTGAGTGGAAATGAGAGAGAATTGCTATGAATTTTATGATTGGTTACCTCGTTCAAAGGATGGATACGATTCCCTTTGGGCGACTGTAGACAGATTGACCAGGTCTGCTAATTTTTGGCCAGTGAAAGCCACTTATTCAGTAGTTAAGTTGGCTAAGCTGTATATAAAGCACGTTGTGTGCCTGCGTGAAATACATGTGTTCATTGTATATGGTAGAGGTACAGAGTTTACCTCTCGATTTTGATAAAAGTTATTGGAAGCGATTAGCACTTGATTGGATTTTAGTACTCCTTTTCATCCTCAGACAGATGGTCAGTCTAAGAGGACAATCCAGACATTAGAAGATATATTGAAGATGTGTGTTTTGGATCTGGGAGGTAGCTGGGTTGATTATTTGCTACTTGTGAAATTCGCTTATAATAACAGCTACCATGACAGTATTAAAATGACACCACATGAGGCTTGTATAGAGGAAAGTCTTATTTATACCTGAGATTGTCCATAATGCAACGGAGAAAGTTGCTGTGATCAGAAGAAGATTAGAGATTATAGTTAGCAGGCAGAAGAGCTATGTAGATCCAAGACGCAGAGATATAGAATTTCAGATTGGGGACTGTGTTTCTGAAGGCGTCTCCGAAGAATGGTGTGATGAGACTTGGTAAGGTTGCATATTGGTTGGCTTTGTCTCCAAATCTATTTCAAGTGCATCCAGTGTTCCATGTCTCGATGTTGAGAGAGTGTAATTCGAACCCTTTGCACGTGTTGCAGTCGGACAATGTGGAAGTGAACGAAGATCTGAAGTTCAAGAAGGAATCAGTTGTGATTATAGATTATCAAATTCGACAATTTTGTTCGAAGCAGTTTTCGATGTTTAAGATGTTGTGGCAAAACAACAATGTGGAAGAGCTTACCTGGGAGACTAAAGTTGAGATGCGAGCTTCTTACCCGTATCTCTTTCCTCCTTGATCCTTATATTTACTCTTTTCTTGAATTCGGGGATGAATTCTTATAAGGAGGCGAGATTGTAATAACCCTGGTTTTTAAATTATTTTATTAAATAATGAGATATGCAGTGTTAAGAAAATTTAAAAGTTATATTTAATTATTTTACTATTTTGTGATTAATTATTATTATTATTTTATGTTTAATTGAATTTTCTACGTAAATATATTATTTTGGACGTTTAAATTTCATTGTGTATATTTATTATTTTCAAATACTATTATTTTAATAACATTAATTTAGTGCATGGTAATTTTAATATTATTTTTAAGTGCTAACATTATTTTATTAATTGACATGATTTGAGTATTATTAATATTTTTAAATTATTCCACTATCATTATTAATGTTATTATTTTCATTGTTATTTTATGTGGGTTATTATTATAAATATGTGATATTATTATCGCAGTATTATTTTAATATTAACATTTTAAGTACATTATTATTATTATTTATTTTTATTGATTGACATTAGTGCATTATAAATTATTTTATAAACATTGTTGTTATTGTTGTTATTTCAAATGTGTTGTGTGTTATTATTATTGTGGTTATTATTTTCATTATTATTATCATTAGTATTAATTTTTTATTGTTTAATATTATTATGAATATTATTCATATTATCCAATTATTTAATTAATAGTATTAATTTTAATTGTTGTTAATTTTATATTGTGTATATTATTGTGCATGTGTGTGACATGTGTGTATATGTATAAGTATTATAATATATATATATATATATATATATATATATATATATATATAAACAACAAGTTACAGAAATCATTTTCTTTCCCTTTCCTCCCGCAAAGTCCCGACCCTCCCCTGTTACTGTGCTTCTCTCCCTTTCGATGTCGGAGCTGTCATAACTTCAACCCATCATCTGCTTATCTTCTTCTTGCTGTCATCACTACCATTGGAGAAGCTGCAGAAGTCGTCGGAAGTGATAGAAGCAGTAGTGGCAGCAACTTGGTTCAACGATCGTCGGTGACTTTCCGACGGCGGGAGCTCGACTTCTTTGGCTCGGTCGACTCCTTGAGTTGAGGGGAAGTTGATTCCGAGCTTGATCGAAGCTCAAAGCTAACCATTTGTGAGTTTTATGTTATTTTTAGTTTATGTCTAATTTCTTTTTAATTTTTTTAGCTTGAGTTTGGTTGATTTTTGATAATTTCTTTTTGAAATGTTGATCTATGCATCTTAATCTACTCATAAGTATTTTTAGTTTGTTTTTCTGATTGTATTTGATTTTTTGTTAATTATTAAATATTTTAATAATTAAAAATGAATTTTTTTTAATTAATTATTTTAATTATGAATTTGGTTTAATTATTTTTATTATATATTTTTATTAATTTTGGTGTTGAGAAATTAATTTTTGGGATTTTTTATATAATTTTTATGTATATTTTTAGTTAATGTAAAAATTGGATAATTGAGTTAAATGTGTATTTTGGTTGGAATTAGAGTTTAATTTTGTGTTTTAGTTGATATTAGAAGGTTATTTGTTGATAAAATAATTTTTATGAATTTATATAATTTTTATGGAATTTTATATAATTTATGTGTATTTTGAATTATTAGATTAAATATGTATTTTTATAGAAATTGTTGGATAAATATGTGTTTTGGTTTATATTAGTATAGTATATGTTGATTAAATAATTTTAATGATTTTATAATTTTTGAGGAAATTATTTAGTATATTGGATATTTTATATTATAGGGGTAAATATGTAATTGTGTGTCAATTATAGTTAAATATTATGGTTTAGTTGATTTTATAATTATTTAAGGTATTAAAATAATTTTTACAATTAATTACTATTTTTAACTAATTAATACTATTTTTCAAAAAAAAAAAATTCAAATAATATATTATATATTATTTTGGAAATAAAATGGGTTTTAAACTAATTTTATTATATAATTAACTATTTAATCAATTAAATGTGAATTTTATTATGTTATGTTGAATAATTGTAAAAATTGAATTTTTTATTAATATTATATAATGTTTGAGATTTTATTAATTAATTGTGATAATTTAGGAGTATTATGTAAATAATAAGTGTAATTATTATTTTGAGACTAAAGGGTATTTTATTATTTTTGTGATGTTAAATTGTGATTTTAAATATTATTTACAATTTATGTTAATTTAATTGTAAAATGGAGATTTTATTCCATTTACGAATTTTATTATCAAATATTATTTAAATTAGACTTTTAAGTTTTAGTTAGAAAATAAAGGTTTTAAATATTTTTACGGGTTTTTGATGATTTTATTATTTTATTGTTTACTATTGTTGGGGTTGTGAATTGTAAACCTTGATTGGGGATTTGTGAAATTTGGAGTCCCAACTCGAGGTGTTGAGTATTTTGTGATTTTAGAAGTGTATTTTCTGTACAGGATCAGCCCTACTTTTGTAGGGAGATGTCCGTTTTACAGAGGAGACTCTGCTGAAATTTCGATAGATTTCTCATAAAACGTGACAACCGGTCTGAGTCTAGTTTTGAATTTTTGATTGAGTCTTTTTATAGTAATCTTAGAAGCATAGAGTTAGAAATTTATTCTGATAATAATAATAATTATTTTTTTGTAGCTGCGCCGAGACCGAGATCGAGACCCATCGGACCAGACCCGCTGAGTCTATCTCGTAGAGCGCTAATCAGTGAGTTATTATACTGTACATATATGCATTGCATATAGGATGCATGACTTATGATTTTTCATTTTCATTATATGCTTTTAAAAGTGATTTAAATTTGTAATATCCCGTGTTTTTAAAAATATTTTTTTTACACTGTACCGGGATATGCAGTGTCAATAATTTTGAATATATATGTGATATTTTTACGAGTTAATATGTCTTTAAAAACTATTTTAATTACGGTATATTATTTACAGTGTTTTACGTAAAATTTTCCCGGGACTTGCATTTTCGGGGAAATTTTCACGTAAACAATTTATTATTAATTATTTTAGATGTATTTACGGACTTGCATAAACTCATACATATTTTTAAATTATTAAATAAAGCCTGTGTGTGTATATGTATTTAATTAGGGTTTATTATACCCTAATATTTTATTAAGTATTTAATTGTTTTAATTGTTATTTAATTAATTTTATTTGGTATAAATTATTAAAATATTAATATTTTTATGTGTTTGGTGTATATTTGATGTGTGTAATTTAATATTATTTTAATATACAGTATAAAGTATATATATATACATATATTTGTCAAAATTACACAAGAATTGGAAAATTACATTTTAGCCCCCGAGTCTCCTTCTTCTTCTCCGACCGTTCCTTCACCGTCCGGGCGTCTGTCACGCCGTTCCTTCACCGTGGGTGTGCCGTCCGGTGTGCCACCATCTTCCCCGACCAGTTTCGCCGCCTGTGGAGACCGTTTCCGGCGTCGGGAGAACGATTTTGGCCGGAGAAGCCGAAAATCAACCCACCGTCAATCACGCCGATTCCGCCCACCGTTTTTGACACCGCCGGTCTCTTTCTTCTCCTTGAGCTCTGGTGAGTGTGATTCTAGCTTTGGTTTGAGCTAAAATGGTCTAGAATTGCTTAGTTTTCGATTTGTAAATTTCGGCCTATTAGGGTTTTTGATTTTTTTGAGCTTCGAATTGATTGATTCATGGAAACTTCCTTCACAAATGTTGTTCTTAGTAGCTTAATCTTCATGTGTGAATTTTTGTAGAATTTTTGGAGATTTTTTGGATTTTTGGGTATTTTTGAATATTTTAATATTATTTTCTAATTTTCGGAAATTAATTATTTAAATTATGAAATTGGAGTTTATGGTTAAATTAGGTGTTGAAATGAATTATAGGAATTTATTTGGAATTTTTATGAATTTCTAAGTATTTATTTTTAATTATTGAAGTTTAGGTGATTTTGGAAAATTAGGTTAATTGTGTTTTAAATTGAATTTAATTGGTTAATTGAGTTTAAATATTGATATTATTGATAAATATGTTGAGAAAGTTAATTTTGGATAATTGTATAATTTTTGATGAATTTTTGAAGTAATTTAAGTATATTTATATATATAGGGGTATTTTGGTAATTTTACCCTAAATTGTCTAAAAATGTAATTTAATTGGTTTTAATATTTATTTAAGGTATAAAAATGATTTCTACAAATTATTTAGTATTTTTAACTAATTAAAACTATTTTTCGGGAATTATTTTCAATTATATATATAATATACGGTTTTTCTAATAAAATGAGTTTTAATCGGTTTTTATAGTGTTTCAAGGTTAATTATGTAATTTCTACGTATGAAATGTATTTTTGTGATTTAAGGATATTTTTGTTGTATCTGGAATATTGTTCTGTGTTTGTGGACCCCGGTCGGTGGACTGTAGTTTGGAGTCCGACCGTGGGATTTTGATTGTGTTGAGCTCGTTTTTCGAAGTGTGTTTCTTTGCAGGGTCGGCTCTACTCTTTTGAGTAGAGAGATGTCCGTTTTACAGGGGAGGTTCTGCCGGATTTTCGGTAGAATTCTCGTAAAACGTGATATCCAGTCGAACCCTAATTTTCGATTCTGTGTTAAATACTCTAGATTGAATTCTAGGATTTCTGTTAGGTTTTTTCTAATGTCGGTTATTTATTGCTTGTTTAGTTGCGCCGAGACCGAGGGCTAGTGGACCAGGCCCGTCGGACCTGTCTCGTGGAGCGCATTAGGTGAGTTACTATATTATATATATATGCTTAGGATGCATGATTTAGAAAATGCATGTTTTATTTTGACTGAATATGCATAAATAATGTGATTTATATTCAAGTATATTTTTGGTATATAATAAATTATATACATGTTTTGTTAATAAAATATATTTAAAATGTTTTTAAATATATTTTTAGTTTAATTCATGAATTGATTGGATTTATTTGACATATATATACTCAAAATATACCTGGTTTATGTTTGGTATATTTTCGGTATATATATGGTTTATATTGTTGTTTCATTTACATTCATGCATAATTTATTGTGAATGAATGATTTATATTATTAATGAAGGATATCAATAGAACGTGCTACCTAGTGGGCAACACTAGGACCGAGTACGTACCGGTATGCCTATAGCTTTAGGCTATGTTACTATCTATTTGTGGATATTGGTTTGATATGATTATTGATATGTGAGATGTGGTTTGTGGGTGTGATTGCTGGAGCTCGGTTAACCAAGTGTCTCGGGGCCAATCACACTGGCAGTCAGACTGCTGGAGCTCGGTTGACTTAGTGTCTCGGGGCCAGTCTACTGTCCATATGGATTAAGTGGATATATTTGGTATAAGTGAGCCTGTATGGCCAGAGTGTTGTTTAACACTATTTTCTGAGGTTGCGATATTCTAGGGTTCTATGTGATCCTTCATAAACTGGGATTTTTCAGTAAAATATATAAAAATGATTTTTCTGCATCTGTATGAATTTGCCTGTATATATACATATTATATATATATTGTTGACTGTATGCATTATCACTTAGTGTGTATGTATATATATTATAGTAATTCACTCAGTGAGGTCTGACTCCCCTCCGTTGACTATTTTTCAGGAGAGTCAACTTCCTCAGACCTCAGTAGCAGGTCGATACGCCGGATTTCTTCCGCCCCGGCTTCTTTATGTAAATTGTCTACTTGAGTCTTATTTATTTTATCTAGACACTGCAGTAGTTGTGAATTAAAGTATGGGATTTTATGTACTTTATTTTAAAGAGATGTATTATATTGAAACTGGATTTGTATTAAAGATTATATACATCTATGTGATGAGATGAGATTTAGTTTAAATCCAGTTGATATGGAAAAATGATATTATGATTTTTATTTCCGCTGCATATTATATTTTTATTGTTATTATGGCATGCTTTATTTTATTTTTAGGCTTGCTACGGGTTCCGGATTCGAAAGAATTCCCGTTCCCTAGCGCCGGTCATGGCCCCTGTTTTGGGTCGTGACAAAGTTGGTATCAGAGCGAAGTTCGTATCCGAGTGGAGTTCTGTGTCAGGGCTTAGTTATGTGAGTTGTGGCCCTAGTTTTAAAGTTGTGTTTTCTGTTGGACTACTGCAGTGTATTAGGTTCGAGTATGTCTTGATGAGTATTCCTTGCTGTAGTTTTCAGCGTTATTCCTCCGTTGTCTGTTTTGTCTGAATCTTTCCGTTTATCTTTTCAGAATGAGGAGGCGAGCGCGTGTCGCTCCACCGGTCGTTGAGGTCGAGGATGATGAGTCTTTTCAGGATGAGGTTTTACCTCCTGAGCAGCCAGTTAGACGTAGAGGTCATGGCAGAGGTAGACCTCGAGGAGCGGCAGGTCGCCGTAGGCAGAGAGAGTTACAGGATGAGGAGCCTGTTGAGCCTGAGTTTGATGTTCCTGTTCCTCCAGTTGTTCAGCCTGTTCAGCCTGCCTATCAGCAGGGTATGTCTGACCCTGAGGTAGCTTTGTTCTATGCCCGAGTTGGTAGGATTGCTTTTGATGGTACTTCTGATCCTTTAGATTTTCTGCATGCGATTGAGACTAGGACTCGGACTGCTCATACCGAGTACCAGCGGATCATGATCGTTGAGTTGTCTGTTGAGGGACCAGCTCTAGATTGGTTCATTCAGATGATCCAGCCCTATATGATGACGATGACCTGGGCTCAGTTTCGAGAGCGATTCATGAGGAGATTTTGTCCAGAGCCTCTTCGTTTGAGCTATCGTCTCCGTTTGACTAGTATTTCTCGTGGAGATCGATCTATAGAGGAGTATACCCGAGAGTTTCTTCGTCTGGGTATATATGCTGAGGATCTGATGCGAGATCAGTATTTCACGGTTACTACCTATGTTACTGGTTTGGGTTCAGCTTTTGCTGGTATGCCCACAGCAGGTCTTACTCTGGAGTCTGTGATTGAGCTAGCTAAGGAGATCGAGCTGAGGTTAGTTAGGCAGGGAGCGATGCCTGATTATTACCAGTTGGGAGTTCAGTCGAGTGGATTGCAGGCTACTCCATATTCGAGTTTTCATGTTGGTTCGAGTAGTCAGCAGCGAGGTTCGACTCAGCAGAGTCAGAGACAGCAGTAGCGAGTGCATCGGAGCAGTAGACATGGCCGTGGAGGTCAGTGTAGATCGTTCAGATTTGGGTCAGGTGCTTCGAGCAGCAGCAGTGGTCGTAGTTCTGGATCAGCGGCCAGTGTTTGTCAGACTTGTGGTAGAGTCCATCAGGGATCGTGTTATCTGACACCACTGACATGTTTCAGATACGGACAGACAGGACATTTTGCCAGATCGTGTCCTTATTTCGGATATCAGCAGCAGCAGATTCCACGATTCCCACAGCAGTCGATTGCTAGTGCAGCACCCGTGCCATTTCAGTTGCCACCAGCCCAGGATCAGAGTTCTACTCAGTTTGTTTCACAGCAGAGTCGTGGTAGAGGTACTAGAGGAGGTGCTAGAGGTGTTGGCCAGGCTTCTACCAGTCAGCAGGGAGGTCGAGGTCAGGCCAGAGTCTTCCATCTGACTCAGCAGGATGCTCAGGCATCTAATGCAGTCGTGGCAGGTATTCTTTCTGTTTGTTACCTGGATGCTTTGGTTTTGTTTGATCCGGGTGCCACGCATTCGTTTGTTTCTCCTGTTTTTGCTTCTAAATCTTATTGGCAAGCTTCGAGGATGGCTTTTCCTTTGTCTGTTGCCACTCCTCTGAGCGATTCCTTGGACGCCGATATTGTTCTTTCTGGTTGTCTAGTTTTCGTGGGAGACAGAGAATTACCCGTTGATTTGATTTTGTTGGATGTGATGGAGTTTGATGTTATTTTGGGAATGGATTGGTTATCTCAGCACTTCGCCGTGGTAGATTGCAGGAATAAGGAGG
The DNA here is from genome assembly GCA_947683625.1 of Mallotus nudiflorus. Lineage (NCBI taxonomy): Eukaryota > Viridiplantae > Streptophyta > Magnoliopsida > Malpighiales > Euphorbiaceae > Mallotus > Mallotus nudiflorus. The sequence continues at coordinate 216,071 of CANTUR010001655.1, forward strand.
TGATTTTCAGAATTCCTGGTGAAGTAGAATTTAAGTTTGTTGGTGATAGGAGTTCAGCACCTCAGAATCTTATTTCTGCTATTTCTGCTAGGAAGTTGTTGAGGAAAGGTTGTTATGGGTTTTTGGCATTGGTTAGGGATACGTCAGTGGAGAAGTTGTCACTCACAGATGTTCCGGTTGCTTGTGAGTTTCCTGATGTTTTTCCCGAGGAGTTGCCAGGTTTACCACCTCACAGAGAGATTGAGTTCTGTATAGATGTGGTTCCAGGTACTACTCCTATATCTATGCCACCTTATCGTATGGCTCCTGTAGAGTTGAGAGAGCTGAAGGAGCAGTTGCAAGAGTTGTTGGAGAAGGGTTTTATCAGACCTAGTGTTTCTCCTTGGGGTGCACCAGTCTTGTTTGTGAAGAAGAAGGATGGTACCCTGAGACTGTGCATTGACTACAGAGAGTTGAATAAGGTGACAGTGAAGAACAAGTATCCTCTCCCGAGGATAGATGATTTATTTGATCAGTTATAAGGTGCACAGTTCTTTTCTAAGGTCGACTTGAGGTCGGGTTATCATCAGCTGCGGATCAGTGAATCCGATATTCCTAAGACAGCATTCCGTACTCGATATGGTCATTATGAGTTTCTGGTGATGTCTTTTGGTTTGACTAATGCACCAGCAGCTTTTATGGACCTGATGAACAGAGTATTCAGACCGTATGTGGATCAGTTTATGGTAGTCTTCATTGATGATATACTGGTATATTCGAGGAGTATGGAAGAGCATGTATATCATTTGAGGATTGTACTACAGACACTGAGAGATCATTAGCTTTATGCTAAATTCTCAAAGTGTGATTTCTGGATGGAGAGTGTTTCTTTTCTTGGACACGTAGTGTCTAAAGAAGGTATTCAGGTTGATCCACAGAAGATTGAGGCAGTATCTGAATGGCCTAGACCTACTTCGGTCACGGAGATTCGGAGTTTTCTGGGTTTAGCCGGGTATTATAGGCGGTTTGTGCAGGATTTTTCCAGGATAGCAGCCCCTATGACTCGCTTGACTCAGAAGAATGTTAGATTCGAGTGGTCAGAAGCTTGTGAGAATAGTTTTCAGTTGTTGAAGGAGAAGTTGACCACAGCGCCAGTATTAGCTTTGCCTAATAGTGTGGATAAGTTCACAGTTTACTGTGATGCCTCTAGAATTGGTCTTGGTTGTGTGTTGATGCAGAATGGAAGGGTGATAGCCTATGCTTCGAGGCAGTTGAAGAAGCATGAGCAGAACTATCCTACACATGATCTGGAGATGGCTGCAGTGATCTTTGCTCTGAAGATTTGGAGACATTATCTGTACGGGGTGACTTGTGAGATATTTACTAATCACAAGAGCCTTAAGTACATTTTTCAGTAGCGAGATTTGAATCTAAGGCAGAGAAGATGGTTGGAACTGTTGAAGGATTATGATTGCGAGATTCTTTACCATCCGGGTAAAGCTAATGTGGTAGCAGATGCCTTGAGTAGGAAGTCCTCAGGTAGTCTTGCTCATATCGGTGTAGAGAGGAGACCATTGATCCAGGAGTTGCATTTGATGGTGGATCAAGATCTGATGATGAAGATTAGTAGATCAGGTGGACTGTTAGCTCAGTTTAAAGTGCGATCTGTGCTAAGGGATAGGATTAAAGCAGCTCAGAGCCGAGATCCTATTCTAGAAGAGCTTGCAGAGAATGTCAGAGTAGGGAAGTTCACTGATTTCACACTCGATGATGATGGTGTGTTGTGGATCAGTGGTAGATTGTGTGTTCCTGATGTGGATGATTTGAGAGAGGAGATTTTAGAGGAAGCACATTCTACAGCCTACAGCGTTCATCCGGGTGTTACCAAGATGTACCACAGTATCAGAGATCTATACTGGTGGGATGGATTGAAGAAGGATGTTGCTGATTATGTTGCTAAGTGCTTGACGTGTCAGCAAGTGAAAGCCGAACATCAAAAGCCTTCTGGGAAGCTTCAGCCTCTTCCTATTCCCGAGTGGAAGTGGGAAAGGATAGCTATGGATTTTGTAGTCAGTTTACCTCGTTCGAAGGATGGATACGATTCCATCTGGGTGATTGTAGACAGGTTGACGAAGTCTGCACATTTCTTGCCTGTGAAAGCCACATATTCAGTTGCTAGATTGGCGAAGTTGTACGTGAAGCATATTGTGTGCCTTCATGGAGTACCTGTGTCCATTGTATCAGACAGAGGTTCGGTGTTTACTTCTCGTTTTTGGCAGAAGTTGCAGGAAGCGATGGGCACTAGGTTGGATTTCAGTACTGCTTTTCATCCTCAGACAGACGGTCAGTCTGAGAGGACGACCCAGACACTGAAAGATATGTTGAGGATGTGTGTCTTGGATTTGGGAGGTAGCTGGGATGATCATTTGTCATTTGTTGAGTTTGCATATAATAACAGCTACTATAGCAGTATTGGTATGGCACCATATGAGGCGTTGTATGGAAGGAAGTGTAGATCCCCGTTGAGTTGGGATGAGATTGGGGAGAGAGCTTTGACTGGACCAGAGATGGTTCAGGATGCTGTAGAGAAAGTCGCCGTGATCAAGCGTAGATTAGAGACCGCAGTTAGTAGACAGAAGAGTTATGCGGATCCTAGGCGTAGAGATGTGGAGTTTCAGGTTGGAGATTTCGTTTTTCTGAAGGTATCTCCGATGAAGGGTGTGATGAGATTTGGCAGGAAGGGTAAGTTAGCACCGAGATATATTGGACCGTTTGAGATTCTGGAGAGAGTTGGCACTGTTGCATATCGGTTGGATTTGCCTCTGAGTATGTCACAAGTGCATCCAGTATTTCATATCTCGATGTTGAGGAAGTATATCTCGGATCCTTCACACGTGTTGCAGCCCGACAGTGTAGAAGTGAGTGAAAATTTGACTTTTGTGGAAGAACCTGTGGCGATCGTTGATTTTCAAGTTCGACAGTTGCGATCGAAGCAGATTCCGATGGTCAAGGTTCTGTGAAGAGCATACGTGGGAGACTGAAGCTGAGATGCGAGCTTCTTACCCGTATCTCTTTCCTTCCTGATTCTGTAATCTTGTTTTCTGGAATTCGGGGACGAATTCTTGTAAGGGGGGAAGACTGTAATTTCCCGTGTTTTTAAAAATATTTTTTTTACACTGTACCGGGATATGCAGTGTCAATAATTTTGAATATATATGTGATATTTTTACGAGTTAATATGTATTTAAAACCTATTTTAATTACGGTATATTATTTACAGTGTTTTACGTAAAATTTTCCCGGGACTTGCATTTTCGGGGAAATTTTCACGTAAACAATTTATTATTAATTATTTTAAATGTATTTACGGACTTGCATGAACTCATACATATTTTTAAATTATTAAATAAAGCCTGTGTGTGTATATGTATTTAATTAGGGTTTATTATACCCTAATATTTTATTAAGTATTTAATTGTTTTAATTGTTATTTAATTAATTTTATTTGGTATAAATTATTAAAATATTAATATTTTTATGTGTGTGGTGTATATTTGATGTGTGTAATTTAATATTATTTTAATATATAGTATAAAGTATATATATATACATATATTTGTCAAAATTACACAAGAATTGGAAAATTACATTTTAGCCCCCGAGTCTCCTTCTTCTTCTCTGACCGTTCCTTCACCGTCCGGGCGTCTGTCATGTCGTTCCTTCACCGTGGGTGTGCCGTCCGGTGTGCCACCATCTTCCCCGACCAGTTTCGCCGCCTGTGGAGGCCGTTTCCGGCGTCGGGAGAACGATTTTGGCCAGAGAAGCCGAAAATCAACCCACCGTCAATCACGCCGATTCCGGCCACCGTTTTTGACACCGCCGGTCTCTTTCTTCTCCTTGAGCTCCGGTGAGTGTGATTCTAGCTTTGGTTTGAGCTAAAATGGTCTAGAATTGCTTAGTTTTCGATTTGTAAATTTCGGCCTATTAGGGTTTTCGATTTTTTTGAGCTTTGAATTGATTGATTCATGGAAACTTCCTTCACAAATGTTGTTCTTAGTAGCTTAATCTTCATGTGTGAATTTTTGTAGAATTTTTGGAGATTGTTTGGATTTTTGGGTATTTTTGAATATTTTAATATTATTTTCTAATTTTCGGAAATTAATTATTTAAATTATGAAATTGGAGTTTATGGTTAAATTAGGTGTTGAAATGAATTATAGGAATTTATTTGGAATTTTTATGAATTTCTAAGTATTTATTTTTAATTATTGAAGTTTAGGTGATTTTGGAAAATTAGGTTAATTGTGTTTTAAATTGAATTTAATTGGTTAATTGAGTTTAAATATTGATATTATTGATAAATATGTTGAGAAAGTTAATTTTGGATAATTGTATAATTTTTGATGAATTTTTGAAGTAATTTAAGTATATTTATATATATAGGGGTATTTTGGTAATTTTACCCTAAATTGTCTAAAAATGTAATTTAATTGGTTTTAATATTTATTTAAGGTATAAAAATGATTTCTATAAATGATTTAGTATTTTTAACTAATTAAAACTATTTTTCGGGAATTATTTTCAATTATATATATAATATACGGTTTTTCTAATAAAATGAGTTTTAATCGGTTTTTATAGTGTTTCAAGGTTAATTATGTAATTTCTACGTATGAAATGTATTTTTGTGATTTAAGGATATTTTTGTTGTATCTGGAATATTGTTCTGTGTTTATGGACCCCGGTCGGTGGACTGTAGTTTGGAGTCCGACCGTGGGATTTTGATTGTGTTGAGCTCGTTTTTCGAAGTGTGTTTCTTTGCAGGGTCGGCTCTACTCTTTTGAGTAGAGAGATGTCCGTTTTACAGGGGAGGTTCTGCCGAATTTTTGGTAGAATTCTCGTAAAACGTGATATCCAGTCGAACCCTAATTTTTGATTCTGTGTTAAATACTCTAGATTGAATTCTAGGATTTCTGTTAGGTTTATTCTAATGTCGGTTATTTATTGCTTGTTTAGTTGCGCCGAGACCGAGGGCTAGTGGACCAGGCCCGTCGGACCTGTCTCGTGGAGCGTATTAGGTGAGTTACTATATTATATATATATGCTTAGGATGCATGATTTAGAAAATGCATGTTTTATTTTGACTGAATATGCATAAATAATGTGATTTATATTCAAGTATATTTTTGGTATATAATAAATTATATACATGTTTTGTTAATAAAATATATTTAAAATGTTTTTAAATATATTTTTAGTTTAATTCATGAATTGATTGGATTTATTTGACATATATATACTCAAAATATACCTGGTTTATGTTTGGTATATTTTCGGTATATATATGGTTTATATTGTTGTTTCATTTACATTCATGCATAATTTATTGTGAATGAATGATTTATATTATTAATGAAGGATATCAATAGAACGTGCTACCTAGTGGGCAACACTAGGACCGAGTACGTACCGGTATGCCTATAGCTTTAGGCTATGTTACTATCTATTTGTGGATATTGGTTTGATATGATTATTGATATGTGAGATGTGGTTTGTGGGTGTGATTGCTGGAGCTCGGTTGACCAAGTGTCTCGGGGCCAATCACACTGGCAGTCAGACTGCTGGAGCTCGGTTGACTTAGTGTCTCGGGGCCAGTCTACTGTCCATATGGATTAAGTGGATATATTTGGTATAAGTGAGCCTGTATGGCCAGAGTGTTGTTTAACACTATTTTCTGAGGTTGCGATATTCTAGGGTTCTATGTGATCCTTCATAAACTGGGATTTTTCAGTAAAATATATAAAAATGATTTTTCTGCATCTGTATGAATTTGCCTGTATATATACATATTATATATATATTGTTGACTGTATGCATTATCACTTAGTGTGTATGTATATATATTATAGTAATTCACTCAGTGAGGTCTGACTCCCCTCCGTTGACTATTTTTCAGGAGAGTCAACTTCCTCAGACCTCAGTAGCAGGTCGATACGCCGGATTTCTTCCGCCCCGGCTTCTTTATGTAAATTGTCTACTTGAGTCTTATTTATTTTATCTAGACACTGCAGTAGTTGTGAATTAAAGTATGGGATTTTATGTACTTTATTTTAAAGAGATGTATTATATTGAAACTGGATTTGTATTAAAGATTATATACATCTATGTGATGAGATGAGATTTAGTTTAAATCCAGTTGATATGGAAAAATGATATTATGATTTTTATTTCCGCTGCATATTATATTTTTATTGTTATTATGGCATGCTTTATTTTATTTT